>CM060952.1:31222089-31582089 GCA_030765055.1 Mantis religiosa | reverse complement strand
GAAATGCGTGAAATGAGGCTCAAATAAGCCCAGGATCTATAGATACAGACGTGTGCAAATTATTAGACTCATTCATGTTTTTTACTTTGCTTCAGTTTAACATTCAAAATAATAGCTATTTACCGCCGTAACCTATTTCAATTTGTCGTAATTCTTTTCCTTGCTATAATATGAAGCATATTCAATGAAATTTCTCTCTTAATAATAGCTGGGTAATTTTTCTTTTACTTATAGTAATATGGTGGTAGTTCTGAATTAAGAGCAGACATTTTCTTCATGTGTGTTTATCCAACTGTTTGCTGATATTGCTTTCATTTGGTGAATGTAGTAACTGAAGATTGTTAATATTTGCCTTTATTGTGTTTTATGGCTAATATATCCTCAGTATTTATTATTAATTGATCTCAAGCCAGCTAACATCCTTAGCATTCACATAGATTCAAAAGTGAGGTTATGGGTAAAACTGCTGACTTATCCCCAAGGAAAGTAGCTGTAACTTAGAGTCTTTTGAAGGAAACTCTTTATTCAAAACGTGAAATAGCTAAGAAATTGTGTATTTCACAAAAATCTGTTAGTCACATTAATCAAGCTTTAACATTTGGTGAGGAGTTGATCTCACAAATGGATGGAAAATGCGGGAGGAAAAGAAAGCTATCACCAAGGATGTAAATAAAACTTGTGCAGGTGGCAAAACAAATAAGAAGAGCCACCAGCATTGACCTCAGTAATCAACTAAAGCAGTACGGTACAGAAATATCAGCCTCAGTAGTTCACAGAAGTTTATGTGAAGCAGGTTTACCAGCACGCAGGCCTCGTAAAAAGGCTAAAATGACACCTGTAATGGCAAAAAACGTTTAGAATGGTCCAAAGAGATGCAGAAACATCCAGTGGCAGTTTGGAGAAAGAAAAATCGTGTGGACATTGTATATAGCATAAAATTAAAATATGTACACGTAAATTTTATGGAAATGAAATAAACAGCCTAAACTTTGTTTTTCTCATTGCTGGTTTTGTTATACTGTCTTTGAGCAATTTTAAAACTGTTTAACATTAATAGAGGTTTTTATTGTTTCAGGTAATTTTCTCAGATAAATCCATGTTTGAAGTATGTGAAGAGAGCAGCCAATATGTGAGAAGGACAGATAGAGAAGCATTTTCCCCTCAGTGTGTCGATCAAAGAGAAAAGCACCCAACATCAAAAATGGTCTGGAGCTGTATGTCGGTCCATGAACGTGGAAGATTATACATAGTTGTGGTATCTATGGAGCAGAAACAGTATAAAAGTGTATTAGAAACAAGACTATTTCCGCAAAGTAAAGAATGGTTTCCAAATGGTTATTTTGTGTTCATGCATGACAGTGCTCCCTGCCATAGAGCAAAATCTGTAACCCAGTTCCTCAAAGAAACAATGTAAAAGTACTAAAATGGCCGGGAAATAGCCCTGACTTAAATCCAATAGAGAATCTGTGAGGTATTGTTAAAGATAGATTGAAATAATTGAAAATAACAACAATAGTTCAACTTATTGAGGGCACAGCGATGAAGAAATAAAGGAAAAGTGCTCCACATTTGTAGAGAGCATGCCTAAATGCATCAAAATGATAATATAATCAAATACTAAGAGTGGAAAAAGTATTTTGTAATACTATTTCTGTTAAATAAATAGAAATAAACGGTGTGTGTTAAAAATTTCACCATTGAGTCTAATAATTTGCACACGTCTGTATTAGAGTTACCCGACATTCAGCCCGCCTCGGTAGCGTGGTGGTAGAGTGTCTGCCTCACGTTCAAGAGGTCCCGAGTTCGAATCTCGGTCAGGGTGAGTTACTTGGATAAGGTTATTCCGGGGTTTTCCCTTATCCTGAAAGATGAATGTCGGGTAACTCTAAGCTCTCTGGACCCTGGGATCATTTGAGCATTATTTCACCCATTCCATTCATCGTCCGATATGACTTAACGTTGGAGGACGTAAAATTACAAAAAAAAAAAAAAAAAAAAAAAAAAAAGACATTCATCTTTCAGGGTAAGGAAAAGCCCTTATCCAGGTAATTCATCCTGTCCGAGATTCGAACTTAGGACTTCCTGAATGTGAGGCAGATACGCTACCATCTATGCTACCGAGGAGGGCCATTTTAAGTTGAAGCATAAAGTGCTCCAAGCGAAATTGTTGCTAAACCAAACAGAATGATACCAAATACAAATTTCCTTGAGTATACTTATTAAGTGCGCGAACAAGTAGGTGGATGATTTAAATCCCGCTTTGAACGGATATGAAAATAATTATTACTATAAGTAACAAGCATAACACAAATTATATGAAATCCCTGTGTAATTTCCAATTAGAATAATTACCACTAATGACAAGCACAGCTGTTTTTAACTCCGTGCTTATTCTGGTATTTAGAATAATTACTGTAAACTGTGGTGACTACTAGAATTGCTATTAATGTCTTGCCTGAGGTCCCTACTATCCAGTAAGCATTTAGTTCAAGTTGAACAAGCGAACTGCAGAAAGTGCCTATTTCAGGTCGAATGTTGCAAGCCTGCGCTTAATTGCTCCTGGCGGTAATGTGGAAGACATTCTGACAGCGAAATTGAGAAGCGAAAGAAGTGTCTACATATCAGATTAGTGGCTTGGTGATCGGTAAAGGTTTAGAAACGTAATTCACTCCAATAAGGGGAAATATATGACTAAATAGCTATCTAGATAAAACGTACAATAAAATACCTAGCAATTGCGTCAGGTCGGGGTGTCGAACGAGTATTGCCCCGCAGTTCGGCTCAATTATTTGGCAGGGGCTTGACTCCTAGGGTTGTCAGCATCGCTAATAAAATTTGAAGAATATCGATGTCCTCGGCTGCTCTCGGACTTGTCCAAATATTTATGATTATAGAATCTGGGGCAAGGATCTCTAGATTCAGGGCGTTTTGGGTGGATCAATTAGGGTACTTGGAAAGAAACACAGGCTAATTCAATTATGACGATCGGTTGTATTTCAGTTACTCTCGAAATACATGTTAATTAGGCGAACTCTGAATGGTAGGCTTCGCGCTGGCGTGGTTGTCCTCCCGTACTCGGATTAGCACCCAGCTACTAACTACCTTTAATTGAACGCGATTTCTTTAGCTTACTCGTCCGTTCAGTTTAGCCCACAGTAGCCAAAATAACCTCAATGAACGCGATTTCTGTCTTCGTGGTATCGTACGACGGTTGTAGCTCGACCCGCAGCTAGCGACTGAACTTTAGTGAACGCGATTTCTGTCTTCGTGCTCTCGCACGACGGTTCTAGCTCAACCCCCAGCTAGCGACTGAACTTTAGATATGTGTTTGCTCCCAGATGGTTATATGACACTTCGCTTCCCCCTTCAGTTCATTATTTTTAATTAGTTGGTCGGTAGAACACATATGGAGTCCCAGTTACGAGAATCTCACCCTAGACCACCCAAAATGCCCCCTTCTTGTCAAACTATGTTTGAAACTAAACGCGGGGTGCGGCCCATTATTTATGGTTGCGGTCAGCTCTCCTAGGGGAGAAAAAATCCCACCGTTCAGAGTCCGTAACAAACTTGACAACGCACACAAGATATTTGTTTCAATACATGTATATATTCCTTTAAAACTCAATTAAGCTTCTATATATTCCTTAACAGTTAATTAATCAACTCGTGGAAGAGAATACCGTTTCACAATCCTGAATATTTTAACCATAAATTTTATATCTATGTGTCATTTATGTGTATAATTCCATGATAAAGTACATTTTAATATTTATTTTAATAATATTCTTCAAAGTGTCTCTTAAAAGTACGACGCCAGTATGGGAAATTGTCAGTTGATATCGTACTGATGATATCCACCTTTATTCAGCATGCAGGTTAGAAAAAGCATTCCGTAAGGTAGGTAAGTAGACAAGCACACAAAGGGGCAGATAGGCAGCGCGGATATAAAAGGCTTGCCGAAAAAGATGAAGATAGATCACTGAAAGGTTTGTGTTTCGTCTGGTAGTTTCTGGAACAGTGAATAGAGAACATTCTACAAACGTCTAGAAATACGAATGAACTATAAAAATGAGCCGCGATTGCCAGTTAGTGTCAGAGTCTAACGGGAATCGAAATGGAACTTGTAATCGAGCGCCTGTAGCTGTGTTTTGAACATGAACTCTTTTGTTTGTGGGTGTGACAGGCTACCTTGCAGATTGTATTGGTGTACGATACGTTATTCTGCTACTGTAAGGGTTGACCAAAGTGTGTTTCTACAGAAATAAAAGACATTTTGAATTTCTGAAACTTGGAGTTTTAATTCTACGAACACACAAAGTCACAGTATCCTGCATTATATAGAATATTTGTTTTCATATCATGCGGACAGATTAGAAGAACGCTTTCATAGCATAGTCTTGGAAATGTTGCAAACAGGGGCAGTTCTAAGTGACAAGTTAAAAAAAAGAAAACTTCTTACAGGCTACCCAACTATTTAATTTAATCGATGGAAATCAATCATTTCTTCATACTAGCCGTGTATAGGCTAAGGTTTTTGATGGATAGAGTCAAACTGAAAAGTTCAATGCCATAGCCGGGATTTGAACCACGGATCTCCTGGTTTCCGTCCAGTAGCTCTTACCCATTGAGCTACAATGGCCAGTGTGCCATCATGACGTTAAAATCTCCAGTTGACTCGTATGTTTTCCCGGTAGACCACTAGAGGCCCTCGTATCCGAGATACACCGTTTGTGGCGACTTACAATTGTAAGTACTTGAGTTCCAGCCTTCATCATTTAACTCTTATTATTTTAGTTAATTGTTGGAAATTAATCTAGCCGTGGCATTGAATTTTTCAGTTTGACTCTATCTATCCAAAGCCTTAGCCTATATACGGCTAGTGAGAAGCAATGATTGATGACTTACTAGGATAGACAGGATAGACTCGGTACTGCTACCAGTCTTGATCTATTATTCCTATGAGGGGGATGCCCGGGAGGAAGGATGAGGTGAAAGGATACAGAGGAAGGCAGACTCAAGGAGCCACGACCGTGCCGAGGGCAGGGTCTCTACTATTGACTGGTTGGAAACTCCGGTAGGCCAGTACAACAGGCAAAAATCCTTCGTGGTCCTGAAATGTGCCACTAGGCCGGCTTGAAGATCGTAAACTGTACTACCGAAGGAGGAAGTGCTTATCAAGAGCATATCATCCCGCCATGCAGCGCCGAGGCTCCCGCCGATACTACTGCCCTGAAAAAGACCACACATGATGTGAAATATTAATGAAGATGAAATGGAGTGACAGTAAATTTGGGGGATGTAATTAACCTACTAGCATTCGTTTGTCAGCCAGGTAAACCCCCGAAAAATCCCATGGGTTAGGTAGGCCGGCCATGGGAATCGTACCTGGGCCTCCGAATGCGGGTAACAGACGGAACTGCCTGAGCCATCCTGTTCGGTGTTAAGCTTAGGATTCATTCTATAACCCAATACTAAATTGCAGTGAATAAGTGTGTTTTGCTACAATTAACCCATAATGTAAGAAACAAGGTTTACGATTCTGTATGAGAGCAGGTGAATAGCTACTTCCATACTGAGAAAAAAAATTGTTGAAGGCATTGCAGCTAAGGTATTTAGGGTTCTAGTGAACCCATCCAGCAAGAAATCATTAACCCAAGGTTTGGGTAATCTGTAGAGACAGGCAAAATATGAAGAAATATAGCCAAAAATGTGAAAATGTATAGAAGATAGTATTAAATATGCATTTTAAAAAGTGTTTTTGATTGATGAAAGAAGTTATTAGAGGTATTAATCACTGAAAAACTTTAAAACTGGTTAATTCTAATTAAAAAATACCACTAAAAGGTTTTAAACATACTGTATCAGTCAGTATTGTGTTGTACAATGAAAGAGATTACATGATGGAATGATGCGTACTTACATGTCCAATGTTCTACTATCTACATTTGGGGAAGACAGATAGTGGCAGTGTGACGTCAGCTCCGTGAGCTCCCCTGAACAAAAGGCAGGTTAGCGTGTGAGGTCACCGCGCTGATTTCTGCTGCCCAAGAGGAAGGAAACAGTTTGATGTGTTGAGGTTCCGAAAGCGTAGGAAAGACAGGAAACGCTATCGGCTATTAATAATATGTACAACTTACATCTTGGATGTTGTAATATTAATGCTGACTGCTTTAATTACACAATTGGTCACTGTTTATAAACAATTACATTTTGGCTCAGTGCTGTGATTAAATATATAAAACATCAACTCGTTGTTTATCTGAAGGTCCGGCATGTTATAAAGTAAATAAAATAAAACATAAAGTAATTTTCTCTGCAAATTAGCGGAGACCTATTCAGAAAAAATTACGTGGACATTTTCCGACACTTTCCGTTTCGTTTTTCTTTAACTAGTTTATCAATGTCAGGACGTAATCTCTGGGAAATTTGTAATCAAAGGCTGCATGTTAGATTGTGATACGACAAGGTACTTCGGGGTTTCAACTTGACTAATTTCATAACAGAAAGAAAAAATGTTCGCACACATATGTCGAGTGGAACATAAACAATGTTCGTGAGGCAAGTGAATACAACTTCGGAAATCTGGTTTGGGGGACATTCTTGTAAAAATCAGCCAAATCTTCCTTGTGTGTATATTTGTCTTCCAATAAATCGTCACATTTTAAATTTAACAGTTCCGTTTGGTACGTGGCAGCTACATTGTTGTCATCGAGTGCACTACACCTGACTGAACCCTCAGATTCTGTACTCACAGTGCCATTTATATAGATAACTTGCTACAACACAGCTCTTGCCTAAGGTCACACGCACTGCAGGCCTCGCTCCCGGCTGAAATACATCACAACTCTTGAAGCTATCTTCCTCTGATCTGCATAAACACGTGTATTGCAGTTGTGAACTGATGTTTTCGGCCTGACGTATACTGCACTACGTAATACTCTAAACAGTTCCTCTGCGCCCTTCATTATTCACGAGAACTGTGCATAACTGTCCGAAATTAGAGAGATCATATTGTAAACATATGGGAGGAAGGAAAAATACAAATACTGTAACAGAATGTGCTTAGACTACTGATTGGTAGAGAGCAAATATGAAACATATAAGATTTTTAAAAAAGTTTTCCTGTATTGCTTTATGCTGCAGGTGTTTTACCCAAGCACATGTTCGCCAAGTGTGCAGAGGAAACATCAGTCAATCTTCAAGCCACTTATCAATGAAAATACCTGTGCAAATTGATCATACAGACTTTCTAGCACGTTTTTATAACTTGTGTATGTAACCGCCTTTAATGCTTGACAAATGTTACACTATTCATTTGTTTTCTTCGTCACGTGTGACGTAGCCAAAATGGCGCTTGTCCACCTACCCCATCAGTTTGGGTGTGTGAGTGGCCGGTGATTTTGTGTGCTGTGGCGAGTTCGTTAGCTTCTCCTGCATTGTACTGCTTAATACGATTCGGTTTTGGCTTACTGGACCTAATTGCCATTAAGATGTTCTACTTGTGGTTACAACTGTGAGTAACTTTTTATTAACAGTAATGCATTTTGTGATTTAATATCGATAATATTTTATAGTTAAGTACAAAGAGTGCTTGATGGTAGTCAGTTGTTATTATGGTGCATTTATTTGTATATATTTTAATGGTTTTATTCATAATCTAAGATCTACATGATTTGACTTAAATTTGCGAGGTTTAAATTTGTTGCAATTAGATAACTGTGTCTCAAAAACTGGTTATCTTTCACAGAGGCATTAGTGAATGTGATCAAAATACGGGAGTCCAAAGATCATATCTTTTAAAAAGGAAAAAGATCATAAACTAAAGATTGAAATTGCAAGTACTTTAGAGAAAGATAGCACGTTAAATAACATAGTCAAAGAAACAATAAAATATAGAAATACTTGTATTTACTCTTAAAAATCACACGTATCTACATTTTTCATCGTTTTATAATATATCTGCAGTACATAGAATGTGCATATATGCATTTTATAGCTTAGATGAATTCTAAGATAGGCATAATGAAATATGATTGATTATTAAAGTCAATAAGTAGTTTCTTCAGGGCTAAATTTACCATTAGGTTAGTTTGCAGAAATTGAAATTATGAATATTTGTAGTTAAAATGAACAGGAAGAACCTATAGTACCCTCACACCCTTTTGAAAGCAAGAAAGTTGTGCATTGGAGGTTTTCATAATTTTCTTTGGTCTAGTATTTACTTCATGAATATAGTTCTGTTGCTTATAAACTTTTAAGACAGAGAGCATATATACCTATGCAAGCAGGAGTTAATATCTTTAATATTCTAAACATATCTTTGCACGAGTAACAACATAAAAGTGGACATTAGGCCTTCTACTGCAAAAGGGATACACTTTTACATTTTACTAAACTTTCTCAGTGCTTCAGGTGCAATTATGTTACGTGTGTGTCATATATTAGTGCTCATTCAGTTAGTCATTTGTCTTACAAGTTCCAAGAGTACCCGTTTGACTCTTCCATATCTTGTTGCTTTGTAAACAGCTTGCGTATTGCCTACCTGAACAGCAAACCTGAAATCTCTGATCTCACTTCAGATTTGAATTCTATTTTCTGCATACCGTACAAGCGGATTTCGGAAAATTAAACCAAACTACGTGGTTTATTATAAACGTAACTTATGTCTTAGGTTAACTCATGTATACCTCTTTGATTGTTTAAGTTAAATATTTATTTCAAATATTACAATAACTACATTTATATTCAAATTACTTTAATCAAAGGTATACGACAGATAATAAACATATAATTAAAGACGCAGATAATGGAGTAAAGCAAAATTAAGTTTTGATGATACCTACTGCAAAGCAGAGAATGTCACTTTGAAAACCTGAGAAATATATATATGGATGTTTGCAATAAAAACGAGAAAGAAGGGGGATTTGCTTAAGGAAAAGCAGGAATAATGCGGTAAAGAGGACAAAAAAACAAAAATACTCATTGTATAGCTCAGTGTGAAGAAACTAAATTACAGAGAGAGGAGCGGGGGCGGGGGGGGGGGGGGCTCTGAAGCGTGGTGATAGCCTGTCTGCTTCGCCTTCAACAGCTTTCAAGTTCGAGTCTTGGTCAGGTTGAATTACCTGAATAAGGTTTATTTCAGGGGTTTTCCCTTATCCTGAAAGAATAATGTCTAGTAACTCTAAGCTCTATATACCCTGTTCTCATTTGAACATCATTTCATTCATCATCTGATATGACTTATCGTTGGAGGTTTTACCTTATCCTGAAAGATGAATGTCAGGTAACTGTAAGCTCTATGGGCCCTGTACTCATTTAAACATTATTTCATTCCTCGTCCGATATGACTTATCGTTGGAGGTTTTCCCTTATCCTGAAAGAATAATGTCTAGTAACTCTAAGCTCTATATACCCTGTTCTCATTTGAACATCATTTCATTCATCATCTGATATGACTTATCGTTGGAGGTTTTACCTTATCCTGAAAGATGAATGTCAGGTAACTGTAAGATCTATGGGCCCTGTACTCATTTAAACATTATTTCATTCCTCGTCCGATATGACTTATCGTTGGAGGTTTTCCCTTATCCTGTAAGATGAATGTCAAGTAACTCTAAGGTCTCTGTAACCTGTGTTCATTTGAAAATCATTTCATTCATCGTCCGTTATGACTTAACGTTGGAGGTTTTCCCTTATCCTGAGAGAAGAATGTCCAGTAACTCTAGGCTCTATATACCCTGTACTCATTTGAACATCATTTCATTCATCGTACGATATGACTTCACGTTGGAGGTTTTCCCTTATCCTGAAAGATGAATGTCAGGTAACTGTAAACACTATGAACCATATACTCATTTAAGCATTTCTTTCATCGTCCGATATGACTTAACGTTGGAGTAGTGTGTGTGTGTGTTTGTGTGTGTGTGTGTGTGTGTGAGAGAGAGAGAGAGAGAGAGAGAGAGAGAGAGAGAGAGAGAGAGAGAGAGAGAGAGAGAGAGAGAGAGAGTGAGTGAGATAGATATAGATAGAGTGAGTGTGTGTGTGAGAGAGAGAGTGAGATAGAGATAGAGATAGAGAGAGTGAGTGAGTGTGTGTGTGTGTGTGTGTGTGTGTGTGTGTGTGTGTGTGTGTGTGTGTGTGTGTGTGTGTGTGTTTAAAACATGAAGTAGAACAACCTGGTGTTAGAAATTTCGATATAATATTTTTGGTAAATTTGGATAGTTATATCAACGTACATAATAATGATTCAGTGAACGAAAATACATGTAAGTACATGTAAACAACGCTCCCTCCATTCTGAAAACTTATTTTATGTATCTTCTTTGCTGCATCTCAACAAGGTATTTTATTTCGTTAGTGTTGAGCAAGAAACTGCCAGTTAGTTGTATTAGCATAATTTATGGTAATACTGATATTTTCACTTCCAAACATACTGATTGAAAATTAAGTTGTATCATTCTTATGTTTAAGATTTTTGTGAGTGTCTGAAGTTGACTTTCCTACTACATACTGCCTAATTTTTATTTTTGTATAAAATATGCTTAATTTCTTCTCGGGCAGCAAGCCAGGGAAAAAGACGGTTAGAAATCGACGTTTCGGGAGTGTGCATCTCTCCCATCATCACCTTATACGTCGATTTCTAATCGTCTTTTCACCTGGCTTGCTTCCCGAGATGAAACTGAGCACATATTACTTTGTTCCACAGATATTCCCAGAGAAGGGTGGGATATCCGTTGCCCTAGCCTACCGGGAAGTTTCCATCTAGTAAAATATAGGGACCCTGCCCTCTGTACTGTCGTGGCTTCTTGGGACGGCCTCTCTCTCGCCTCATACTTCCTCCCGGGGATACAGTACACCGCGTTTGGGTCTCCATGACGTATCCCCTCCGTAAAATAGCCTAGTCCTGTCCAGGGAGGCTTTAAACCTGTAATTACCGGTGCAAATATCGATTTATTTCGACATTTTGGCTATAAGTCCTTCATTGCTTCTTCTGCAACCGCTCAGAAGGGAAACTAACTGTCCAATACAGAATGATCATAATTTTTTTACGGTCATAATTTTTCGCACTAAAATTCAATCTTATTATATTCTGTTAGCTTAATGTGAACCAATCACGCCGTAGTAGTTCCATTGTTGGTACTCCTGGTTCCCGCCTGTGAGAACCAGGCAAGTACCGATATGTTCAGTATCGCCTACCACTGCAATGGAGGTAACACGCGAGGAACATTATGCGGCTTTCAAATTCTGTTTTCGTCTCAACGAATCTTTAGTTGAGGCCTATACAATGTTACAGGAGGCCCATGGAGAGTCTGTTCTTCCCCAAAGCACAACTCGAAGGTGGTTTAAAATGTTTAAAGAGGGAAGACATTCAATTTCAATGGAAGGTGGACCCGGTGCCTCAGATACTGCTTTTAAATGAACACTGCTGCTCTATTGTGAGAGAGGATCGACGAATTACCTTAAGATCACTTTAAGAAATACCGAACATTTCATTGGGTGCCACATTTCCGTGAAGCAGGCTGGATGCTGCATCACGACAATGCGCGGCCGCATATTGCTGATGTTGTTGCTGAATATCTTGCAAAAATGAACATGAAGTGCATCCCTCACCCTCCCTATAGTCCGGATTTAGCCCCATGTGACCTTTTATATTCCCTAACTTGAAGAAACGCCTTCGTGGGAGGCATTATCCATCATCAGAAGCAGTGGTGAAGGCTGCGGAGGCGATTTTGAAGGATCTCTCAAAAATGGTTTCCAGCATGTCTTTGAAAACTGGCAGAAACGCTGGGACAAGTGCATCGCATTCAGGGGAGACTATTTTGAGAAAAACCATCAAAATTTTGAGAATGAGTAAAGGTACGTTGTAAAAAAAAAATATCATTCTTTATTGAACAGCCCTCGTGGAATACTGTTGCTAGGACATCGTACCAAATTATATTGACACCAGTCTTGAAATTTTACGTCCTTCGTTTTTATACTCAATAATTGTAATTTTGTTTCTGCTTAATTAGATGCCATATTTTTTATAATAATTCACCTGTGCGCGTCTCGGTAGCGTAGACGGTAGCATGTCTGCCTCACGTTCCAGAGTTCCCGAGTTCGAATCTCGTCAGGGTGAGTTACCTGGATAAGGTTTTTCCGGGGTTTTCCCTCACCCTAAAAGACGAATTTCGGGTAACTCTAAGCTCCATGGACCCTGGGCCCATTTGAGCATCTTTTCACCCATTCCATTCATCGTCCGATATGACTAAATGTAGTAGGACGTAAATTAAAAAAAAAAAAAATCCCTGTGACCCTCTTATACAGAATGAGAATAATTGCATATTTGATATTAAAATAAACTGCTAGTACTAGTTTATTCTACTGAAGTCATATTGAATCAGTTTACTCTCCTTTACGAGTATCGGGGTTAGTAATACACCATAACGCAGCATTTACCAGTATAAATTACCAGAGAGGATCAATTAGTAACGCTAGATAATGTTGTATTGGGTAGATGTAGGTCTCGCCAACATTTCCTCCTTCACGGTTTTAAATCATTCAACATGCATAATGAAGTAATATGATAAGAAAACAGTGCTATGTTATCAGAGAGCTTTACACTTTCCCTTTAGCGACTATGTGTGCATATCTTTAAAACGAACCTACTGCATACATCTCCTACTTCACACTAGCTTTAACAAGACATGTGGCAAATAGATAACACAAATTCATAGCTAGCACCTGGATTTTAGGTAGAATATTCCTTCATTTTAAGTTTATTACATGTTTAAAACTGTTTTTTCTTTATTAAAATAGGTTTTCTTAGATATTTTGTTTATCAGTACAAGTACAGTGCGATCCATATCAATCTGAACCATTTAAATAGGAAATAAATTAAGAACCAATAATAGGACACACGTATATTTTTAGGAAAATACAGGGTGTATATAAATGAATATCGGTGTTTTAACTCTTTATAATATCTATTACATTAAACTTAGTTATAAATGATATGTCAAATGAAAAAACAGCTCAAACAGTTTTGTTTGTTGGCACCAGTGCGTGTGTGTGTGCAATGTTTCTGTCGCAATCTGCCTATAGTGGTGATGGCGACTAGTAAACAGAAAGCGTTTTGTGTTTTGCAGTTTACAAAGACGGAATCTGTAGTTACTGTGCAACATGCGTTCCGCATTCAGTTCGGTTGCGTATCAGTTTGAAGATACTGGCTGCCTTTGTAAACGGAAGAGCACGGGACGGCCAAGAGTAAGTGAAGAGGCTGTTTTGCGAGTGAGAAAATCCCAAAGAAATCAGTCCGGAAGGCTAGTTCCTGTGTCGACTGTTTGCAAAATTGTAAGAAAACGCTTACGGTTACGTCCTTACCGTTTACAGTTTTTACAGGCTCTAAAGTCGACAGACCACCAATTACGTGAAAACTTCGCAAACGACATGTTTTTTCATGACGATGTGATTTTATGGATAGTGTTGTCTTCAGTGATGAAACGACCTTTCACCTTAGTTGACATGTTAACACTCATAATGTGCGCATCTGGGACTCATAAAATCTTCACGAGATGGTACAAATGCAACGAGATTCCCATAAAGTGAATACTTTTTGTGCCGTACCCCGGTGAAAAGTTTGTGGGCCTTTCTTTTCTGGTGAACCTACTGTAACTGGCACTTCTTACTTTGATACACTAGAGCAATGTCTCTTCCCTCAGTTGGAAGAAAATGAGCCAGAGAACTTCATTTTCCAGCAAGACGGTGCGCCACATCACTGGAATAACGAAGTAAGTGATTGGTTGAACATCACTGTACCCGAGCACTGGCGCACATTGTCCAATGTCTCACAATAAGACGCTGCATTGATTGTCTCATTACGAGGCAGAAACTTCACCAGCAATACTCCTTTTCATGGGTACTTCCGGCCAGGCCGCCAAGGGCCGCCCGGAGGGGTTAGAGGGTTGCCTCAATAGTCCCGGGTGCTAGCCTGCAGAGCTAGTAGTGGGTGTGCTAGATCACCTGCGGCCCCACCGAGGTTATCGGTAGTCTTCCCTGCGGGGTTGACGCGCGTAAGTGGCGTATCCACTTCCATCCCGTCTTGACGTTGTGCTCAGCGGGGGGGGGGCTTTTTAAGAAATCAGATATTGCCCTATGGAAAGAGCCCCGGAGTTTCCATCGCTCCCGGGTAGTAGGAGGCCCGGGTCCTTGGTCCTACGGGTCCAGGACTAATGGGAGTAGAACCTCTGCACTTAACTGTCCAAAAAACTGTGCACATGATTTTCCGGGCAGAAATTGTGTGCTTCAACTTCACTTTTGTGGGTGATGATGAATGTCGCCATCCCATGGATTGTTGTTTCGATTCTGGTGTGACGTAGGCCACCCATGTTTCGTCACCAGTAACAATTTGGTCTAAAACATCTTCACCTTCATTGTGGTATCGCTCAAGGAAAGTCAATGCACTGCCTAAACGTTGGATTTTGTGCAAATCCGTCAACATTTTCGGAACCCAACGTGAACACGATTTCCGTACTTCAAGTTCTCGGTCACAATGCGATACGAAACACTACGAGAATATTGAGGAAAACAGTCGCACAATGATGAAATTGTAAAGCGTCTGTTTTCTTTATCTTTTCGTGCACTTTCTGCACCAAATCTTCAGTAACGACCGAAGGAGGCCCACTTCCTTCTTCATCATGCACATTTGTGCGGCCATCTTTAAATGCGCTCACCCAGTTCCTTACCATTCCATCACTCATAATGTTTTGATCGTTAACTTCACAGATCTCACGATGAATATCGATCGGTTTTACGCCTTTAGCACTAAGAAATCGTATAACAGCCCGTACTTCACAATCGGCGGGACTCAGGATTGTCGGAGACATCTTAAACACTCAGTAACCAACGTATACAATGAAGAATCAGACTGTAATGGCGTCAGTGCGTAGACAAGAGATGTAGGTAACCAGCGCGCATGCGCGGGACGCCGACCGTAGCGCTGCGGCGGGGAATCGCAAAACGGTACTGACTTAAAAAACATGCCTCGTACATTGCATCCTTTAATTTCGGTATCAAATTCCGTAGAAACACACTTTAGTCAACCCTTAGAGTAGCAGAATTACGTCACATACATAATACAACTTGCAAGGTCATCGACCACAAACAAAGTTCACATAGCTGTTCGCGCACACAAGTTCAATTAACATCTGCCCCCCAGTGGAGGGCGGCGGCTCCTTATATAGCTGTCACTATTCCGGAAATTCGTGGAATGTTCTCAAACAATCAGGATGGCGTTATAAGAAAGACAAATTCTCCAGAAATTTGTCTCATTCCCCCCCACCGTTTCGGCAATATTTTATCTCCGCACTGTACTCTCTGTCCTTTTGAACTCGTCGGGCGCGCCGCCTCGCCGCAACAATGCGTTCGCGCGTACAAAAAGGATACCGAGGAGATCTCACTATACCAATCCTCAACAAATGTTTATTGAAACAGTCATGCCCTGCTAGAAGTCTAAAAACTGCTGTATTTCTTGGTAGTGTATTGATTATATTGTTGTTACAAAATTTCCCCATAGTTTTACTTTTGTTTATAATGTGGACTGTTCTTTAAGTTTTTTTTTATTATATGTTGATATCATTATTCTTTTGATAGTGATAACTTAGTGGCTCAAATTAATTTGATGTAATTTTATTACCTTCTGCCTAGAAAGTTAGCTGTTTCATGAACATGTATTCCGCAATGTGCTGGTATCCACAGAAGTATTAATCTTTTATTAGAATTAATTAACTGTTCTGTGATTTTACGGCATTATACAACATTTAGGGTTTTAGGTGTTGTATCACATGTTATGGATATCATAGCTGCTTTAGAGTTAGATAATAATGCAAATTTTTCAAATTTATTTATTTGATGTAGCAGATTTTGTAAACTTTGAAGTATTGTCGAAATATTCACATCAAAATTTGTAGAACTTTTTTTGAAAGAGAAGACTGGGCATATTGCGCCAACGCCAGTAAGTTGGAACCGTCAGTGTAAACATGTTGCTTCACAAGTACAATGCTCGAAACAGCACTGAATATTACTACATATTTTTTGAGAAGCACAAATCCTTACAGTTTGTCTGGTTTATCTTGAAACATGACAACTAGAAAGATAGAGAGAGAGCTCAATTGCCTGCGCTGTTTTAGGAAGCCCATGAGTGCGTAATCCCACATCACATCATTTCCTGTAATGTTCCGATCAGAGATTAACAGTTCCGATAGCCTCCGCGTGATTATATTGTAGCTATCCCTTTAATGATTTCAACGCAGTCCTTTAAAGACTACTGGTAGATGGCGGTAGTACAGATATAATATCCATTAGGAGTTTCATGAATGGTCCTCAGAGTAATTTTCTTTTAAATAATTCAGCATATATACCAACATGTCTTTTCCATCGGTACATTTCTTTTCTTTCCACAAACATCTTTCCAAATTTCCTGGAGTAACTTTTAGTTTGAATGAGTAGAGCCAGATTAAAAATTTCAATGCCATAGCCGGGATTTAATCCACGGATCTCCCGCTCTCCCTCCGGTTGCTCTAAACCATTGAGCTACTATGGTCAACATGCCGACATGACATTAAATTCTCCAACTGACTCATATGTTTACCGGTAAACCACTAGGGGTTCTCTGCCCATTTCGGTGGCGTAGATGGTAGCATATCTGCCTCACGTTCAAGAGGTCCCGAGTTCGAATCTCGGTCAGGATGAGTTACCTGGATAAGGGTTTTTCCAGGGTTTTCCCTTATCCTGAAAGACGAATGTCGGGTAACTCTAAGCTCCATGGACCCCGGACGCATTGAGCATCATTTCACCCATTTCATTCATCGTTCGATATGAAAAATGTTGGGGGGACGTAAATTACAAAAAGAACAAAGAAAGAAAGAACTAGGGTTTCTCATATGCTATGACACACGCACCTTTAGTGGCGTCTTAGTGTACTGTAAGCATATGAGAACCCCTAGTGCTCTACCGGGAAACACACGAGTCAGTTGGCGAATTTAATGTCATGTCGGCATGTTGACCATAGTAGCTCAGTTGATTAGAGCAACCACACGGCAAGTGGGAGATCCATGGTTCAAATACCATCTATGGCATTGAATTTTTCAGTCTGGCTCTGTTCATTCAAACCTTAGCCTACACACGGCTAGTGTGGAAGAAATGAATATTTCCACCCTTAACTTTTAGTGCCGCATTGCGGAAAATCTCACACTGCTTTGATTTGTGCCGATATTAGTTCGTTAGCATTTTCAAATCACAGTGATACGGAGTTGAGGTCTGTCCATTTAATTCAGCTATGGAATCTATTGCGTACCTTCTGAACCTATCTTTATTGCTTTTAATTATGTCGTTCAACAACGGCTTTGATATAATATTTCACTGTCTATATAAAACACTAAAAATAAGCAAGCATTGGAGCAAATTCGAATGTTGATTCAAAATCCTGATCTTAAATTGTCCGTAGTTGGCTTATAAATATTTGTTTATTCCTCAACTTTGGAATTATGATTTTATACGTTTAACATATCTCCTTCATATAATTTGTCTCACATCTTTAAGCTACCAAAGGATTACATTGTAAACAGGAGTTTTCTTATTACGAAGGTATCAAAGCTGGGTTGGCAGTTATATTATAATAAGTATCACTAATATTTACCTCATTTTTGTATTCCCAAACACCAATTAATTATAGGATATGAAATATTGTATTTCATCTAAAGAAGTCTACACGAGATTTCCTAAAAATATAAGTAATAAAATCCATAATAAAAATAATTCATGTGTGTGTAAACTTCATAACTTAATGCCGTAAAGATGAGAAACATATTTCAGGAGTCCAGTATATTTTAAGGAAGAAAAATGAATTTTGAATGGTACATGCTTCGTTATCTGATTTTCTCAAAACAGCCTTTAACGCCTTTTAGATTGTCTTATATTTGACCTGTGTTTATCATAAATAAAACTTATAAGTGTCTTGTGGAGGCCTTGTGAAACTTCTTTATATTACTGAGTTTTATGTAATTTTGTGTAACTAACAAAAGCAGTAAGACATAATAACCTATGATAGAAAAAGAGTAGCTCATTAAAATGTATAATCTGTGTGAAATACATGTTCTCGTTGCGTTAACCTTTTCATATCACATTTTCATTTTACATTTCATTTTGTAAGTTAAAACGTTTCTCAAGTAGTCATGCTGAACGTTTTTGTTTCCTTTTTCTTGTTCTGTTTTTTTCTTTCCATCACAAAAACTTATTACCTAGTATAAACATTTGAATGCTGTGTGTTGTAATTTCATTTGATATTCTGAGTGATGCAAACGTGGACCGAGTAAAATGGTTAGGCGGGTTCGATTCTGTTGGACCGACCACCGTGGGCTTGGTTTTTTTTTGTGATTTTCCCAGAACGGTACAATATGTAGTGAAAAATTTCACTTTAATTACCTTCCGTGAAGTTTCCTTTTATAACCGAAAAACGAAAGGTCAGATAGGTTGCGTTTTATTTCCAATATGTAAGTATTTTGATTAAGAAATCAAATATTTCATAACATTAATACAACTACTCAGATAAATTTGTTGAGAGTTCACAGTGTTGCCTATGATGTCAGTTTTATTTGATTGAATTTTTCTAGTTTTGTTTAATCAGGTAACCTTACAAGGAAGACACCTCAGTGAGGGAAGAAAAATATAACAGGTTTTGAACAGCAGACGTCCCGTTCACGTATGTCGCTTTGACGAGTCTGTCTTAAAGATCTCGGGTACATGTTTCATTGGGTACGAAGCTATGCTACTAATCAATAAGAATAAAGCAGGTCCCAAAAAGTTACCGCTACTGTTGCTTTGGAAACCTTCCGGATTAACCCGCAAGCGGTAAAAGTTTCGTATAAGAAATAGATAGGGTAAAGAAAACTTTTGAAGCAATAAATAATGGTATACCTGTTATTAATTCCTTAGTGGATCATTTGTTTTCGAAGAATATGTAACCAAACTGAAACAAAGGCTCCAGCTGAGAAATCAAAGGAAATAAAATTTGATTTTAAAGATATTTTGAAGCGATGATTTATTCTATCTTTGTCTACAGCTGCATCATATTTCGTTACAACACTACTATGGGTCCACATCAAGTTGAGGACTGAAAGAGCAGTCGAGGCGGCCAATTCTTATTGCAATAAATGGGGTTTGAAAGTGAATGAAAACAAAACCAAGATTATGGTCTTTAAAAAGAGGATACAGGTTACGCAAGGATGAAAAATGGCAGGTTAATAGAAGAGAAATAGAAGTAGTAAGGCGATTTGATTATTTGGGGACAAGGTTCAGTAGAGATAGTAGCTGGAAGGAACAAAAAAGTTGTCTGTGGCAAAAGCTAAAATGGCCATGAAGATGATAAGATCATGTTACAGTAAACTGCCAGATATAAATGTCAAATGGTTGGAGAGGATTTATACGGCAGTTGTAGAAAATATAATGTTACATGGATCAGAGGTATGGAGAGTAGACGAGGCTTGGAGAGACACTGATAGAGTGCATTGATAGCACCACCTAATGGGGCAGCACAATTGGAACTAGGCAAGCATTCTACTAAAATTAAAATCTTGTCAAGGGCAATGAAATATTTATACAGAATCGCTAACTTGGAAGATGACAATATAATTAAAGAATGTTTTCATATTCAAAGGATAAATAACTGGGGACGGTCTTGGGTACATAAAATGAATGATGTGTTGTAGCAGATAGTTATGGGCCATTCTTGGATAAATGTAGATTATGGCTATAGAGGCTTCTGGAATGAAGTTAAGATTAGAGGATATTGATAGACAAGACATTTTTGCCAGTACAAGTGACAAAAGCTCACTGAGGTTATATAGAGAAATAGACAACCTGGGGGAGGGAAGGATATATAGACATATTGTCACCCAATTATCGGAAGGTGCGACCAACTGGCGACTGGGTGAGGGCCGGGAGGCATTCGCCAACGCCTACGCATTTGTCTTATAGCGCTAACGAAGGGATGGTTGGAAAAATATCACTGGCCGTCTCTTTCCCCTCCACCTGCCGCTGGAATCTTCGGGGTGATTCACTGAACCACGAGACTTCCAGAAACAGCGACATTCCTATGAAAAGGGGCTGCAGTTGGCGAGTCAGTTCAGTTCTTGGCGAGCAGCCGTGAGGAGCGCCGTGTGAGGGAACGGACCGGAAGACTGTGTACGTGCATCAGAGGAGTTGTACGTAATTGTGAGTGAAGAGTGGACCTGTGACAGACGAACTGACGAATTGTAATTGTGTGCATTACGTAATTCTGTGTAATCGGAAGTGTTCCAACTGTAATTCGGTGGAAATAAAGAACATTTTGAGTTTGTGCAATTGGACTTCTAATTTCACGAACCCACAAAATCACAATATGTTGTAAGTTAGGGCGAGAAGGTTTTGCTTGGGCGACAACAGGAGTGAGAAAGGTATAGGTCAAGAGCGAGGAGCTGGATAAATGTCCATTGTGTGGAGAACAAAATGAAATGTGTAGTGTTTATCTCTTTTACTACATACAGCACCGCAGGCGATGACACTGATGATACATGAGATGAAGATGGAGCACCGGTGGAATGAGATGGCGTGGGAAACCGGAGATCCCGGAGAAAACCCGCCCCAGTGCCGTGTTGTCTACGACAAATCTCACTTTGCGGTCACCTGGGATCGAACCCAGGCCGCCTTGGTGATAGCCAAGCGGTCTAACCACTGAGCCACGGCGCGGCCCGTGTGTGTGTGGAGAACAGAACGCAGATTTCGGTTGTATATCATATTGTACTCAAAGATATGGAGAGAGCATAAATGGGAAAATTTGGGGGTGAAGTAGTAATCAGAAACATTTTGTCAGTAAAAGGGGAAAAGAACAGGAGAAATATAGGGAATTATTTAGGGAAAGTTAAAGAGAAATGGCTAAGAACAATTACGAGAAAAATATAGATTAGAATAAGTGAAATGGCAAAATGTGTAAAAGGAGTAGAGGGCCTCCAGTACACAAAAATCTAGGGTTAGGTGTATGGGGACCGAATTATTATTCAATGGCAAGCAACATGGTAGGATTTTCAGGATTTATGAATCAATAGCGTTTTCCAGTATGGATTTTATAATTGTAATCTTGATTTTGTGTTTCCATTTGATGACGGGAAATAAGTTAAATATTTAGTATTTCACATTTTACAACACTGCTATTAAATAAAAACTGACAGTATTATAAAACATGTAGATTGAAGGAAATAATTTCAATTAGCAGTATGCTTACTTCTGTATTTTATCTGCGAACACTTTGTACAGTTTGTGTTAAATGCATTATGACGCACAGCTCTTTTGCGGTTAGAAATATTTAAAAGCTCCAAGAACAATTCGCATCAACATTTGCTTTATAACACTACTTTTTCGGATTCCAAAATTTGTTAAACGTCTAAACAAAAGTGAGACGGTGTTGATTTAACACGAGCAGCCAATTGTTACAGCTAATGTTCAATGAAACACTATTTGCCGTATTTTCAGTACTGTGAGTTTGTGGGTTCGTAGAATTAAAAAAAGTTCAATTACACCACTCAAAATGTTCTTTATTTCTACCTTAGTCCAATATCACACTTACAATTTCATGTACACAATTACAATCTTGCCAGTTCATCTTTACACGTACGCTCAGCGCGACTACACGTCTGCCCGCCGCGACTTACTCAACTCGACTGCCCGGCTCACAATCACACAGTCAACTAACTGTCGCCTCGCTTTTATCGATCGCCCCGAAGCCTCTCGAATCTTCCGTTATGGAGGGGGAAAACATTCTCGAAGCTTCGTGCACCTTCGCGCGGTAGGAGGAGGGGCCACCCCTGCGTCTCCCCGCCTCCGCCAGTCCGCATTATTGATCGGCAACGCGAGTTCGCCGTTTGCGTAACAGTACTAAATCGCTAACTGATGAAATCGGCCCTAGGTTATCAACAGCTGTACATCTCCCAACAGCTAATACAGTGTCATTACCACGTGGTTTTGTTTAAAGTTCCTTTTAAATTGATTGTGATTCATAAAGATTTTCAATGTCAAGTTGTCTTTTGTAGAACATAAACTCAAAGTCATTGATGGGGACATTCACAGGAAAAATAAGAAGCGAATGACTTCCTATGCGTAATCCTTTTGATTGCATCTTCAGTGAATCTGCTCGACTGCTACAGTGTCTATGTGGTCTTTACCTCGAGATATAGCTGGATCAGTGTGATGATAAACATTATCAGTTAATTTGGATGTAATGGGAAGTCATGGATCACTGAAATGTTGTGCCGATGACAAGGATTGTATCATCCGGCCGCGGTCTCTAGGAGCTGTGAATTGCCAATAATCGATAACAGTAAAATACGAAAGACATGCACATATTAGAAACACAGGCTCTTTTATTACTATAACTCCTCCTACCTTATTATTACTCCAACGAAGTAATATGCATTGCCAAATATTTCGCAACTAATTGGCAACTGTGACACAAATGTTTACTTTGTGATTTGCTAAATGTTAAGAATTCTTTCCTTTTTATAATTTTCTGAACTGGTGTACGTGTGTATTTGTAACTCTGTTTTAAGGACACTAATTTAACACGTAGAAAAACATTTATTGGAATCATTTATCCACCTGGCTACAAAGTTTTAAATAAAATTGTTAATCTTACTGTTCAATAAGTGCAGAATTAGTTGTCGTTTACAGATCACGATGATGGTCTTTTTTATTTTGGGAAAACGGGAATAAAGGTTATAAGGGAAAACTTAACAATAGGGTGTTTGAGTCTTTGGGCAGGAAGAAGGATGGGGCTTGGTGTTGCTGTGGTGTTGCTATTTATTTCATTCTTTATGGTGCTATATTATGTTGGGCCATTGTGTTAGTTGGTGTCCGGTACCGCATTAAAGCATCCGGAGGCTTACGGGTAACGATAGTAATCGAGCGGTCCTGCAGATGTGGTGACTGTTTGGATAGTGCTCAATGGTATTCATAGAGGTTTGCTTCAGGTGATTGATGTGGGTCCTCATGGGCCCGTGTCCGGTGAGGGTAGCGGAGAGATAGAGCTTGTGGCGGCGGTGTCCTCTGGGCGCGGGCGTCTCTTCGGTGCTGGAGGTGCGGCGATGGGGCCTCCAGCTCGAGTGTCAGGGTGTCTCTGATGTCCCTGATCTGCTCAGTCAGGTAACTGAGTCATGTGGAGAGCTCTATGAAGGTCTGCCGGCGTGAGTGGTTTGTTGGTGTCTTTTTTGCTGGATATCTTTTCTAGAAATGTTCGGTTTGTGGTGGTGACCTGGGTGAGCTGCTGAATCTGTTCTTGGAGTGCCGCGATCTGCTCGGCGATTGTGGAATTGCTGTCCTGTTTCGCTGTGGTGTGCGTGGTGATGAGGTTCGTAGTAGATTGGTGTTGTGTGTGTAGCGTTGCTGTTAGTAATCCGTGATTGGAGGTGAGGAGCTCCTCCTGGTCCCCAAGGCGAGGCCCCAGTACAAGCACATCCGAGTGGAGATCCTCCCGCATGGGGTTGGAGTTGTTGGTGCCGGCGGTGACTCCGGAGAGCTTCTCCTCTATGGAATCCAGGCGTTCGTTGAAGCGGCGCACCTCGGTTCGGATCGTCTGGACTAGCTCCTGTAGAGAAGTGTCGGCGGCTGCGGTAAGGTATGTAGAAGCGGGAGGATGCGTAGCTTCGTGGTACTCCCGTCCAGTGCTGCCGTAGTCATGTGGAAATCTGGGGCACTGCACCTGCACAGTGTAGTGGCCGAAGCCACCGGCGGCAGTGGCGAAGGTCGTGCTGCCAGCAGTCCCGGGTGAGAGAAGGAGCGCCGCAATAGTGGCAGCGCGGCGGGGCGGTGCAAGATTCAGCGGCGTGTCCGAAGCTGCAGCAACGCCGACATCGATGATGGTGCCCTCTATGTGGGTATTTACAGAGAGCGTAGGAAATGTGTTGTCATATTCGAGGATGTTTGTCATTACAGCCTCCTGTATCAATTACGAAAATGTACTCTTTAGCTTTCCTATGTGAAGAAATTCGAAATCTGGAGTACCCAAATGCCCTTCAGCTACCATTATGGATTATTTTATATATAAGAAACTAATGAACCGATAATGGCAAATAATGAGAGACGTTCCATATTATTAAACGCTAAGTACTGCACTTTCCACTCCTTACTTCTGCTGTGCATGACTGAGTTATGTAAAATCCTACCAAGTCGTGCGCCATTGCATATTAAACACAGCTGAATTACTACAAGTGATATATGAATTCCTAAAAACATGTAACGGTTGTTTTGGTGTAGGCCTCGAGAGTTGAAAAATGTTTAAATATGTAGTTTAAGAATCGATATGGACATAATAAAATGAGTAAGAAAGGAATTTGTTAAAATTTAGTAGGTCATGAGATGACGTAACATGTAAGTGATGCTTTATAATTGTTAGTTTTAAAATGAGATTATGTAATGTGTGACGTGGAGCAGTAAAAATTAAGACCTATCGAAGATAGGTATGGGAGATTTATGGAGAGCATAGAATCAAATCATATTGTTTTTTGGAAGGAATGAGAAATAGTACAAGGCAGATAGGGAGGAGATATGGGAAAGCATAGAAGAAAATAAATCTTTGAAACTCTGTAAGCAATTAAAGACAGAATGAGGTAGGTAGGGAAAAATATATAGATCAATGTGACAAAACTAGAAGAGAAGGCATAGCATGGATGAGAGTAGGAATAATAAATCTAAAAGGGTTGAGAAGTAGACTAGATTTTTGTTATATTAGATTTTCACTGTGCAAGTTCCAAACTTTTACAATTTACAACTTTAGGCTACATTTATTTGTCTTTACCTTGTTGCTACCTTGGCTTACATGACACCCTGGTCTTCTGCTCTGCCAGGTAGCTCTTAACCTCCATGCCTCCTTGTTTCTTAATTAGCCCCATTCTTCTCCCTCAACTTCCTTTCTTATATTCTTTACATTTATGGCCCATTTTTCTTTTACTTTCTGCAAGAATTCACCAATACTTCTTACCTTCTATTCCTCCCTGCCCGTTAACATTTTTATAGCTACTGTCCTCTTCTCTACTTTCTCCCATTTTTCCTTTTATCTCCATATTGCAACCTCCTCGCATTCTGTTACATAGTGTTCTATGCTTTCTTTTCCCCCACACAATTCACAAATTCCCATTTCCCTACCTCTTAGAAATATTGTTCCTGTTCTCATCCAAGCTAATCCTTCTCTCTCTTGCCTGCCCGCCTCGGTAGCGTAGATGGTAGCTTGTCTGCCTCACGTTCAAGAGGTCCCGAGCTATTTTTTTTTATTAATTTACGTCCTCCAACGTTAAGTCATATCGGACGGTGAATGACGGTGACATTCGTCTTGAAGGACAAGGGAAAACCCCGGAAAAATCTTATCCAGGTAACTCGCCCTTACCGAGATTCGAACTCGGGACCTCTTGAACGTGATGCAGACATGCTACCATCTCCGTTACTGAGGCGGGCCTCCCGAGTTCAAATCTCAGTCAAGGTGAGTTACCTGGATAACGTTTTCTCCGGAGTTTTCCCTTATCCTGAAAAAAGAATGTCGGGTAACTCTAAGTTCTATGGACCCCGGACACATTGAGCATCATTTCACCCATTTAATTCATCGTCCAATATGACTTAACGTTGGAGGACGTAAAAAAAAAAAGAAAATAAAGAACAAAACAAAAAAAAAAACAAAAAAAAAAACTCTCTTGCCCATTGCAGTAATCTACATATGCTTCTCGTCCCCAATTTCTTTTTATTTGCTTGTAAAATTGTAATTATTTCATATTTTCTAGACTTTCCCATATTTCCTGTCTTTCTGTATCTGCTATTCTGGATTTTACCAATTTATTCACATCGTTTGTATTCCTTTCCTCTAATCTCCATGTATCTCCCATTCCTATTTTTAAGTAATGAGGTAGGGATATGTGAATTTTGTGGAGATGAAGAGAGAACTGTTCATTATCTGATAGAACGTAAGGAGTTAACAAATTGCAGGACAAAAATATGGGTTAAGAACTGGGACAGTGTGAGTAAAGAGGTAGTGGTGTTACACGTGTTAAGGGGGATGGGTCAAAAGAAAAATAATTGTATAGGAGAATGTTTATATAAGTTAAGAGAAAAGTGGGTTAGGGCAAAAGAAGCAAAGGTGAAGAAGGAATGCCATCAAGCTGCTCAGGAAAACCAAAGGCTTATGACCAGGGGACCTGAGTCAGCGAGTAAATCTTAGGGTCAGCAATTTCATGTATTTGTACAGTGTAACAGTTTTTATTTATATTTAAAAAGGCTTTGAAAAATGTCTAAATTTATTAAAGAAAAACAAAAGTGTGTAAAATATATAGGTAATTTTGTGATTGGCCGTAGTAATAATTGTATTACGTAATGTAGTGACGTAGTAGTAAATCGGCCAATCATATAAAAGTAATATATGGGTAGTGATAGTAACGAAGGATTAAATAATCTTGGTGTAGAAACCAAAAGAAAATTCGTCTTTCTTTCTGGAACGCCAAAGGGATCGGACGCTTTTTAAATTGCTCGGAAATATTTAAGTGTTAGTTAAATTTGAAGTATTAGATTGATTCCGATTACAGTATAAAGTTTTGTGATAAGAATTGTAATAGATTTTGTGTTAAAATAAATAAACAAAAGATTGATTTCTTATATCATCATCATCATCATCATCATCATCATCATCATCATCATCATCATCATCATCATCATCATCATCATCATCATCATCATCATCATCATCATCATCATCATCATCATCATCATCATCATCATCATCATCATCATCATCATCATCATCATCATCATCATCATCATCATCATCATCATCATCATCATCATCATCATCATCATCATCATCATCATCATCATCATCATCACGGTATAAGCCTTGTGGCCCGTTCCGACTTCAAGGAAATTGATCGGACCATCTCATTCGGGGCCTGCCAACATTTCTTCTACCTACAGGTTTATACTTGTATACTATTTGTGGTGTACGGTCTTCGGTCATTCTCTGCACATGATCTTGCCATTTTTGCCTGTAT
This sequence comes from Mantis religiosa, assembly GCA_030765055.1. Taxonomy (NCBI): domain Eukaryota; kingdom Metazoa; phylum Arthropoda; class Insecta; order Mantodea; family Mantidae; genus Mantis; species Mantis religiosa. Next base: position 31,555,003 of record CM060952.1, on the reverse strand, counting down.
GCAATGATTGTTTCATTTAGACTCTGAATTTCCAATTCTCTTCTAATATCCTCATTTCTTTTCTTGTCTACGAGTCTATAACCTGCCACCTGTCTCAGAAATTTCATCTCAGCAGCCTCCACTTTCTTCTGTTGTGAAATAGTCAAGACCCAGTTTTCACACCCATAAAGCAGGGTTGGGATTGCCATTATTTTATACAGTTTTAACAAATTTTGTCGATTCCAATTTTTAAAAGTTGCTTTTATTGTGCCACATATTGTTTGGAATTTGTTCATTTTGTTTTGTATCTCTCTATTACTGGTATATGACACACTATAGCCAAGATAATTAAAATAACTTTGTTATTGGTTGGGTTTATCAATCATGCAAATTTTTGCTCTCAAATGGTTCCTTCCTATAAAAGTCATTATTTTTGTTTTTTCATATGAAATTTGAAGATTATATTCTTTTTAATATTATTTAATTCATGAATGGCTCTTTGTAAGTTGTCTTCCGTCTCCGCAATTAAAATCTGGTCATCAGCAAATAGCAATGTGTCAACATTTCTCCACTTTATTTTAAAATGTGTTCGGAGCATAGTTTGCCATCGTACAACTGCGTCAGTAAATAGGATAGGTAACAATGGACACCCCTGTCTTAGTCCTAAATTAATCTCTACTAGGTTATCTTTTTCTATGGGTTTCTCCAATTTAAATGTTGTGTTTATTTACATACTTTGTACTGTTCCTACTAAATGTTGAAGAAATCCATTTTTAATCATTATTTCCAATAGCAGATTTCTTTTTACTTTATCAAAAGCTTTTACATAGTCTATAAAAGCCATTAGAGTTGGTAGATCATATTCTCATCGTCTCACCATAATCTGTGTTATTGTGAAAATACAATCATTGCAGGAACGCCCTTTTCTAAATCCATTTTGTGAATCATGCAATTTCATTTCTGAGATTGGAGCAATTCTTTGTGTTATGATAGATCTTGTAACCTGAGTTCAAAATTATTGATTCCTCTATAATTGTCACATTCAGTTCGGTTTCTCTTTTTAAAAATCGGACATATCAATAAAATATTCCATTCCTCTGGTAAATGCTCATTTTTCCAACATATATTGATGAAATTCAAAAGTCTAGTCTGGAATTTAACCGAGGCCTATTTAAATAGTTCCATATTCAAACCATCAGTTCCTGGACTTTTTTTGTTTTTGAAATTTTTTAAAGTTTCTTTTAGTTTATCCATACTTATTAAATCTACATATTCATTAAAATATGTTGTTACTAATTTAATTTCGTCTGAATCAGTCCATAATTTCTTATAGAACTTCAAATTAAAAATCTTAATGATTTCTTCACTCGTTACCACTCTTGTAACTTAGAGTTTTCATTTCTCGTAAGTAAAAGTATAACAGAAGAATACTAAAAGCTAGCCGAGACATAATTAAGGATTTTCCTGATAACTTCGGGGAACATCTTCTTCATCAAGTCATAATATTTTGGACGAAGGTAAGATCGACGCAGTAAGGCCAACGACGCGTAACGACATATCAGCACGAATCTTGCTATATATGTTGTCGCTACTTTGGGGCATCGAAACTAACAACGGAGGAATCCTGCTATAACAGGATGTATAATAGTGCATAATAGTGCAATACAAATAAATTTCAATAAAATAAGTAACAATCCAATGCTTCATTACACCAAGGAGCATTTAATAATCTATTGAACACAACGAATCCATAGCGAACTGCTGTCTGCGTTTCCTACGTTAACTGCATAATCTTCTCGTAAGTTCAAGGATTTGTTTCCGGTTCCCAGGAAGAGAGATGTGGGGATGAGGTGGGTAATAAACAGCATTAAGGAATACGGAAGAAGAGGTGAAGAAAGCCGTGGTGAATATCCCTCGACGTAAAGTGGGTCGAGAGAGACGATAGTGGGGAGCATAAGAACGCTAGAAGAAAACCCTTTCATCTTGCTCTGAGATACTGACAGATATTCACACGTTCAGCACCTTGTGGGCCCTCTCCAGCGTCGTATTCATATCCCGGTAAGTGCCAGTGTCGAAATATTTATTACTTAACAAGTAATGAGATAGTTCTATCGGGTAAGATCTGTGCATAAGAGATTATTGTGTAGGTAACAAGTTATTCAACAAATGTAGCAGATACTATGTACTTCCAAAAAACATTTTTAGGAAAAGGTTCCAACTTAGTATTTTAAGTACTGCATATTTCAAGCACTTAATATGAATATTTTCAAATAAATGTTTCCACTGCAATTTACCCTTTACATAGAGAAATTTTGAAAACAAGTTTAGATTTCTCAAAAATAAATAACGATGTTGATTAGTGCATCTTTAAGACATTTTCTAGATAGATATTCTATACTTTTGGCCTCAATTTTCAGTATTTGCTTTAGAAAGTCTTTTCTTAATTTAATGCCCGGGCCATCCAAAGATAAAATTTAAATATTAAAGCCATCACATAAAATCTTAACTACACGAAAGTGTTGGTCTCGTTAAAATTACACAATTTACGTCAAATATTTTTTATGGAGATAAACCATTTCTAAGATATTGGTGGTAGTTTCTCTGAATTTGCAACACCAGTTATTTCTTATTTGGGAAGTCTCTTCATCTTTAAATTCACGTGCTGCAATGTTAAATCATATCGGACGATCAATGAAATGATGTCCAAGTGAGTCCAGGATACATAGAGCTTAGCGTTACATAGAGCTTACCTGACATTCATCTTCCAGAATAAGGGAAAACCTCCAACGTTAAGTCATATCGGCGATGTTGAAATGATGTTAAAATGAGTACAGGGTGTATAGAGCTTAGAGTTACAAGACATTATCTTTTAGGATAAGGGAAAGTCTCCAAAGTTGAGTCATATCGGACGATGAATGAAATGTTCAAATGAGTACAGGGTACATAGAGCCTAGAGTTACTAGATATTATCTTTCAGGATAAGGGAAAACCTCCAATTTTAAGTCATATTGGACGATGAATGAAATGATGTTCAAATGAGTACAGGGTACATAGAGCTTAGAGTTACTAGACATTATCTTTCAGTATAAGGGAAAACGTCCAACGTTAAGTCATATCGGACGATGAATGAAATGTTCAAATGAGTACAGGGTATATAGAGCTTAGAGTTACTAGATATCTTTCAGTATAAGGGAAAACCTTCAACGTTGTCATATCGCACTATGATGAAATGATGTTCATATGAGTACATGGTACATAGAGCTAGTTACCAGATATCCATTTCTCAGGATGAGAGAAAACCTGCAACGTTAAGTCACATCAGACGATGAATGAAATGATCTTTATATGAGTACAGGGTACATAGAGCTTAGTTACCAGATATCCATTTCTCAGGATGAGAGAAAACCTGCAACGTTAAGTCATATCGGACAATAAATGAAACGATGTTCAAATAAGTACAGCGTACATAGAGCTTAGAGTTATCATTTATTTTTCATGATAAGGGAAAACCCCGGAGAGACACCTTATCCAGATATCTCATCCTGAACAAGATTCCACCTCGGGACCTCTTGAACGTGTGGCAGATACGCCACCGAGGCGGCTAGGAAGTTATTCGCTTCTTTATCTCCTGTTCATATAATGAAAACAAAATGCCAGAAGTTTACTGTATTCTCTTATTCTTTATCAGTCATATCACGCCACCGGGTTGCCGAATTTTCGCCCCACGGAAGTTCTTTTAATTTTAAGTCTATTGATATAGTCTTCGCCTTTTAGTCCACTTAAAAACCATTGGTTTTTAGTTTTCAACCAGGAACCTTGTTATCAGTAGGCCAGCGTCTAACCAATTACGAAATGTGGAACCAAACCATTTCTACAAACCTTTGTCTGAATTGACGTGAAGTAGGTTGAAGAATGATCGCTTAATGCTCGTCATACGTCACATCTTTGCAATCGTGTCTCATGGACTTTGCAAATTTGTCACATAGAGGGTTAATACGAGTTTGTTTTAAATTAATATAATTTAAAATACTTTAATGACAAATAAAATGTATATTTTGATTTTTTCAGGAATATTTCTAAAATGTTCTTCATTTTGAAAGGATTTTGTATTACATATAATACGTAAGAGAGATAAGGCTATATGTGCTGTGCAGAAATGTAGATGTCAAAACACAGAATTTATAACAGATGAATTCCTTTGTCATTAATTATTTAAAAGTTATTATTTATTACTCTTAGAATTGTCAAACACCTATGGCTTTAACTGCCTCTACTATTTCATCTGTAGTGCACAGTATGGTACTGTATCAAAGAATTACATGCCAAAACATCACAAAAATTTCATGTTTGAGGCCCTCTAAGTCATAAAATACATTTTTTTGAAAATATATGTGAACATTATGGCTAAAATACCATCGGAAACATACGTGTTATGATTTTTTAATTTTAGTTAAATCACTTTTTGTATTGTATATATACACTTACGTCGATATATCTTTAAATTTTTAGGGATAATTATGAATAATCTCTTACTTTTGAAATTACGTATTTTGTACAATTAGTGAACCATAAACTTTTAGTATACAAAAAATATGGTGTTATTAAAGCAGCGGTTTATAAAAACATTTTTGGCTGTATTGACCAACTCTAAGGCTTCCTTTGTTACTCATTTGAATTAATTGTCAAATGCTTTGCTATTTTTTAAAATTCAGGGTTATTGTTAGTTTATTTTTTCCCGTATAAAGAGAATGGAGTTTCTAAAGCGTCACATTGATGTGGGTCTGACCATTGATTTCAAGTACTGTGGTGTAGTGTGATCCATATAAATCTGAACCATTTCAATAAGCCATATCTCTTGAAACAATAATAGGACACATGTGCACCTTTGGAAGAATATACTACACAATTGGGAGATTACACTACACTATTTACACCTCACAGAAAATGTTGAAAGTGTTCTCCACCAGCATCTATACATGTTTGCACTGATCTCACTATATTCTCTGAAGTTTTACGGAGAGTATCCTCGCCAATGTTACTTATTTCGGTTCGAATGGATTCCTTGAGAACATCAATTGTCCGTGGCCTCTTCTTGTACACTCTATTTTTTAGATACATCCACAAGAAAAAAATCCGGTGAGCTTAGGTCAGTGGATCTCGGAGGCCACACGACCATCCTATTGTACAGCATATCCAGGACGCCATCCACACCTTACACGCCTCTGCGCATGGGTCCCTGGTCACATGGGCTTGCAGGGGAATGAACTTGCGGATTCGGCAGCCAAGACGGCAACTACACAGCCCCAGGTTTTTATCCCATAAGTTCTCCCAGAAGATTTTAGCCTTCAATTGCGGGGAGCTGCGTACTCCTCCTGGGCAGCAGAATGGACGCATCTGCGCAGCAACAAACTGCGATCAGTGAAGGCTCTTTCGATTCCCTGGGTGGCCTCCTGCTGTTTCTCTCTTTGGGAGGAAGTTAGTCTTGCTCGGTTAACAATTGGCCACTGCTTTTTTTACACATAGTTTTAAATTCACAGGGGACCCTGCTCCTGTTTGCCCACTCTGTGGTGAAGCTCTTTCGGTCCATCATGTACTTCTAACCCATGTTAAGTTAGGGGATCACCGCCGGTCTCTTCGGCTGCCTGCTAGCTTGGCAGACGTACTGCAGTGGTCAAAGTTTTTAAGCTGCTTTTAAAAGGTAGTTTTAGAATTTAGAATTCATGCTTTTTAACTCGTTTATGGTTTTAGCTTCTTTTAGACCTTGACTACCCCTGTGTTTTGTCATTTTATCTGTAATTTTATTTAGAAGGGTTGTTCTTTTAGGTTTTTTTATCCCGTTTTTAGCTTGATTTGGATTCTAACGGGCGCTGATGACCAAGCTGCCGAGCGCCCTTAAACATCATCATCATCATCATCATCATCATCATCATCATCATCATCATCATCATCATCATCATCATCATCATCATCATCATCATCATCATCATCATCATCATCATCATCATCATCATCATCATCATCATCATCATCATCATCATCATCATCATCATCATCATCATCATCATCATCATCATCATCATCATCATCATCATCGGAGGCCACAGACCTTTGAGATTATTCGATTATGAAAGAAACTGGATACTAGTTCCATGGCGTCATTAGATATATGACACTGTGCTCCATCTTGCTGGAAATAACCTTCTCTCAACCTTCTATCATCCAGCTGCTACACAAATGCTTTGAAGATACCCATATAAACTTCAGTGTCTACAGTGGTATCAAAGAAAATGGGACCAACGATCCATAGATGCTGGTGGAGGACACTTCCAACATTTTCTCTGAGACGTAAATTGTGTAATGTAATCTCCCAAAGCTGACGTGTGTCATATTACTGGTTCAACAGCTATGTCCTATTGAAATGGTTCAGATTTATATGGATCGCACTATACTTTCCTTGTTTCGGCAACGAAATGTGATCAAAAGCATTGCTTATACGCTTACTCGATGTTACTGAAGTAGATACAATTAGATTTTGTAGGAGTTGTTTATACAAGAAGAATAAAATAAAATATATTTTAAAATATGCATGTTCTCTTTTAATATCAGCAAGTTAATTATGTATAAAATTAGCTTCTTCAATAAGAAGAAGTCATAAGTTGTTAATCGTCTCGTTAATAAGACATCCAACTAAAGCTGATGCTGTAGGGCAGTTGCTTATTTTTCTATTTTTGTAAGCTGTTGTTTTGTTTTCAGTAGTCCCAGGTATTTACATTATATAATTTCATTGTAGCTTCTTATATAAACCAGTGAAACTTCTTCACAGTATGTACTCGTATTATATGTAAATGATATACCTGGAGAATGTACATCATTTGTATAGTCATTTACGATTAATCTAGTCTAAGGGTGCTCAATTTTGCAGCACACGCTTCCTTGCCCTACACGTGACCAAGACAGCGAGAGAGAGGTAGCAGTCAGTGGAGTTGCTACTAACGTTTAGCATATATTTGTTCTAAGTGAAGCCAGATCACAAAAACTGGAAGAAATGAAAGCACCCGTTCACTATGGCCCTAATGTTGAAAATGTGGTACAACTTTCTTAAAAACCGGCGGAACGTATTGGAAATAATATGAAACCATTTATCGAAGCTGAATTTATCAAGCAAAGCTTACTATTTGCTGCGAAGGAATTTTGTCCCGATTTAATCGATGTATATGCATCAGTCTCTCTCAAGGTACAGTACAAAATAAGGTTATTAACATGTTTTTCTATAGCCCTGGACGAATTGGTGGACAGATCTGACGAGGCGTGGTTAATTGTATTTCTGAGGGACGTTGATAATGAATTAAATATCTTATTTATGGCACAATTACGACTGTAGGAAGGACAATTTCAGATTTACATAATTTCCCTCGCTTACGTTCCGTGTTCACAATAAACGTCATACTTCTGGAAAAGTATACAGAACTTCTAAAGCAAATACACGACACATTCCTTTCGCAATTTGAAGATATACAAAATTTGACACAAATATCCATTTATGTTGCACTCCTTTGAAGTTTCCAAGTAGTGAGGCCCCACACGAATTACTTTTACTGAAAAAGTCTACGACAGTAAAATGTTGTGAGAAGGACTACTACTACTACAGGGGGATTTTAGGGCTTATTTCGCCCATGGGTTTATTTCACCCTGGCTTATTTCGCCCTATGGCTGCTTCAGGGGTGTATCCTCTTCAGCCTTGACTTTATTTGGAGTTGAGGGGGGATGGATCTCTTTTTTTTTTTTTTTTTTTTTTTTTTTTTTTGCTTGATAAGGTTACGTATGCATGTGTTTAGAATTTGTCATTACTTGCTAATTGTAATACTGTTAGTATATGTCATATTTGTACTTTATTTTCTTAATATCACATATATATTAATTTTTTAATATTATTATTTTTATTTTTTTATTAGTGCTTTTTTGTTTTGTATAGTTTCGTTTTGTTTTTAGTAGGTTTTTTATTTTTATTTATTATATATACACAACTGTTTATATATATATATATATATATATATATAACTCGGAAGGAAGGATGGGAATTATTTAAATCTTTGCCCTGCCGTAAGTATCAAATTACGTTTGTTTGTATCCAATTAAATGACAGTCTTTGAATACATATATCTGCAAATAAACCTTTTCAAAGATGAACTATATTAAAAGTGAGTATTCCAGCAAGATCAGAGACGACCACCTTGCTTATCTTTTGAGACTATGCACTTCATCTTTTGCACCAAATATTTCAGACATTGTACAACATAACTTGTGCCACAGAAGTCATCTTAAGAAACTTTAGTTAATAAGGAGTAAACTATGAGTGTCAATACTTATGATTTCCTATACGCCGAAATGATAGCGATGTTCGGTCACTGGAACTCGGTAAGCAGAAGTAAACGAGTCTATCTCTGCGGGCGGAAAGAGGTGTTTTCAACCTCCCCTTTCCTGCTTTGAGCACCCCAGATGTAAAGTGCATGGAGCTTCTGTCCCGTCCGGTACTTATAGAAGTTATTTTACTGTTCATAAGTATTTGCATTCTGTTAGCAAACTGAATAAAGCAATATGCAGAACTTATATTATAATTATATTCATGTTTTTTTTTCTCATATACTCTAAATCCGAAACATTTTTCTCCGAATTTCTTTGCAGTAGACGCCGATTGCGACCCAATAAGTGAGCTTTATTAGTGTCTTAAATTGTGTACATATAATTTTAATTATCATTTGTACGGCTCTATATCTACTTCTACGGTTTTATCGGGGGGTTTTGGCTTAAAAAACTCGTTGGGTAAGATTTATAACGTTGCCCTATAATCAATTTTAACTTGAAACAAACTAAATTCACACGCGTATATGGAGTTGCCACTTTGTTGAAGTCAGAACTGTGACATCTCGATCAGAATTGCCACTACTCAAAGAACTTCCAGTATAACGACAACCGTTCTGCATGGACACCCACGTAATGACTACATAGCCTCCAGCATTCGTTCAGGTTCTAATACGCAAAAAGGGAATTTTCCATACTCATTTCCACTTTCTATGCATGAGTAATACTCTTAATTGCATGTTATTGCAGTTAGAAAGTGTTTGAATTTATCTGTATACGTTGAAATTTAAGCTACAACAGTTTTAACTCGCTATAACTAAATTGAATGTACCTGTTCAAAGGCTCTGACTTAACATTTTGGCTGGAAACCTAATATATATTTTGTTACAGTAATTTGGAAATTAAATCTGAGTTATTAAATTATTGTCCAAGAAAAAGGAACTGAACTCTTCACAAACCTGTTGTCAAAGTTAAAGAAGTATTTAACACTTTTGTTTTAAAAATGTTTCAGCTCTGTATTGACATTTCAGAGAAGTTTTATTCCGTTAAATTATTAACGTTTATAAAAACACAATGTGGCAGGTAGTTCCTTCGAATAAAGTGTGGACATTTGACAGGACAAAGAGATTTTCACAGGCATTCCTAGAAAATTCTAACATATCTTGGAAATTAATTGTTCTTTCACACTGGCCGTGTGTAGGCTAAAGTATGGAAACAAAGTCAGACTGAACAATTCAATGCCATAGTCGGGATTTGAACCACGGATCTTCTGGTTGTCGTCCACCCGCTCTAACTCTTGAGCTACTATGGCCAACGTGCCGGCATGACGTGCTTACACTCGGCCAGTGCGAAAGAACAATGTCCATTAATTGACGTAATAGTGGTTAACTATAAAGCCCGGGCCTTGAAGTGCTTATATGTTGTAAGTCGCTATTGAGGTAGTTGTCTCATGTGTTTATGAGAACTCCTAGTGGTTTACCGGCAAAAACACGAGTCAGTTGGAGAATTCAATGTCATATCGGCATGTTGGCCATGGCAGCTCAATGGTTAGAGCGGCTGGACGGAGACCAGAAGATCCGTGGCTCAAATCCCGACTATGGCATTGAATTTTTCAGTCTGGCTCTTACTTTGCAAAAGCATATCTTATACAAAACTAATTTAAACATATCGTGCTTTAATTAAAATTCATAGCAATTCTTGAGAAAATGAAAAATAGCCCAGAATTTTCTGTGAAATCGTAATTTGGATTGGTGGAATTTTGCTGAAATTCTGTCACATATCTCAAAAAGAAGTACTTAAATGCCAAGTTTCGTATTATTCGGACCTTCATTTTCGGCTTATTCAATTCACAAACACACCCATACGGTCACCCACAGAATTACGTCAATATTGTTTAACATAGATATTCTCATAAAGCATGAACAAAATCACAGCCTTTCACACCATAAGAATTCTGAAATGCAGATTTTAATATAAGCAATAAAACTGAGATAAAACATATGCACAATTGTAAGGAAAACTTCAATGTTTACATAATTTTTCCGTTATTCGCATTCAACTCAAGATAAAAAGAATTATGTAACACGGAATTCTTTCTTAGGGCAACAGGTATTTTACAGCTGACCATTGTCAGTGAATGAGCACTTGGTATGTTGTTGTTGCATTGTTGTTATGTTTATTAAAAAGCTGTCACCAAGAAGCTGTTTGGACCGGTATTTCGTATGTCAGACATTTGCGTGTAACTCGATACACGTGAGGTGGGTCCAGTGCCCCAGTTTTGTCCAACGGCGTATACTGTTCGAACTGAATCCATGTTTACATCGGAATACCTACCAAAAGCAGCGGTTGAAGTTTTAATTTTCATAAGGCGTTACATTCACACTCTTTCCCTAATCATTCCTTATAAACTATTCTTATATGTACTTAATATTTGAGATGAAAATTTGAAGAAATAAATGGGAATGGAGGAGTACAGCATATGTATGGAACATACATAAGTAAATTCGACTGTTCAATAAAGAATGATCATAATTTTTTTACGGTCATAATTTTTCGCACTAAAATTCAATCTTATTATATTGTTAGCTTAATGTGAAACAAACACGCCGTAGTAGTTTCATTGTTGCTACTCCTGGTTCCCGCCTGTGAGAACCATACAAGTTCAGACATGTTCAGTATCGCCTACCGCTGCAATGGAGGTAACACACAGTTAAAGTTGATGTTAGAGGAAGATCCGGAGTGTCTTTCAAACGTAATCATTGCTGATGAAACTTGGCTACATCATTTTGATCCTGAGAGCAAACGGCAAAGCTCAGTGTGAAAATCTCCATCACCAACCCCCAAAAAGCAAAAGTGGTTGCTTCTGCTGGGAAAGTTATGGTCATCTCATTCTTTTGATATTCTTGGAATGGTTTATCAGCATGTTGTACCTGCACACACATCAGTAACTCGACAATACTACAGGGATGTCCTGAAAACATTCCAAGTCCATATCAGGCGCAAGATACCAGATTTCCCTGAAGCAGGCTGGATGCTGCACCACGACAATGGTCGCATATTGCCATTGTCGTTGCTGAATATCTTGCAAAAATCAACGTGAAGTGCATCCCTCACCCTCCCTATAGTCCGGATTTAGCCCCATGTGGCTTTTTCTGTTCCCTAACTTGAAGAAACGCCTTCCTGGGAGACATTATCCATCATCAGAAACAGTGGTGAAGGCTGCGGAGGCGATTTTGAAGTATCTCAAAAATGGTTTCCAGCATGTCTTTGAAGACTGGCAGAGACGCTGGGACAAGTGCATCGCATTCAGGGGAGACTATTTTGAGAAGAAATATCAAAGTTATGAGGATGACTAAAGGTACATTGTCAGGAAAAAAAAGTGATCATTCTTTATTGAACAGCCCTTGTACATTGCGAGATCTCGCATCAGATGTTTTCGTTACGGTATAATGGTGAAATAAGCAAGCATATAGGCACGAAAAATGAAGCAAATAAACATTAAAAATAGGTAAATAAAAATTTAATCGTAAACATACTGTTTCGTAGCATTCTAACGCTACGTAAACTTACCGAGCGGGATGGCGAGGCGGTTTGGTCTGTGGCCGGTATTCGGGAGTCCCGGGTTCGATTCCTGTGGCCAACCTACCTGTCGCATGGGTTTTTTTCGGTGGTTTTCCGGGGTCGCTAGGCGAATGCTGAGTAGGTTAATTGCATCCCCCGAATTTCTGTTCCTCTATTTCACCTCCATTATCGTTTCATATCGTCTCTCATCTGGTGGTCTCTTTCAGGGTAGAAGTGTCGGCGGGTGTCTCGGCGGTGCATGGCAGGATGATATGCTCTGAGAAAAAGTACTTCCTCCTCCGGTAGGTCGGTTGCCGGTCTCCCCTCTGCTGGGACCGTTTCGGGACCGCCAGCCAGGGACTTTTAGGGCTCGGATCGCCTGTCTGGGACCTTTGGGGCTCGGATCGCCTGCCAGGGACCTTTGGGGCTCGGCTGCTGGGCTCATTGCCGTCCCGCTGTAGGGGAGCGTGTCCATTGTCCTGGCCTGTCGGGGGAAGTCTCTATCCAAGTAAACTGTAGGAACCCTGCCCTCTGTACTGTCGTGGCTCCTTGGGCGGTCACCCTCTGTCTCCTCTCGCCTCATCCTTCCTCCCGGAGGTGTCCCCACTTCGGAGCATAGGAGCAATAGGCCCAGCTTGGTGGCCTACGTACCGAATCCCCTCCGTAATGAAATCGTAATGCTACGTAAGCTTGTTACAGGACACGAGGGAGGTTATCTGGATACCTTTTGGCGTGTAGCTCCTGCGTTTACTACAGAAGAATTTTAATACAGTGAAAAGGATCTCTAAACGTTCCATGACGTTACTAGAACATGTGAAAAGTACCACAGTTCTTTTTGAGTGAATTCCTTTTCGATATATGTTTCTGTAGCAGAAAGTTTTTAGACATTTTACACAGTGTTTCGTAACCAGGGTTTTTCGTTAATACCTTACTGAGTTTCTCAAAGGCAGTTTTAACAATACCGCGGGTCTCTGAAGACAACGTTACTGAAAGTTCATATATCAAAGAAGTGAATGCTCCAAGGTATTATTTCGAGCTTCCAACTGAGTTGTAATAGCAAGTATTTTGGAGAAGTGGTTGTGAATGTACTCTGTCTTATCTTGAATGCCGATATTAACAAAACATTCTTGTGCTGTGACGATGTTGATTACATCTTCTGCATCTAAGGAGTACAACACTGTTTTCACTTCACTGAAATGTTCTGTGTAGAATGACACAGCTTTTAACCAAGAACCCCATCGAGTTAAAACAAATTTGGAGGAACTTCGTGAATGTTTTGACTCTAATCGACAGTACAAACACTATCTTTACGCTATAGACAAGAAGTTCCATGTCTTTATATCGTCTTCTATTTCAGCGAGACCATATAAACCATCTGAATGATAAAGCGATGGTGAAAATTTATTTTTAAATTTACATGACTTGGATAAAATAAGCTACTTTAATTGAACATCATAAAATAAGTAAGCAAATCACGTATTTCAGAAAAGAAAAAGCATTTGTAAGAAATTCGCTTTGAAATCAGGGCTGCAGCAATAGTTTAGATAAGGATTATGATCAGATGATAATCTCTGAGTAGATTTTCTTGAAGCCGCAGATCGGGAAGCCATCCTAAAGCAGGATTATTTGGGATGATGGTGTTTGAAAATGCTATGATAATGTACCACATTGTGGCACCATCTTGAAGCAGGATTATTTGGGATGAAGGTGGATACAGATTAATTTCTCAACTTTGGTGACGATCTTGAAGAAATCTAGAAGTTTCTCCTGCAACTCTGGCGCATCTGTAATTCTTGAGCGATTAGAACTTTTTCTTTCCCAGGATCGCGGTAACGGGGCTGCTAAAGATAGTATTACTATTTTTAAAGAATGAATAATAATTTTCTTATTCAAAGATGGAAATTTAATTCCTCTTAAACAATTTTAAATTCTTTGAAACAATTACAAATTTTATTAATGTAGTCATTTTACAACCAATGGTAGATGCAACGGTGGAGTATTTCTTTTATTTACCACACGCTACTTATACATCTTTGATGCATACACAAAATTATTTCTGCACACACTCGGATAGACAAATACACATATTACCCCTAAGACTTCCAGAAACAGAAGAATAAAATCGTTTAATACATTTAACAACTTATGTTACGTTGTCATGGTTACACTATTACCTACTTTACATTACTTCTTTATTTAATTACAAACATTAATCTCCTTGACTATTCCCAACAAAACATGAAATATCTAAAATAACTGCTACAGGGCTCTACCTATAACACAGGGCGTACTTAGCATTCAATTTACGGAAGATATTTTGTGCGTATGCCCTTGAAGTCAGAGAGGGGTGAGGTGGCAAAAGACAAGGTGGCGGCACGACAGTAGAAACTTCCAGGTGGAGCTCGTAAGTCCGACTTCTCTCCTTGCTGTAGGTTATCACATCTCGCTAAGTCACAAACCACTCCTAGTCTGGAAGTTTGGATATAGGATATTCCCTGCCATGTAACACCGAGAATAACAACCCTGAAACAGCCAAACAGGATGCAGTAAAAGTAGAAGTGAAGTAACATGAAAATTGGGAAGTACAGGAAATTAGTCTGAATCAAATCAAATTTTCTCCAAGATTACATAAATGTCAAGGAATACGATATATTCGTTTATTATGTATTTTATTCAGTGTAAACTCTGTATTAATGTCAGTAATTAGACACAAACTGCACTTTCTCCATTTGATATAGTACAGAATGACAACAAGTAGCTGTTAAGAAATGCATTCTTACATTTTTTGTACTGTTTTGTGACAGATTTACTGAGAAAGCGTGGAGAAGAAGGTAGATATTCAGAAAACTTGAAATTCCACTTTCACTCATTGATGGAACTGAAGGCTCAGAAGAGTTTGATATGCAGTACTGTTGGGAATCAGAAATCTTTCTTTTCTGATAAATATGTTGGACTTTTTAGTTAAAAACTTCATTACTGTGGCCGTCTAAATACTTATGTATTTCTCATCAATTGTTGCACTACTGTATAAAGACGTATTGTTAAACGAATCATCAAACTGCCAAGGAGTTTTGATTAATTCTTCTCTTGGTATAGCACGCAGCTCTGTTCATTTATGGTCCTCTAACACGACATAGGGTGAGGGAGCCACAACTACAGATCAGGTAGAGAAATCCAACGGATGGGTGATGAGCCCGATGTCTGGAATGAGAGTGAGGGAAGGAGAGAAACAGAATGAGAGCGAAGTGGATGAAAGGAAAGATGACAATGGAGTAGTTGGTGGGATAATGGTGGGGATAACCGGAGATCCCTGAAAAACCCAACTTAGTGCCGTGTTGTCCATCACGAATCTCACATTCGTTCGCCTGGGATCGAACCGGGCCACATTTGTGAGAGTTAACCACGGCGTGGCCCGAGTTTTCATTAATTCGTTTTTATTTATTTGCGTCGTCCAAGGTTAAGTCATATCGGACGAGACATTAATCTTTCAGAATAAGATAAGACCCGCAAAAAATCCTTATTCAGATAACTCAAACTGACCAAGATTCGAACTCGGGACCTCTTGAATGTGAGGGAGAAACGCTACCATCTACGCCATATAGTAGGCCGATTTATTCATTTTTAAGCAACCAATTCCATTTTCGTAGCAAATTGCACTTTATCCAGGATGATGAGAATCAAACCCCTTCTTAACCATAATTTACAATCCAAGTGAACTTCCTGCAATTTGTATTTCTATTAAATACTGAAAGCGGCCAAAAATATGTTGCTTTTTATGTAAAGTGTAAGTTTTTTTGTTAGAATCTATTTCGATATCTATTTTTCCTATTTGTTTGTATCTATTAATTAAAACAGGTATTGTTTCTTCACAAGAAAGATTACCTGAGCGGATCTACATTCACAAAAATTGATGCTGTGCGTAGCTTTACCTACCTTGGATCAGACGTTAACTCGAAGAAGAATGTTAGTTCTTAAATTTAAAAACGTATACTGTCTGCTATCAAGTGTTTTCATGGTCTCCCAAAACATCTGAAGTCTAAGCTGTTGCCCAGGAAAACTTAAGTCCTGATATATAAACTTTTAGTAAAGCTTGTATTAAAATATGGTGCTGAGACATGGAAACTCTCAAAATCTGGTGAGAGACAACTTGCTACATTTGAAAGAAGGATTTTGAGACAAATTTTTGGGCCAGAGGAGGCAAACGGTGTCTAGAAAGGAACATATGATAATGAACTGTACAATTTATATAGCGAACCAAACATTGTTAATTGCATAAAGATCAGAATGTTGGAGTGGGCAGGACATGTACTACGTGCTGAGGACAGAATGATAAGATATTTAATGCAGTGCCAGAAGGAACCAGGAAAGTTGGAAGACCAAAGTTAAGGTGGGAAGACGGGGTGAGAGAGGATGTTATCGAGAACTGGAGGAGCACTGCACTTAACAGGAAAGAATGGGGAAAACTTCTTCAGAAGGCCAGGGATCACAAAGGGCTGTTTTGCCAATGATGAATGAATGTATGTGTCCTTGCTTCACACATGGGGTTCATGTGCTCTGTCCAATTTTTTTTTATTCTCTTCGATTTTGTTGTTTAGTTTTTAAGTACCTAGTTTTACCCCAATTCTTTCACTTCTTAAGTTCCAGTGTAGCACATCATTTAATTCTTGGTTTAAGGTTCACGATGAAATGATTGGGTTTAATCCTAATGTTAGGATAAAATTGAATTACATTTTGCTTCTCCTGAAAAACTGCATTTTTTAAGTTTGGTTTCATTCTAGGCTACTGAATTAACCTTCCATTATTCACTTAGCCACTCAAGAGACCTCGGAAAGACCCATGAGTCGGGAAGGTCAATTGGGGGAATCAAACCCATGACTTATTTAATGAACACGCTATCACGGCGCCTTCTAGCTCGATACGGGGCAACAAAAACGTGCAATAGAAACATTATTAAGTATCTTCTGTTTATTAATAGTCTCAATACAACAATCACAATTGCCGTTTTTGTACAAAAATAATGTGTGTTTAACTTTTATAAGTGTGACAGTGTTTTCCCTAACACTACACATAGCAGTTATTTCCTTCTCTGCCCTACGTGTACAGTATACCAGTATTAGCTCAGGCAAGCGTGGAGGCCACGTAATTGGTCCACATCTTCCTATCCAACTACAAGGAAACCTGGTATTTGTAAACTGACAGTCAGAAAGCCTGAAATGAGGAGGAACTCCATCGTGCCTGAACTGAACGGTGAAATGTCCAGTTTAACCAGATGTAAAAGCGTATGTTTACTAATGTACTATTAAACCACTGTTCTGTTGTGGCGTTATAGCCACAGGACAGCTACGTATTACACTTCTCCCCATGTAAACGGAGTTGTAGAAAAGTTCTACCATGGAAGTAGTCTCCAGAGCTGTTTTCATATAATATTTTTTATTCTATATATGCAGAAAGGTTTATCCAAGTTTTGACATACGTTTTGTTACATCCTGTATAATGTTTTAGTGCAAACTTCCCGTATTTAGGAACAGTTAAATAATAATAGTAATAGTGATTGAACTATTAAACCCTGGACCTTACTTACAGCACGGTAAAGAAAGAGAGGAATAATAATAGAGAGAATACTGAAATTCTGTTATAAGTATATTAAAGGGCAGAAAGGGAATTATTGAATTTGTATTTGAAGCAACAGAAAGGTTTTAAGGACACAAACAGTTGGTGGTCGGAATTGGAAAGAACTGTTTCGTAGATAGGCATGGGAGATTTATGGAGAGCAAAACTGTCAAATCATAGCGGCTTTTGGAAAGAAGTGAGAACTAGAGTACAAAACATAGGCAAGAGATATGGGAAAGTATACAAGAAAACAAAACTTTTAAATTTTATAAGCAATTAAAGACAATGGGGTAGGGACAAATGTATAGATCAATGTGACAAAACTAGAAGAGAAGGCATAGCATGGATGAGAGTAGGAATAATATATCTAAAAGGGTTGAGAAGTAATGAGGTAGGGATATGTCAATTTTGTGGAGATGAACAGAGCACTTTTCATTACCTCATCGAATGTAAAGAATTAACAAATTGGAGAAGAAAAATATGGGATAAGAAATGGGACAGTGTGAGCAAATAGATATAGGCGTTACGTATGTTAATGGGGATAGGTGAAAAGAAAATAGTTGTATAGGGGAATTCTTATGTAGGTTAAGGGAAAAGTGGATTAGAGCAAAAGAAGTGAAGGTCAAAAAGAAATGACACCTAGCTTCTCAGGAAAACCAAACGCTTATGGCCAGGGGACCTGAGTTAGCGAGTAAATCTTAGGGTCATTTTAGTGAATGTTCAATGTTAAAGTTACTGTAGTGAAATTGTAATTGAAACTGTACAAATAAATATATTTAAATATATCTAAATACAGCAGGGTAAGTCGCCTCAATGTATCTCATTGTATGAGAAGTGGTTTACCAGGAAAATACGAGTTATATAGAGAATTTAATGACATGCTGTCATGTTTCAATGGTGCCACAATGGTTAAGAGCAACCGGACGGAGACAGTGAGATCCGTGGTTCAAATCCCGGCTATGGCATTGAATTTTTCAGTCTGGCTCTACCTATCCAATAATAGAGTATGAGAAAATGTATAATGAATGCACCTTAATTGAAAATAAGGGTTTATAAAAGGTTTTAAATTTGATTTTGATGAAGCGTTTCAAATATTGCAAAATATTTCCGCAATTCACTAGTTTAATGACTACATAATGTGACCAATGACCATATAAGCAAAGAAGCAAAAACCGTACAAATAAGGGTCGTGACTTCATGGTTTACGTGTAAACTGAAATCAAAAGTTGCGTAAATCACTGAAAACACCTTAAAACAGCGTACATTATCGCATGATCATTAGCAGGCGGATGAGGTAATGCAATCTGAAAACAGTCACGTTTTGTAATAAGCCAGAAGGTAATTTCCAATTTGGTAACTTCCCCGAAAAAAAAATTGTTAAAAAGTTTATTTTGACATAATGGAAAAACTTCAAGGTACATAGTTCATGTGGTATAGAAAAAAGTGTTTTATGTCATTTTAGAATTATAAACAAGTTCTTATTGTAAACAATGCCGTACATAATTGGTAATGTAGTTCATATTCCACTTATGTAATACACATATTCCAAGTTGCTGTGACATAAAGAGAGAAGATGGACCATATAGTGATGTTCTTTTCTCTGGTTAAAAAAGATAGGTACATTATTTAAGGTGTCATCAATTACTACAGGGAGTAGATAATAGAAGCGAATTTTCCTCAATATTAATTGCATATTCTGTGTTTCTAAAAATATAAATGAACCATATTAAAGTCTTGAAATCATTTTAGAATTACAAGGAATATAAACAGCTATTGTACGGAGACCTGAAGGTATCCAGTATCTTATTAGGGTATCAAGGAGGATGTACAAAATATCCAAATGCTTTTTATAGGAATAGAACGGTAGAAAGAGGGTTAAACACTGGACAGTGAGAGAAAAGCTTTAACAAGTTTATGGTGAGTGCTTCCTGGGATGCACAGGGATTTATCTTGATTGATTATTTTGAAAAGTGTAAAAGTATCAATGGTGACTACTACGCACGCTTACTGCAACGTATGTGTGATGAGATGAAAAGAAAAATACCTCTTTTGGCAGAGAAAAATATATTGTTTCTTCATGATAGTGCATCATTCAGTTATTGCAATGGGAAAAAGGGGGAATTAAATTTCGAATTGCTTGAACATCCAACCTATTCACCAGATCTAGGTCCCAGTGACTAAAACCTGTTCTGGAACCTCAAGAAATTTCTTGGAGGACGAAGATTTCACAGCAACGAGGGGGTCATTGATGTGGTAAACAGCTGTAGAGTGTTGTTGTAACGAGAGCTGATGGTTATTGTCATCGACCTTGGTGTTGTAGATTGTGATATATGATGTAATTCTGCTGCTAAGAAGTGTTTTTCTACGAATAAAGAACATTTCGAATTTCGGCAAATTGGACTTCTAATTCTAGGAACCCACAAAGTCACAATACGTACGGTATTACGTAACTCAATGTCAGACCTCTCCGGTTTTAGTCAATACCAATCACAAGCGCAGGGGCATTAAAGTGCAAAACATTTTTGACACCCCCTCGTAGTTATGCTGTTCACAGACACATGAAATACTTCCATAAATTCTTTTCTGTTTTCATGGAATTTCAGAACCATTACTTATAGCAAAATATTGATATCAATTTTTGGGTGGATTGCAGTACGTTACCTACTTAGGTCTATAAGTAAATACTAGGTATAGAAAGTAAAAACATTGATGTAATCTATGGAGATAAGAGACAAACATAAGATATTTCCTTCAAAACAATGAGTTGCAACACACGCATACATTTACGCACACATGCGCGTGCGTGTCTAGTGTTACTAATTGCTCATATTATGGGCCACATGGGCATTTTAAATTAGTTACACCATTATCAGTTACTGTCAAAGAACTACCTGCATTTGTAAACAGCTGTTGCAGTTTACAATTGTTTACTGCTTGGTAAGAAATTTCAAATCGAAGGGCTCAAAGGGGAAATCTTTTATGGATATCGATTAGCAAAAGGTTTTATTCTCCAACTCCTTAAAACAGGCATCCTGCGTCACATTACCTATCAGCAGAAATACAAATGCAAATAAGCAAGATTTCCACTCTGAAGGGAAGCTATTGAAGCACAAGTTTGGAGACAAATGACTGCCTGTTCTTTCTTCCACATTCAGTTGTTTTTGTTATTGTAACTGTTCAACTGTCGATTCGTCTAATTCTACGCCGGGCGCATTACTTGTAAATTAAATCTTCGGACGTAATTTATCTGAGATAAATTGTACACATGCCTCGTTCTGTGCTGTCTTAAAATCCTACTAATCTCTGTTTCATATAACCTTGCCCGGCTGACATGTATCACTCCGCGTGCAACTACCTTCCCCCTCACCCTAACTGGCTAATGCTTTCACGCCATAGACCATAGGCGGTGCCTTCCAGTCACGTTGAAACCTGCAGTAAACGTCATAATAATTGCCAGGAAGATAGATAAAATCATACAAATAAGAATATGAAGGCATGCAAAAATAATGAAGCTTATAATGAAACTGAGCAAGTTGAAACTGAATGAATGAGCAACGAAACTGAAACAAGTTTATAATGAAAGGCCTTCGGCCTTTTCCACTGGGATTTTTTTTTAAAACCAGCACACATACCTTGCAAAAATGCTTGTCTTTCAGTCTTAAAAGTCGTCTCACGCCATACTTGTCGTCCGTTCTTCATTCACCGAAGTTTCGTCAAGGTAGTATATTTTGCGATTTATATCCAGGTACAGTCTAATTGTCCTTAAATAACGTATTTACCACACAGCAGTATCACCCCTGGAGTGGTAAGTTTTCCTATTGTCTCAATTTCATGTCGCTATGTTCCTACGCATCTAACACTCACAGTTGTAAGTTCAGAGCACAGCTGTTCGACTTCTCTCACTAACAAAGACGGATTCTTCTCTGTGAGTGCATTAAACATATGCAACACAATTCTTTTTTGGCCCCTTTGTAAAGGATTTCCCTTAAGATGCTTCAGCCAAAAGGTGGCGGTAGACTCTGCCATTATACATATAATAAATACACGCACAATAAACTATCAATAAAATAATTTAGCTCTCGCACTCGACAGAATACACCTTCGAATGGCGATATATGACTAATCCGGTTCAAAACAAGGTCAGTGATAAGTCATATAAACAAATATGTCATTACTGCCGCTAAATCACGTGCTGTCGTGCCATGTGCTTGAGAGCAAAGGAACCTCCACTTTACTTAGTTTAAGAATTAACATGCACTTCAGATAAGTCAACTCTGTTGCGTAATATATTTAATTAAAACAGTTACGAAAATATAAATTTGACAACTCTCTTCCAATATATAAAGATATATCACCATGTTAAATAACGAACTAATTTTTACCGCACAACAGTCTATACTACAATAGCAGCGAATGAGAGGTGATAAGGTCACGTGACCGTTAAGAGATACGGGGCAAGCTTATGTGAAACAAGGATTAATTGTAAATCTATTGTATTTTATAATATTTTAATATTTTATTTGTACTTTGGTGTGGAATAACTTGGGAGCCTATTTGGTATGACATTAGCTTGTGCGTCCTTTTGGTGCGGTATGGCAGGATGGATTGTTTACCTTTTAGGTTGAGGTAGCAGGAGTGCTGTGTTATGTTGTGGGAATGTTTGTTTAGGGTTATGTATCGGTGAGCAGGAGTTCTCTTTCTCAGGGTCCAGCAGTTCTCACCAGTCAATGAAAAGTCGAGTTTCAGTTTCCTGACTTGTTTATTCACACTTATATTGCTTGTCATATTACTCTGTTTTCCTCACTTACTACCAATCTCGTTGGGTCGCCTTGTCGCTCCGACAATACTTGATCGCACCACGTTCAAATCTAACTCCACTACCACCTCTCCATTAAATACTACACTTACTCCAGATTGTCTTTAAAATCATACGTCTTCTCCCCTTTCTTGTAAAAACCAGAGTAACGCTTTCCTTGCTGTCCTACTCTCAGCTTCTTTCGCAGGTTGGTTTGTCTATTTCCACCCCTTTTTCTTCTCCCCTTTCTTGTAAACACGAGAGTAACGCTTTCCTTGCTGTCCTACTCTCAGCTTCTTTCCTAGGTTTGTTTGTCTATTTCCACCCCTTTTGTATTCCTACTCTATTTCACACCTTTCACGTGGTTTACGCAGGGTTTATTTGTTTAATTTCATCTTATTGGTCCTTTCCATTCACCTTCAACAATGCAGCAGTCATGGATCCATCTCCCAAGGGTTGTATGACCCCTTGGCGTCATAATGGTACTGCTTCCTGTAAATGCAGTTTTTCCTCATACAGTGCATTCCTTAGAGGCGTCGATCTGTTGGACGGACTTTTAGCAGTGTATTGTTCTATTGTTTACGCATCCGGCCCTATCTGTCCTTTCTAACATAAGGTAATAATTTCCCTATATTTATTTCGTTTACACGTTCTTTCTATTAAAATATTCTTTTTGACTTTATTTCTAATATCATGTATTCCCAATTGCTTATTAATAATATCTATAGTTTTGTCAACCCTCTCTTATATCCTAATATCGGATTTCTGCTTCAACTTTAATATTCTGTGCCTTTTTAAAAATACGTTATTAAATGGCAAAAAATCTTAATAAGAACTGATAGGGAGGCAAAAATAATTGCAATGAGTAATTTCGTTGTAACATAAATGCATTGTGTAAGGAGTATGAGCTATTTTTGTAAAACAGAAGTCATTAGTCAGATTCAGTGTTAAGGAAAACTTAAGTCAGTGTAGCTGAGGCAATCAAACTTGACAGCGCAATCAAGTCAACAAAAAATCTATTAGGAAGTGAGCTATCTGCAGAAGTCAGACTGATTGCAAACAGCACGTACACGATGCCTTGATAGAATTCTTAAGTCAGAGAGAAAAAAATTGTGTTTGAGATAGGAATAAGTAAATCAGATTTGGCAACGGGTGGTATAGGAACTTCACTGGGACTTTTATCCATAAAAGAAAGTACATTTCTAAAATTCGTGAACTTTCGCTTTTTCCTGCTTTAAGAAGTCATCCATTATCGGCAGTTGATAATGCTCAAAGACCTCGTTGGCGGATAATACATATTTGGCGGTCGTCTGGAGAAGATTCTCCTATTAGCATTTCAGCGACTCGTCGAAACTTACTGTTTCCTCATTGTTTACAAAAATTTATTTTAAATCGTGAAGCTGTTGATAACTCAGAACTTTATACTTCAATAGTTACAGTTTCTAGTACCAATTTAAAACATAACGGTGTTCACGGTGTTTTACCTCTCCTATGACCTTGCTGGATTCCTCCACTACCGGCATCATAGCCAAGGCATCATAGCCAACAAGCTCTTAAAATATTTGGCAATAGGTTAAACGTATTTTTCTGGATCTACAGGGGAACATGCCATAAAACTCTAACTACAAATGTCTATGTGAATTAACATGCAGTACATGGAGTAGATGTTTAAAGGAATTTATACGGAAAATCGAATGAGTGTAACATACCAGCAATTATTTTACTTCAAATATTGGCAATCTTTAGATCATGAACCCTGGCTTAAGTAGAATTCACAATATTTTTGAAAATAGCATCCAATAATGTCAAAGTAGTGGTTATATTTGTTACGTAAGTGATGCAATACCTTGAATTGTAAGTCATTCTAAGCACTTATGATTGTGTTTTATCATATGATGTAAGATTTACTTTGTAATACAAAACTGTTTCTGTTTCAGGAGATCGAATCATGAACCGGTTATCCAGGACATGTCTCACTGGAGTTATCATAATCACGCTGTTGGGTACGACAGTGCTGGGGGTCAGCGTTCAAGGTACGGAAGATCTAAAAAATGGACCACAGACTCTAAATCGTGGAGAAATATCTACTGTATATAGTACAAGTGTTAGTTATTCCACAAGTGAAGCTAAAGTTATAAAAAGTGTCAAGATAGATGAACAGCCGTCGACAGCTACCTCAGCTGTGTCCGACTTCACTTTACCACCCTCACAGATTGTCCAAGTCAATGATGGTTTAAACACTTCCAAGTCTGAAAACCGTGGATTTGCGCCTGGAGCTTTATTGCATTCGGTAAACAAATCTTCGACACTAGTGCCAATAAGAAGCCTTCTTGAACAAGGAAACACCAGTTCAAACCTTCAGGAAGAAACTCAGACCGAAAGTTCACGGTCAGCATCATCTTCACGTCCTTCGCCGAGTACGGAATCTGCAACTACATCAATTGTTCCACAATGGGATCGAAATTCTGAAGATAATGATACTACTATAAACATAGGAGAAACTGATAGGATATCAGAAATTGAAGCAGATCAGATAGCAAATACAGAGGAAACGATAATTGCAGCTTCGTCAGAGCTAGAATATTCTGCAAAGAAACCTGATGATCTAAGTGCTCATGGAACGGTTGCAGAACTGTATGCTATTCCTAAAGAAGCGAGGGATATAATAGCCTTAAATGCACAATTATTGGGTTATAATACCGACGTAGACCAAAATTCTGCCGAATGGCATGGCCCAAAACACAATCATACTGCACTGAGAAACAATGAACAAGAAAATACTACTTTCCAGGATGCAATAGAAATTACTACGCCTCCGATAGAAACCACGACACACAGAAGGGCATATAGACGAAGAAGAAGACGTAAAGGTCAGACTTCAGAATCTTCCAGAAGACTTCAAACTAATGAACCATATCAAGGAGAAGACGCTGGTGTGGAAACATCACCAAATGTACCTTCAACAGAGGCCATAGAACACGAAACTGGAACAGATCAGCCATCTACTAGAAGTAGATATGGAACAAGGAAAGTAAAATATTCAGCACGAAGTACAACAGAAGATTATAGCAGAGAAAGGCTGGAGACAACGGAGTTTCCAGCACAGGATGAACTGAGCAGTGACAAAATATCACCTGGAAGAGCACGAGCTCAAAGTTACCGGAAGCGTAGACCACGATATCGGGTTAAAGTCAGACGTCCTAACAACCCTGCTCTCATTAATGATGAGGATGTCAATTCGAACAATGAACAGTCAACAGAAAACAATAGCAATCCTACAGAGAATAATGAGAAGAATGTTTTTCAAGAGACCACAGAAAGCTTACCAAGTCAGCAAGAAACAGAGCATTTTCCTGTGACAACACTCAGAACTCATATTATACAAGCTATAAACGAGTTACAACAAATCAATACTCTGATTGCGTCACGGAAAGATGACATATCTAATAACACTAAGAATGAAGCCTTACCACTGCCATTAATATTACAGTCTAGACCTCTGATACAAAATTCCTTAGAAGCAAATGCTTCACAGTACCAACAGTCATTTCTGAGAAATATGAATTTGACTGAAAGAGAAATGGCTCAAGTCTTCCAGTATTTGCTAAACAGTACGTACTCCAGGATTCCTCTTACTGCTGAACAGCTACCACTGCAAGATCTTCATCAAGAGCCATTCAGTGAAACAAGACAGAATCTTCAACATTTTAGAAATTTTGAGAAAAAATATGAAGACTTTTCCCCAGCAGCATCTACAATTGACAAAAATGTGAATATACATCAAAGAAATCACCAGTCCAATGAATACGTCAGGAATAATACTCAGAGTGGAACATTCTCTCTCTTTGATGAGGTTTTGTTGAAGGAATTGACAGGGAGGGACTTGGTAACAAGCGAGCAACAAAGAAACTATCCTAGAAGACCTGCAAATTCTGTAACTAATATTTGCCAAAATAACACAATACCAGAAATTATAGACTGCATTAGAAGTATTGAACAAAGAAAGTCATCAGGAAGAAAGGGCTCATATAATGATGCAAGAACATCTGTGCCTAAAGCAGCACAGGTAAACGATTTGAGGATCCATCGGAGTTCAAGAAACTCAACAGCATCAGTGGGAAGTCTTAGAGACAGCAGAGATTTCTTATCAGCACAGCTTTATTCAAAACCAACAGAAGTGGACATTTCAGTGAAGAGTACAGCACAATACAGCACGAGCTCTTCTGCTTCAAATCGTAATCGAAAAACAATCTCATCAACACCGAAGTTGGGATTGACAAATGTACATAGTGCAACTGGTGGAAAACCTGCTAAGAATGTCAACAGCATATCAACGTCTTTGTCAGGTGCATTCAAGGTAGGCGGACGGTTGCTGATGTCTCAGCTGCAGAAGTTGAAGAACGTCATCCTGCAGATTCCAAGTCAGCTGGGGCGCTTATCTGCTGATGTTGGGAACCAGAAACAAGCGCAGAAGTCGAAATCTTCCCCTGTTCCTGCTTCTTTGTTAACCCCTCGTTCCTCTTCATCGTTGTCCTATATTTGGAGGTAGATGACAGTTCACTTATGTGTGGATTATTAAAAACACTGGTGATATAGACAGATTATTTTGTCTATATGTTCTTCAGATCAAGCATCGTCTCATTACAAGGGTAGACTATCAATCGAGTGTTTTTATGATACACGTCTTGGAGCACCTAACACTTCAAATACTTGTTAAAACTTTGATAATGTAACGTCACATAATAATGTACTACTAATAATGTACTACTACTGTCACATGTTCCACAACAGCCTGGTTGAACCAATCTCTTGTTGTTTGAAATTGATTGTTTTTGCATAATCTCCGCGGCCAGGGAAAGTTTTGGGTAGGTAGAGCCAGACTGAACAATTCAATGCCATAGCTGGGATTTGAACCACCGTTCTCCGGTCCCCGTGCGGGTGCTCTTAAGCATTGAGCTACCATGACCAACATACCAGCATTACATTAAATTTTCAAACTGACTCAGTTTTCCCGATAAGCCACTAGCAGTTCTCATATACACGTTGTTCATTTTTATCTGTGATTTTACAGCGAACAATTGGACGTCATCAATAGCATCGCTGATGGAGCGAGTTT
This sequence comes from Mantis religiosa, assembly GCA_030765055.1. NCBI lineage: Eukaryota > Metazoa > Arthropoda > Insecta > Mantodea > Mantidae > Mantis > Mantis religiosa. The sequence continues at coordinate 31,527,584 of CM060952.1, read as the reverse complement.
ATATACGATTCCCCTAGCGGCTTGCGAGTATTTGATGTGCTGACAGCACCTTTGAGGCCTCCCTCTACCATCAGATAAATGTACTATTTGAGAGGTGGGTCTTCCCCGCGTAATATAAAGGTGCGTAATTTCGCCTGGTTCTTAGATACGATAACTGTTTTTTTTTTTAAATTATATCCTGCAAAGCAATGCACTGCAAAGCTAATTATGCTGCCATAAAAGTATTCCATGTGGCATACATTGAAATGGTAAGTCAATGAACACTTATTTCGTAATGAACATCTGTTTTTCTAGAAATTAATTGTTCTTTCACACTGGCCGTGTGTAGGCTAAAGTATGGAAAGATAGTCAGACTGAAAAATTCAATGCCATAGATGGGATTTGAACCACGAATATTCTGGTTGCCGTCCAGGCGCTCTAACCATATGAGCTACTATGGCCAACGTGCCGACATGACATTAAATTCTCCAACTGACTCGTGTTTTATCCGGTAAACCACTAGGAGTTCTCACAAACACATGAGACAACTACCTTAATGGCATGGTTCAAATCCCGGCTATGGCATTGAATTTTTCAGTCTGGCTGTCTTTCCATACTTTAGCCTACACACGGCTAGTGTGAAAGAACAATTAATTTCCATTAATTGACCTAATAGTGGTTAACTATAAAGCCCGGGCCTTAAAGTACTTACAGCGTAGTAAGTCGCCATTAAGGTAGTTGCCTCATGTGTTTATGAGAATTCCTAAGTAGTTTACGGGGAAAAACACGAGTCAGTTGGAGAATTTAATATCATGCCGGCACTTGGCCATAGTAGCTTAAGGGTTAGAGCAGCTGGACGGCAACCAGAAGATCCGTGGTTCAAATCCTGGCTATGACATTGAATTTGTCAGTCTGACTCTATCTTTCCATCTGTTTTTCTGTTATAGTGGACATATATGCATATTGTAAACTTGTCACATAATATAGAAATATTTAAATTTGATCTTAATTCTTTTCTATCACCCACAGTTTCCTCAATGTAACTTCATTACAAACCAGAAAATTAGCAGAACATGTTCTAGGAATAAAAAATAAATTAGTGTTACAATATGTACAAACCTTTTATCCAAGTCTAAACAGGAAAATATCTCTAGTACATAGTCTTACGTGTCCATTTTCTTATATTTTCTTTCTCTCTTCCACTTAAACACAATCTGTATTGCGAGAAGGTACGCTTGAGGCCTTTCTGTCATAACATTATTTATTGCTTCTAGATTGGAACCAGTCACTTTATAGCGTCCAGTGTCTCTTTTTTTTGCAAGTAACTGATCCTGTATCTTGGAAATGTTTGATGCACTTATTGGTTTTAAAAGCCTTAAGGATACCAACATTAACAGACGTTTTAATTAAGTGAGAGAATGACAAAACTTTTATATCGTATACTGATAAAACGTAAGGCGTTTATGTTACAAACAAAAGAATGTAAATTTGAGGGTACCTGGATACTTTGACAGCATTACGCTCCGAGGGACTGGCCAGAATGCCGGATAACGTTGCATAAAGTCCTCTATGCAGCGGTTTAAATTATATTTATGTCACACCAGTTTTAACGCCAGTAAGAAAGTAGAATTCAAACATGAAGGCGCGGTGTTCTGTGTTCATATCCAGAGAAAGCTTGTTGTATTAGCAGCGCAACCACAGAGAGCGCTGTAATTTGCTTACTGTTTAGCAAACATTAACACTTCTCCGTAGAGGACACTATGACTTCAATATAGACTCACCAGTCAACTATGGCGTCATACTTCCTCAATCGGAAGGCGGGAAATAACGAATAAAAATGAACACCGTATACATATGAGACAACCACTTTAATGGCGACTTAGAACGTGTAAGTACTTCAAGTCCCAAGTTTTATAGGTCAGATCACTATTAGGTCAATTAGTGGAACTTAATTGAGTACTGAGAACCATAAGGGCCCAAAGCAAAGAAATATAGTTTTGAGAAAAGTAAATGTTTGTTGAGATAAAAGTTTTTATGCAAGAAATTCCCATTACGACGTATAAGGTGCGTTCAAAAAGAAACGAGCGGTGACTTAATTACAGAAACCAGTACCTGTATGTTAAAAGAATTGGCCCTGGCTGTTGAAACACTTGTCCCACTGTGACACAAGGTGGTGAGTTCCTGTCTAATAAAAGTATCATAAAATGGCATGGGTAATGAGTGCATCAACCAGCTGGACGATGTTATCGGTAATTCAGTGTAGTACTCCAGACCGTGCATCATCGGCTAGCGACACCGGTCCTCCTCTGAAGCGCTTGTGCCTCGCCTTGACCCGTGCAAGGGACATGTAATGTTCGCCGCACACTTGTGACATTCGTCTGTGAATGTCCATTCCCCCTACTCCTTCCGCTATCAGAAAACGAACAACACATCTTTGCACTTCTTTTGTTGCCTACATTTCACTGTTTGCAATGCGACTGGCAGCGTTGGACGATTGATGAGCCAAGAGAGCCAAGAGCAGGTGCAGGTCGCCCGGTTCTCCCGGGCTGAGGGTTACACGCCACGGTACCTATCCGCTGTGCGGATTTACCCGTGCGGTATAAAAGATACTGTATTGTGCGCGAGCGTGCGTGTCAGTGCGTAAAACGGTGCAGTTGGCCTCTACTGATGCTTCTGGAGCCTCACCTCGCTTCGTGCGGTCGCTAGCGATCCGTCAAGCAGAGGGGGAAACCAGTAGCGAGAGACCAGATGGGAAGTTAGGTGTTAAGGTTTAAAAGTCCAGGTCGTGCGCGCGTCCCAGGGCACGATTGCACGTGTTAACCTTCCAGCCGAGGCCAAGGCGCGACGTGACCTGGAGGTGATTGGTAAGGGGACAGGAGGAGAGGCAGACTTTAGCACCCAAGGGTATCCTTGAGGAGGCGGTAGTTCCTCCGTCTCCTGGGGAGACGGTGGTCATATTGACCCACTGAATTCACCAGCTGGTTAGGGTGAGGAGTGATCTTGGCATACAAAGTGCGCGCTCGTTCACGCACGACGTCTTCAACTATGGTATGCCAGATTGGATGTGATGATTGATGCTTTTTTTCTTTTTAGGATTTTTATTTTTGTTTGATATACCTGGTGCCGGTACAATGGACCCGGCTTACAGGCTCTACATTTGCATGATATTACACTTTTCAGTTTTTGTTGGTTTTGACGTCATGGCTTTACATAAAGCCCATATGGCATCCCTTTATGGGCACACCGAGAACAGCTTTAGTTAGTTCATTTTCTTTTATGTGCTCCAGTTTTTCCTGGAATTTTAAGGATTTTTTAGTGATTTTATTAACATATATAACACACACACTCACGCACGCACTCATATACTGCTGCTAGCTTTGTAATGATACGTCGCGTGCCCTCTAGCGACGGGTTATAAACTTCCATGCTCTGGTAGGAACAACACTTCGTTACACTTGCTACGATATTACCATCCTGTCACCAATTTGCGCATACCACACTCCGGCTCGTTTCTTTCTGAACACCCCTTATACTACTTGCAAAAGTGATGTAAAGTGTAAATTATGTTTCCAATCGTAGTTAGAAATTCAACAGCGCAGAGCAACAAAATAATTCTTTGTGTTTAGGCCCTTATGCAAACGAATATCAGGAAAACTGGTGAGACAGCTTCTTATGAATGTTTCATCAAACCAAAGAGGGCCTAAAACACAGCTACAAATGGTTTATCACAAGGTTGGCAAATGTCAGGGACTTGCATACATGCTACAATCTCAAATCGACGATGTTGTGCTTTTGGTCGTTACAGTTAGTTCTAAGCGCCTCAATTGTTTTTTCACACTAGCTGTGTGTAGAACTACTTATCCAAACCTCGTGCCGGCAGTTACCATGGTAATTGAATGCAACGGTAGAGAAATATTGGGAGATTCGCAGTTCAAATTCCGAATATGGTATTGAATTTTTCAGCCTGAAAAATTCTACTTACTGAAATCTTTCTTACACACGGTAAGGTGCAGTGTGGAAGTACAATTCATTTCATCAATTAACCTAATAGTGGTATAAACTGTAAAGCCTGGGACTTAAGTGCTTAGAGCATACGTAAAATGTATGTATTTCATTGTATATGAGACTTCTAGGGTTTACCGAGAAAAAGTACGAATTAGTTGAGAATTTAATGTAATGTTGGTAATTTAAGAGAAACCGGATGGAGATCAGGAGATCCGTGGTTCAAATTCCGGCTATGGCATTGAGCTTTTCAATCTGACTCTACCTAAATCCTGCCCCACACACGCGTAGTGTGGAACGACAATTAATAACTGTATATTTTGCTCTCCTTATGTTTAAAAAGCTTTAAAGAATATGAAATTGAAATTTTAAAGTAAACTTAGCCTTCCAATATTCTAATTTTAAGTTTAAAGCTCTCAGTACGTTCATCTCAAAAATTGCTTTAGCTACAGAACTAAATCTTTTGTGGAATTGGGGAAGTGCTGTACCTATGATGTTTTTTTAAGTTATTTGCTGTAAACATATTTGTAAATATAATGCTATTGAAGTATGTGTTTATTAAATTAAATTCAGAACAATACTTATTGTTCATCTATTATGTTTAATGCATTGTAAATTGTTATAAAACAAGGCAAACTATAGTATATAAAGTTCTTAACTGAGTGAAGAGAGGAGTTTCGTTTTAACATTGGCAAGATGCGCTATTCTGATCATCTTTTATTTCATGTGAATTCCCTTTAAGTTTTTTGGTTATATCAGTGTCTTCGACTTGTGAAACAACTAATGGAGCTATTGCTTGCTAAATTGTAAGGTTTCATAATGTCGATTTTATTGATTTCTAACATTAACAGCACTTGAGACTGCGGGGAATAGGAGATTTCTCTCGTAAAAGAGAAATTCCCAAGCCCATTTGGGAATCGAACCCAGTAGCTTGGGTTGAAAAGCCAGCACGCTACTCCACCGCAAAGGTAGTCTCTTAAATCCTTAAATTTTTGAAGCATTGAAAAGATAATTGTTACGTCACCCGTGGTTTAATATTTAATTGCGGTGTCAGTTTTATAGGAGGTGTGTTCTTCAATATATAACACCTCCTACTTTTTTCAGGGCTGGGGTCAGATAGGTACTTATGTTGCTGTTTACATATACGGGGACTCTTTGTCAATGAGTGACAAAGATGACAGCACTGTGAAGTGCTTAGAACTCTAGTGGCAGTGATGGGAGTTAGGACTGTTTTTGATATTTAAAATGGCGACGTTTTCATTGCAAGTAGAGTATGTAATTATTCGTTTTCTCCATTTTCGTGGTGTAACACATATTGAAGTTCATCACCAGTTGAGTAAGGCATGTGGTGATGGTACCATGGATGTGTCTAATGTGCTTCCTGGGTGTGACAGTTCAATGATGGCAGAACGTCGTGTGACAACAAATCGAGACAGTCACGACCTCGCACTAGCCGTTCTGACGACATGATCCAGTGAGTGAAGAACGCTATTTTGGAGGATTGAACATTTTCAGATCTTCCTGCAGGATTGTGTGCACACATCCCACGGAAATGCCAATTTTTGAGGCGTTGTCTGTAAGTGTCTTGGTTTGTTGTCACACGATGTTCTGCTTTCATTGAACTGACGCACCCAGAAACGCACATTACACATCCATGGTACCATCACCACATGCCTCACTCAACTGGCGATGAATTTCAATAGGTTTCACACCACGAAGATGGAGAAAACGAATGATTACACACTCTTCTTGCAATGAAAACGCCACTACAGTTCTATGCACTGTACAGTGCTGTCATCTGTCACGCATTAACAAAGAGTCCACGTGTATCTTTTAAAACAAACCGAATTTCCTATCCGGTCCAATTTCTGAAAAAACTATAGGAAGTGTTATAAGTTCAACACACCTTAAGTTCAAATTCCTGTAGCATCAATACAATCAGTAAGTCAGTGCTAGGCTGTATATTCCTCAAATGAAAATAGGCACTTTAAGAAATGTACCTCATTAATTTCAGGAGAATCTGATAGATTATATAACAATAGAATAGCGCAAATGTCATACAAAGTGATATTTAGTTTTAAAACTGATTATATTCTAATAAAAATGCCTATTAAATCATAAGATAACTACAAAAATGTTACAGAAGTGCTCCTGAAGTGTGACATTTTAACAGCCTGTTGATTCACCCAAGTATTATAACAGCTTTTGGAACTGTTAGTATTTAATATAAGGCGTTCTGCTAACAATGGTTTATTAATAAGATATATAGAATATATACTGGCCTACCTAGGACTTAGGATCCCGAGGGTCCCACTCATGCTTGCTCACAATGTCACCGCTTTTCCCACCATCCTTGAGGTCAGGTTAGAAACACAAAGACTACTCCGGCTTGCTTGTGGTGCTATGTCTCAATTTCCAGAGTCCATGTGATATGTGCCCCATACTTTTACATAAAATAGCTTCTTCATGTGCCCACAAGCACTTCAATATATTAGTACATCTGCCCACACTCTCTCAGCATGACAAAAGTTTATTTTCCAGAGAGGAATCCTATGAAATTTAAAATGTCAAAATAATTCAGTGAGTAGTGAAATAACTCAGCTTCCTCTCATTTATAATAATTTTTATATATCCTCTTTCAGTCTAATGATAAATTAGACTTAAATTAGACAGAATAGGCTGCAACACACTTAAGTGTTACAGAATCGTAGACAATCTCATTTTACACTGTTCATGTTCTGCTGTACCATTTGTAAAATAGTGTTATGTATTCTATACATATACAACTATTAACACTTACGAGGGCTGTTCAATAAAGAATGATCATAATTTTTTACGGTCATAATTTTTCGCACTAAAATTCAAATTAACTTAATGTTACAGAAACATGCCGTAGTAGTTTCATTATTCGTATTGCCCTCTGTGAGAACCATGCAAGTTCAGATATGTTCGGTAACACGCGAGGAACAATATGCTTTGAAATCCCGCTTTCATCTCAAATCTTCAGTTGACGCCTATACAATGTTACAAGAGGCCTATGGAGAGTCTATTCTGCCCTGCAGCACAGCTCGAAGGTCATTTAAAATGTTTAAAGAGGGGAGACAATAAATTTCAAATGAAGGTGGACCCGGTACTCCAGTTACTGCTCTTACGGAAGAAAACATCAACACTGCTGCTGCCATTGTGAGAGAGGATCGACGAAATTCCTTAAGATCACTTTCTGAAATACTGAACATTTCATTGGGTGCCACCCACACGTTGGTGACAGAAATATTACACATGAGACGGGTTTGTGTGTGTTAAAGTTGATGTTAGAGGAAGATCCAGAGTTTATTTCAAACGTAATCACTGCTGTTGAAATTTGACTACATCATTTTGATCCTGAGAGCAAATAGCAAAGCTCAGTGTGGAAATCTCCTTCATCACCAACCCCCAACACAACAAAAGTGGTTGCCTCTGCTGGGAAAGTTATCGTGATCTCATTCTTTGATATTCATGGAATGGTTTCTCAGTATGTTGTACCTGCACACACATCAGTAACTGGACAATACTACAAGGATATCCTGAAAACATTGAAATTACATATCAGGCGCAAAAGACCACATTTCCGTGAAGCAGGCTGGATGCTACACCACGATAATGCGTGGCCGCATTTTGCGAATATTGTTGCTGAATATCTTGCAAAAATCAATGTGAAGTGCATCCATCACCCTCCCTATAGTCCGGATTTAGCCCCATGTGATATTTTCCATTCCCTAATTTGAAGAAACGCCTTCGTGGAAGGCATTATCCATCAGCAGAAGCGGTAGTGAAGGCTGAGGAGGCGATTTTGAAGCATATCTGTCAAAAATGGATCCCAGCATGTCTTTGAAGACTGGCAGAAACGCTGGGACAAGTGCATCGCATTCAGGGGAGACTATTTTGAGAAGGACCATCAAAATTATGTGGATGGGTAAAGGTAAGTTATGAAAAAAGAATTGTGATCAATCTTTATTGAACAGCCCCCGTATATGTTCTGCCTAATTTTCATGCAGTAAGATAATTACACCAGAATACAACTGGAAAATTCTTTTAAAACACGCATACATTATATTCTATATTGTACCTGAGTATCAAGCGGTTTCCCTAGTTTCCGAAGCAGTTAAAGAACGTTTGTTTATGCCCTTCTCATATAGACCTTACACTGATGTACATAAATAAATGCATGCATAAGTAAATATATTTAAAATTGCAAGGTTATACATATTTGTCTTATTTTTGTATTTGCAGTTAAATGTGTTAATAAAGTTGTGATTATTCTTACACTATTCTATGTAACATCTTTGTTTTCACAAATGATATCACCTTGTACTCTGTATACATTTTTAAAACTGATTTGCTCTTGAATAAAGTGATCCAGACCACTTTTTATTTCAGATACATTTTCTAATGTTCCCTATCCACCAGAACGTCTCTGCATGTGTTAAGATTAGTAGTTTCGTAATTAACGCAGCTCTCACTAACTTAGATTTTGATTAACCTGGCGGACAAGAATGGAGGAAAAAACAAAAGAAAATCTATAATACAAGTATGGACATGTTAGTAGCTCAACAGTAGAGCATAGGCTCGAAAACTGCAAGTTTTTCTGTCGAGGCATTGGATGGGAACAATTGGACATCAGCAAAATCAAAAGGGAAATTTCAAGTCAATCTATAAACAGAATAATAAAAACACAAGGAATCTTGCAAAGCCAATGTAATTAATAAGATGCATTCTAAAAGACACGAGCCGGAGAGATAGTTACAGAAACCAGTACCTCTGTTAGAAGTATTGGCCCTGGCTGTTGAGACACTTGTCCCACTGTGATATAAGGTGGTGAATGACTGTCTCATAAAATCCTGGGGCTGCGATGTGAACCAGTTCCGCACGTACAGCTGGACGTTGCCGTCCGAAGAGAATCGTTTGCCCTTCAGAGCCTTTTTAAGGGGGCCAAAATGGTGTCATCTCTGGAGATTGGTCTAAACTATTAAGGGCGTCGACTGTTAAAAGGTGTTGTGTTTCTTCACGACAACGCATGACCACACACTGCAAATGCTACGAAAAATATCCTACAGGGATTTGGCTGGGACATGTTCGACCCTCCCGTCCCCTCCCCTCCCGTACAGCCCTGACCTCGCTCCTAGCGACTTTCATCTGTTTTGCATGTCAAATCTTTCCTTGGTGGTCAACACTTCAACAATGACGAAGAGCTGAAAGAAAATGTTTCCAACTGGTTGAAGACACAGGTGGCAAACTTCTATTAAGAAGGTATACAAAAACTTGTGCCTCGCTATGACAAATGCCTGAAAAATTTCGGCAGTTATGTGGAAAAGTAGTTTAAGAGTTGTAGAGTTTTGTGGAATAAATAATGTTTCTATATCTTTACATAATTTAATTTTATTACCAAACAGAACTCACTTTCCGGACGTACCTCGTATATGTAGAATGGCCGAGAACCTCCCATTTGAATTTCTGAAGTATTGCCGCGACTGTTGGCCATATCGGGCTTTCCATTGCCGTGGAGCATAATGACCCCATGGGTGAGATTGCCTGGTCGTTTTCATTTGATTACTTGGCGAAGATTGGTCAGGGATTGCGAGTAACGCTGAGTATTCACTGTTGTCCCGTGCTGCAGGTAGTGTATCTGGACGGGGCCATCTTGGTCAAAGAAGAGCGTCAGCATAACTTTTCCTGCAGTTATGTGGATGACCTTGAGTTTTTTTTTCTTTTTGGTGGTGTTGGTGACGGTGACGACCCTAGATGATTCCACTGGAAACATTGCCGTTTTAATTCTGGTTCAAAGTGATGGCACCATGACTCATCTCCAGCCACCACTCCCTAGCAAGAGCCACTCCATGGCTCAGTGGTTAGACCGCTTGGCTCTCACCAAGGCGACCCGGGTTCGATCCCAGGCGACCGCAAAGTGAGATTTGTGGTGGACAACATGGCGCTGGGGCGGGTTTTCTCCGGGATCTCCGGTTTCCCCCGCCATCTCATTCCACCGGTGCTCCATCTTCATCTCATGTATCATCAGTGTCACCGCCTGCGGTGCCGTAGGTAGCATAGCGCTCCCTAGCATAGCGCTGCAGATGACCAAGACAGTGGGCTATTGTGGTTGAAGACTGTGGGGCAGCCATTGCACACACATGGCCTTCACTGTCACTCGGCAGTCCTGGGTAATGAGTGCATCAACCAGTTGGACGATGTCATCGATAATGCAGTGTGGTGCTCCAGACCATGCATCATTGGCAAACGACAACCGTCCTCCTGTGAAGCGCTTGTACCACCCCTTGACTCTTGCAAGGAACATGCAGTGACTTTCGTCGATGAATGTCCCTTCCCCCTACTCCTTCCGCTGTCAGAAAACAAACACCTCTTTGCTCTTCTTTCGACGCCTCCATTTCACTGCTTGCAATGCGACTGGCAGCGTTGGACGATTGATGCATACTGCTGCTAGCTTTGTGTAATCACGTGTCGTGCACGCCTGCCCTCTAGCCTCGGGCTATGAACCAGAATGCACAACGTTAAAAGTAGAGGTGATTGCAATTCCAACATCTATTTGGTTGAAAACTGGGTTATGCAAAATCACTGCAGGAAGAGTTATGTTTGAATAATTTGTATTTTCTGGCTTTTGTAGTGTTCTTTATATATAATTTAAGATACATTTTTATTATAATTGCAACACACCGGAGCGATGGCGATATACAGTCATGGAAACAAATATTCATACAGGAGTGTAATTGCAATTTATCAATGGCATTTCCATATTAAATGCAATGACAGTGCTACAATTTTGAGTAGGAAGCCACCCCAATAAATTAACAATACCTTGATAACGAAGATTTGAGTGTTAAACGTACCCCAAGGAGAAAAACGATAGCCCAATTCCGGCAGCATTTGACAGGTAAACCGTATTTATACACCACTAGAAATGTAATTGTAGAAATCACCAACGAAACACTTGCAGTGAGCAAGGTCTTCAGTGCCAAGCTACATCTCTTGTTTGTTGGTTCTGATACGTAGTGAATGCCGTGTGACAGAAAAATGTGCCGCAAAAGTAAAGAAACAACTGTAGAGGAAAGACAGATAGTTATCTCCCAAATATAAAAGGAGAAAATCATTTTCAAACATTGCTGATGTTATTAGAAAAAATCGGGCAACTTTGCAGTCCATAATAACTCGATATATAGAGAGAAATTGTATCATTATCAGCGAAAGAACAGGACGATCACAGAAGGTAACACAAAGGGAAAAGAATATGTAAATATGAATGATAAAAGGATCCTAAATTGGCAGTCTCTGCATTGTCTGCTTATGTTAACGATCAGTTGGAAAGGAAATAACACAAAGGACTGTTCGCTATGTTCTAAATAGTGCAGGCTATAGCACTAGGGTACCTACAAAGAAACCATATATCAGCAAGAAGAACCAGAAGTTGAGACTTGAATTTGCTCGAGAGCATCTAAGCAAAAACACTTGTTTCTGTTAATGTGTTCGTAAATAATGGCAGAATTTTGATGTGAGCTTGAACCCAAGCACCTTAAAGCCACAGTGAAGCATGGTGGAGGTCTTCTGGTTGGGGATGTATGGCTACATCCGGTGTTAGGGAACTTGTTTTTGTTGAAGGTAACATGGTTTTATTTCAATATTTATATATCCTGAAGAATAATCTACAAAAGAGTGTTGAAAATTTCAATTTAGGTACAGTTTTTCTTTTGTTTTGTTTTGTAATTTACGTCCTCCCAAAGTTAAGTCATATCGGACGATGAATGGAATGGATAGAATGATGCTTAAATGAGTCCGGGGTCCATAGAGCTTAGAGATGCCCGAAATTCGTCTTACAGGATAAGGGAAACCCTCGGAAAAGAACCTTATCCAGGAAACTCACCCTGACCGAGATTCGAACTCGGGACCTCTTGAGCGTGAGGCAGACATACTGCCACCACTGTACCAAGGCGGTCGTTTAGGTACAGATCACTACTTTCAGCAAGACAATTACCTTAAGCATACAGCGGAGATTGTTCATTTGTGGTTGCTGGACCATGCTCCCCACGTTCTCAAGTTTCGGTACAGTGTGCAGATGTTAATCCAAGTGAACATCTTTGGGATACCGTTGAAAGAATGGTCCGTAAGCGTGACATACGGAGTAAGGTGCTCTGGAACAATCTCTTCAGCAAGAATGGCAAAGCCCGCCTCGGTAGCGTAGATGGTAGCATGTCTGCCTCACCTTCAAGAGGTCCCGAGTTCGAATCTGTCAGGGTGAGTTACCTGGATAAGTTAATTGATGGAAATTAACCATTTCTTCACACTAGCCATAAATAGGCTAAGGTCTTTGATAGTCAACATTAAAAATTCAATGCTATGACCGGGATTTGAACCACGGCGTTGAACTTTTCATGTTGACTCTATCGATAAAAAACCTTAGCATATATACGGCTAGTGTGAAGAAATGATTAATTTCCATCAATTAACTTAAATAATAAGAGTTAAATGATGAAGCCTGGGACTTAAGTACTTACGATACTAAGTCGCCACAAAGGGTGTATCTCGAATGTGAGAGCCCCTAGTGGTCTACCGGGGAAATATACGAGTCAAATGGAGAATTTAATATCAGTACGGCACGTTGGGCATGGTAGCTCAATTGGTTAGAGCGACTGGATGGAAACCAGGAGATCCGTGGTTCAAATCCCGGTCATGCCATTGAATATTCCATGTTGACTGTATCTACCTGGATAAGGCTTTTACCAGGGTTTTCACTTATCCTAAAAGATGAATGTCTGGCAGCTGTAAGCTCCATGGACCCTGGGACCATTTGAGCATCATTTCACCCATTCCATTTATCCTCCGATATGACTTAAAAGGTTAAAGGACATAAATTACAAACAAAACAAGAACATAAATATTGGCAAAATATTACCTCAGAGACTACAAAAAACTGGTTCATTCCATGCCAAAGATGTTAACAGAAGTAACACGCAGAAGAGGAATGCCTACACAGTATTAATTTTGTTATTCTATGTATTTATACAGTCATTTTCTTTGAGTGTATGAATACCTTTTCCTTGTTATGAGAAGACAGCTGGTACAAACGTTTTATTTACTTTTTGAAGAGGAGCAATTTAGTTAATGCGTTTATATGTATAGAATCAGGAAGAAGTCCCATATTAGTTTACCCTATAACCTCTCTGGATGTTAAATTTATATGTAATACATTGGTGTATGAATACTTATTTACATAACTGTATCTTCCGTCTCGGTCGCCCGGCCGCTCTGGAACGGCAATGCCACGAGAATCCACCAGTTTTGGCTAAGGCCATTGTAATTCTTCTTTTGTAACTACTCCATTTCGTGGTTCTACAGTAAAATTTGCTATTTGTTGAGCAAGTTGCAAACTTAGACACTGTAATGGGTAATTGTTTGAATTAGTCTGGAGCGATAAAAAAAGCTGCGGAGGACAGCTCGAGAGATAAAGCCTTGAAAGCTGTGACGTTATGTAATGGGCGGAGCGTGTGGCGTTTGTATCATCCGCTGCATATCGTCATTTGGAGAAGTGGTACTTTGTTGTGAATAGCCGAATATCAACGTTATTTCTGCTGGATGTCTGAAATATTATGTAAGTATTGTATTTAACAGTTGGTAATGATATAAAGAGTTTGGGAAGAAGTTTTGTGTTTACTTATTTAAGCATAGTAAGACGTCTCAAGGCCAGCCGGCCGTCTCGTTCATTGCCAGTAGCATAATAACAAATGACGCAAGCCTTGAGTACAGCTCTTCGAGATTAAAACAATTGAACAGCTTTTAAGAGTATAATATTGCAGAACGGGGATCTTAAGGGGATGCAGCAGCGAAAACCCCAAATCCAGCAATTTTCAACCAATCTTGCTAAAATTGTTACCATTTAGTTCTGATGCATAGTGGACAAAGAATTCAAAATTTGATTTTTATATCTTCAATAGTTTTTAGGTAATTAATTTGCGAAATTCAAAATTTGGGCAAAATTCAAAACGCTTCACGTGATGAAAATTTTCAATATTTTAATTTTTCTATTTCTAAAAATATTCAGATGATTGTGAAGGAAAGATCTATCATATGAATTTTTTATACTGCCTTTAGTTCCAGGGGGATAAAAAAGTGGGCATGGGGCAAACAAAAAAGCCAAAACATGATTAAAGCTTTGATTTTATATTTCAATAACCTTAAAAATATAATGAATATTAAAAAAATCATATTAAAGAAACCTTTTTTTGCTTTCTAAGAAGATGTGTTGAAAATTTTAGAGGGACTGAATCAAAACTGCATCGTGTAGAACATTTTGAATGGCAAAAAATTTTGAAAAAAACTATAACTGAGTAAATCTAATTTTAAAATTCAAAACATTTTCTTTCTCAGCTACATGCCTTGAAGCAGACTAAAACCCTCCAGATATGTATGTTGGACCCTCCTGCCTCTTCCTTCTCTCTTCTGTAGCAGTTTTCTTCAATTTTAGTTTCCCTCTGGATAAATATTTAAAGCAGAAGCAGAAGAACATTCCTTCTGAATGTTTTAGAAGTTACCTTCGCAGAAATTGGTGAATGTAGTAAGCGTAATTGGTCCTTTCCTTGGCTAATTTTTAAAAAATGCTGGTGAAATCTGTGTACACTATGTCTGACTGCAGCTTGAGTGAGGCAGAACAACCAAAATTGAATTCACTGATGGTTGATGTCACAGCAACCTGAAGTCTCTTTTCTGACACAAATATTTCTTGGGGAAATTATCCCATATCATGTTATGTAAACTTTCCTTTGCATTTTGTGTCTTACCCAATGTACATCTCGTTAGGATTACATCTGATGCCAGCCTTTAGTACACATGCATTAGTTTTCTTACCACATCAGGCCTCAAGTATGTTCCGATTGTTGTGTTATGTTTATGTGTTTCTGCCCATGTATCGTTTAGTCTATTCATGATACTGACTATGTACATAGTCAACAATAGATCAGTTGTTTCAAAGAATGTTTTACCTATAACCTATATAAGAGTTATATGCACGTTTTGATGTATAAAATACCTTTATAAATGTTAAATGACAATCTAAAAGTCATGAATTATACACAAACAGTATGTAGTTTAACGAGAAATACAAGAAAATCACGACAAAGTTAGAAACTCACACAAAAACAAAACATAAACATTACTATTTCCTTTCAATGTTTGTAGCCAGTGTTTTGTTTCCATGGTGCCACATACTGTAAGAAACAACCATCATACCAACACACAAAATTTCACCAGAAACTTTGCTCGATAATTTCAAATGTATTAATTTTGTGCATTCAATCGAACTCAAATGACAGAATTTTGTGAATCCACGGCATTTAAATTGTCATGTGAAGTTATTTAAATACCTGAAACCCATAAATTTTGTTGGATTATGATACTATAAGGTTCAAAGTATTTTATTAGCTCAGAAACAAAAGAATTATTTTTTCTCATATTTTTAGCAAATTTCGGTGCTGCATTCCCTTAAGTAATTGAAACTGGTTTTTATTTAAAATCTCCTCAATAGAAATGAAATATTTAATAAGCACCTTACCTTAAATGAGCAGAATACATCAAACTAACTTTAACCCATAACCGGTATGGTGGGGTCAGGAAGACCCCATTTCATTTTTGTCAATTATGGATGATGAGGGATGATAAATCATAATAAAGTAAACATAATTATAATATTCAGTTATATATAGAGACTAATTAGGCATAAACTACATTGTAATCCTCTGCATGCATATCTACAGGATCTTCTGTACCATATATGTAATATTCATTAGTCAAATGATGATAGTTTTAAGAATCAGCCATTTTGAATCAAATTACATACTTTACTCTAGAAAAAAGGTTTGAAGTATAAAATTAAAGATTAATAATAACTAATAAAAGTGTTTAAAATGAAATGGATATAGCAACTGGATAAAACTACAGTAGGTGTTTACAAGTAACCCTCTCAAATACTTCGCGCGCATTCGCTATATATTGGTGTACTGCAAGTTACACAACATACTTTTTTTTGCTATCTTTTGTTCTAGGACACTTTGCACATCTAACCCGTTTTGCTATGACTTCTAATTGTTTTGGAATATGGCATTCGCGCATCCTGGCAATGTTACTTCTTAACACTCGAGGAAATTGTGGAATACTCATCCTTCTTTGAGAAGCGGTTCAATTAATCTGTTTCATATAACCTTGCCCCGCTGACATGTATCACTCCGCGTGCAACTACCTTCCCCCTCACCCTAACTGGCTAATGTTTTCGCGCCACAGGTCATAGGCGGTGCCTTCCCGTCACACTGAAACCTGCAGCAAACGTCATAAAAATGCCACGAAGATAGATAAAATCATACAAATAAGAATATGAAGGCATGAAGTTTATAATGAAACTGAGCAAGTTGAAACTGAATGAATGAGCAATGAAACTGAAACAAGTTTATATTGAAAGGCCTTCGGCCTTTGCCACTAGAAATTTTTTAAACCAGCACACGTACCTTGCAAAAATGTTTGTCTTTCAGTCTTAAAAGTCGTGTCACTCCATACTTGTCGTGCGTCCTTCATTCATCCAAGTCTCGTCAAGGTAGTATATTTTGCGATTTGTATCTCGGTACAGTCTAATTGTCCTTAAATAACGTCTTCGCCACACAGCAATGTCGCCCCTGGAGTGGTCAGTTTTCCTGTTGTCTCAATTTCACGTCGCGATGTTCCTACGCATCTAACACTCACACCTGTAAGTTCAGAGCACAGCTGTTCCACTTTTCTCACTGACAAAGTCGGATTCTTCTCTGTGAGTGCATTAAATACATGCACCACAATTACTTTCTCGCCGCTTTGTAAAGGTTTTCCGTTGCGATGCTTCAGCGAAAAAGTGGCGGTAGAACTCTGCCATCATATATAATAAGTAAACGCGCAATAAATGATTAATAAAATAATTTAGCTCTGGCACTCGGCACAATACACCTTCGAATGGTCATATATGGCTAATGCGGTTCATAACAAGGTCAGTGATAAAAGTCATATAAACAAATATGTCACCACTACCGCTAAAACACGTGATATCGTGTCATATGAAAGACGGGCTTCTGAGCAAAAGGTACCCCCTCTTTACTTCGTTTAAGAATTAACATGCATTTCAGATAAATCAACTGTGTTGCGTAATATATTTCATTAAAACAGTTACGAAATTTGACAATTCTCTTCCAACATATAAAGATATATCACCATGTTAAAAAACGAACTAATTTTTACCGCACAACAGTCTATACTACAATAGCAGCGAGTGAGAGGTGATGAGGTCACGTGACCGTTTAGAGATACGGGGCAAGCTTATGTGAAACAAGGATTAGCTGCCATGACAGAGACTTGGTGAACACGAAGCGTGATTTTTTTATGGTTTTCCATTAATGATAAATATATTACAAATGCATTCAGCGTGAAAATGTTCAGTATTGTGTAGAAAAAAGCAATGGGCCACCGTCTACAGCGTATATTGGTCGCTAAACAGTTCATTTTTCATCAAGTGCATCTACTTCTCCTTTTGTATCACTGTAGTACTCAATTATCTCAGGTTTCTTTGTTTCCTGGTTCACTGAAGCTCTGTAGTGCATCGAAGATACCAAAAGCACTGTCTTTTTTTGGTTTTGGTACATAGGAGACCAATGTTAAATTGTCTCCAAATCCAAACGATGAAGATCCAGGTTACCTGGCCTTGGAAGGCAAAAACTCTTTTGGAATTTCTTTCTTGGTTTACTTTAAGGTTCCCACATAATTAAGGCCTCTCCTCCTTAGTTTGATGCAATGAAATGCAGTTTGTTTGCGTAAGCTGTTGACATTTCCTCCTGAAATGTGCAGCAATATGATGATATACTCACCCTGCCCCCTCTAACGAGAAAAACAATTGTTAGTGATGTGTACGCACTCTTTTCACCACAACATTAATGCTCAACAGCTCAAAGCATACTGCCTGAAAGGTACTGAGCCACAGCGCCACAGTGCGGAGAAAATAGATTTAACATGGTATACGATTTTAGCCGGGGTCCTCCTGACCACATCATACCGTTTACGGGTTAAATAGATAGCTTTCCTTTCTGTATGCAAATTTTAAGGTGAATTTTAGTTGATAATACGCTGTTTTGACTCATAACATGAGGGTATCTTCTCACAGTATTTACTTTAACTACTTTGCTTTCAATACGTTCAGAATTAAAAGAAATATATTTGCAGAACGTCTTAAAATTTCAGGATTGTTGAGCGAATCGTTATACAGAATCAAATTAAGTTCAACACCAGTCCACTGTTTAAAATTAGTTAGAAATTTTTTAAGATAAATTTATTTAATACCGCCTAACAATGGTTTTATAGCGACAACTATAAGATAGCAAAACAAATTTTTTATACAGTTGGGCAGTACAATTAACATTTTAGGAACAATTAGGTAACAATACAGTGTAAACATAAGTTCACATAAACTATACATTCATGAAGAACTAAAGAATCGATATTGAACAGCACTGTGTTCATACTTGTTATGTATTACTTATTAATTATAGTTATTCTCACATCACAGAATACACCGAAAACAGGTAATGTTTGAAATTGATAAACAATTGATAGTAATTTATTTACAGAGCCACCTATCAATGTAGAATTATTAGGATTATTTTCCACAGTACTTAGTTATAAATACTGCAATATTGTCATCATAATAATTACCTGTCAGAAAATAAATTAACTTAAATTTAACACTAACCATGAATTTGTTTGAAACGTCTATTTGATTACATACAGTAATTTGTTATAACACTGGGAGGTGACAAGAGCTCTAAATCAGTACATCAGTAATCCTAGAAAAATAGGACAAAATTTAAAATGTAAGGCAAAGAACTATGAGGAATTGTTTTGTTCAAAACACCCCTTAAGCCAAAATACAGGATCAACGTAAAGTTTCGATCCATTTTCGAGAAAACGTAATATTGGATTCAATCAAATACAGGTACTGTAAACCATATGACATGGTAACACATAATCCATGAACTTTTCTTTTAAGTCTTATTCGATATGACCAGCTTGCACGTCCATACATATTTCCCAGCGATGCACTGTTGCCTCAAACACTTTTTTCAGCATTGCAGGTGTGATGTTGCGCACTGCCTGCCTGATAGGCTCCTTAAGAATGACAATGGAGGTGATTTTAACTTTGTAGACTTGTGATTTCACGTATCTCCATGCAAAAAGGTCAAGAGGTGTCGGATCTGGAGAACGTGTCACCATATGTGGTGTGAACTAACAATCCATCGACGTGAGAATGTGGTATCCATGTACTCCCGAACAGTCAGTGGGAAATGAGGAGGGGCTCTATCCTGTTGGAAAACCGCAGTTTCTAAAATGCCATGCTGCTCTAATTGTGGTTGAAGGAACAGTTGTAGCATATCAACCTACGAAATGCCTGCCACTGTTTGTTCTGCAAATAACAATGGCCCATACTCCTTCGATTTTGTCAGCCCCAACCACACATTAATTTTTGGGGTGTTTCGTTCCCACTCCATGATAGCATTTGGTTGGTCATCCGCCCACACTCTGCAGTTGTGTCTGTTGACCATGCCACATGTTTGGAAGCTGGCCTCATCGCTAAACAATACATTTAGCAACAAATTGGCTTCTTCAACTGTCCTCAACAGGTCGTAACACATTGCTTCGCGACAAGCGTAGTCTTCCCGTTCCAGTGCATGTCGAATTTGGAGATGGTATGACAGTTTTTTCAAAGTGAAATGCAGAATCTTCCACACTGTCGATTGTGGTACACCTAACTCTCGACTTAACCTCCTGGTTGATGCTTTTCTTGTTCTAATTTATGTCCTCCAACGTTAAGTCATATCGGACGATGGATGAAATTTGTGAAATGATGCTCAAATGAGTCTGGGGTCCATGGAACTTAGAGTTAACCAACATTCGTCTATCAGAATAAGGGAAAACCCCGGAAAAACCTTATCCAGGTAACTCACCCTGACCGAGATTCGAACTCGGGACCTCTTGAACGTAAGGCAGACATGCTACCACCACGCTACCGAGGCCGGCTTGATGCTTTCGGACTTCTGGTCACAGAATCGCTTACCTGCTACACAGTTTCATTGGTCACTCGAGGTCCACGCGAACGTTGCACGTCTTGTACACTGCCTGTTCTTTGAAATGTCTGCATCAGTAGTCAGACCGGGTTTATGGAATGTTCATTCAAAATCAGCTTGAATCTCCTCACATGTAAGTCCCCTTAAATGTGCAGAAACAGCAGCGATTCGTTCTTCTGTTGACAGCATCTTTCAGATCTCCTGTATAAGAAATTCAAAATCAAAATAAAAAATGGATGGAGACTTTATGTTCACTGTGCCATTCAGAAAGTTTTAACTCTGGAATATGTATTAAAGATAACAATTAAAACCGTCTTTGGGATTCTTTTTTATTATCATTAATCAGCATGGCCCATTGCAGGAGTAATATTAAATGCTTTAAATTACATTATCTTACAAAGTTACAATTTTTGTCACAACTATAATTTATAATGATAGCGAATATATTATTCACAATAGTGTATTGAGTCAACTACACTCATTCTTGAGTTCCGTGCGCTTGCACTAATGTTTCTTATACTTTATTACAAATTCACGTGTTAATACTTCGAATGAACCGCTGAAATGCTTTAATCTTATCTAATCTAGACAAATATGTGAAATAATATATAAATCTGATGTGTGATAAAAATAAAACCTTTACCCCAAGAGCATTTCACGTGATTTATATTGTTTATTTACTTTTTATCCGAGTGACTATAGCCATTAATTTAATTTATGTGTATATGGATATTTTCAGGTAAATTAACATTTACTATGCGAATCAAATGATATTTAGGAAAATTATATAGCTTTGTTTGTTAACAGGTTCTTATTTACATTTTGAGACTACAAAAAACACGAACACTACATTAAAATAAACAAAATAAAAACAAACAGCGTGTAATATGTATTACAGATATGAAGTGTTAAAACGAGGTACGGCTTCTCTTTTGAAATGTAATTATACGATGACTGCTTTCGACTGCATCACAGAGCTGATAAGAGTATTGCTGGGCCAAAGACCACTTGTGGACTTTTCCCTCCGGAATTCACATAGCCAGCTAGGAAAACAGATCGAGTACCTCAGTCCGAGTACTTCTCATTTGGTTCTATACATCGGTTAGTTATCCTGGAAACCTGCAACAATCAAGAGCATTCTGGAGCACTGTTGGTCATTGTTAGCGTCTGAAGTGGTTGAGATTCTGCTAGGTGATGTGCCTACAGGTTCTCTTCGAAAAATATGCGGTCCAGAATCTCGAAATTAGACCACATTGCTGTTTCTTGTGTCATCTGTTACATCCCCATCCTATGAAGTCAATAATGGAAGTATTTCTTGTTTTAGACAGGCACGAAGAAGGTAATTAATGCAGAAGATATCGATTATCTGTCAATATCGCTTCCGATTTTGGGCTAGGCGAGTGTAACAGTGTCTGCTTATCCCTTATTTTTACATAATATAATATATGTATCTATGTATATAGATATACATTTGTCTTTTCCTCATTTAACCGTTTTTTATTGTTTCCGTTTAATTACCTATCTGTTTTCTGCAGTTTCACACACATACACTATACACATAAACACCCATGCCCAGGGCGGGACTCGAACCCGCGACCCTCTACGCGGTGGAACGCTAGAGACATACGTTCTAACGACCATGGCTACGAGGGCCGGCTTGACTCTCTCCTCTATTTCCGTGTGTTCTGGCTATACCCACCGATTCACATCATGTAAATTATTAATAAAAACAAAGTACATCTTCAATTTTAAAGGAATTAGTATTAAGTTATTTTTACTGGGAAGGAATGTTATATAATTTTGTATAACGAATAGACTATAAGTAACAAAATCCTACTGCAAAGAAAATTCACAAAGAAATTCACAATTTATGTTTTTTTATATTCCCGTTGGTTGTTTCTTGCGTTGTCTTTGAAAGAGCTGCTGACTTTGTAGCATATCATATATAGATCTGAATTATGAACATCTAATCTGAGATATTTCTGCAAAGATTTAGATATAAACAATTGTGAGTAGAGAAGGTCCTTAAATATAACATGTTATTTTAGAAAAAGATTCTCTTTTTGTATGTGTGTGTCTATATAATCAATATAGTTTCCCGCCTCGGTAGCGCAGATGGTAGCGTGTCCGCCTCACGCTCAAGAGGTCCCGAGTTCGAATATTGGTCAGGGTGAGTTACGAGGGTGGGTCAAAGAGCAATTCCTCCTATTTTTTTCCTTAAACAAGTAAGTTATGTGAAAACTTTGAATTTGGCGCAATTCCTCAAACCTTCTTCTCCAATCCCCTGCAGTAGTAACTTCCTAAGTCAACAGGTGGCAACACTGCATCCTCTTGCAAAATGGCTGACATCGACATTCCTATTAGACAGCGTTCTGTGATTGAATTTTTGACTGCGGAAGGTGAAACGCCAATTTGCATTCACGAAAGGCTAAAAAGTGTGTATGGTGATGCAACGGTGGATGTCAGCACTGTTAGACGATGGGTTCGTCGCTGTAACGAAGCTGAAGGGCAAACACCATTGGCAGATGAAAAGCGAAGCGGCAGTGACTCCATGCAACATTCAGCGAGTCGATGAAGCCATTCGTGGTGATCGCTGGGTAACAACAGGGGAATTGTGTCGCATTACCTCCCTCAATAAGGGCAGTGTGATGACGATTATTCAACAACTGGGTTACTCAAAAGTTTGTTCACGTTGGGTACCAAGAATGTTAACCGCTTGCTGCACTTCAATTTGGAGGAAGAGGAGTTTCTGGAAAAAATTATTACTGGAGACGAAACGTGGGTTCATTTTTTTGAACTTGAATCAAAGAGGCAGTCAATGAAATGGCATCACACAACGTCACCGAAGAAAAAAAAATTCAAAACTCAGCGGTCGGCAGAGAAAGTTATGGCGACAGTGTTTTGGGATACAAAGGGTGTGCTTATGATTGACTTTTTGCGGCAGGGATGCACAATAAGTTCTGTCCAATACGTCAGAGCTCTCAAAAAGCTGAAAGCACGTCTTCGCCGAGTTTGCTCAACAAAAACTATGACGGATGTTCTACTTTTGCACGACAATGCAAGACCATACACCAGCCGTTACACCACTGCAGAAATTGAGAAATTGGGACGGCAAGTCTTACCTCACCCCCCATACAGCCCTGACCTGGCACCATCAGACTTCCATCTGTTCGGGCCACTAAAGGAAGCTCATCATGGGATTCATTTTGAAGATAAGGAGGCTGTGAAAACTTCCGTGCGTCAGTGGCTTAGGAAGCAAGACCGTGTGTTTTACCACACTGGAATACATGTCCTAGTTAAAAGGTGGACCAAAACTGTGGAAAAGGACGGAGATTATATTGAATAGTGACAAATTAATCGGCAATACTGTAGTTTTCAAGCTATGTAAATTGGATTCAATTTTCTTGGCAATTAAAAGAGAAAAAGATAGGAGGCATTACTTTTTGACCCCCCCCTCGTAAATGGATAAGGTTATTTCCGGGGTTTTCCCCTATCCTGAAAGACAAATGTCGGATAACTCTAAGCTCTATGGGCTCCGGGCTCACTTGAGCATAATTTCACCCATTCCATTAATCGTCCAATACAACTTAACGTTGGAGGACGTAAAAATACAACAAAAAGAAGTTCTGAAGCGAAGTGTCATATACATAGTCTTTAGGTCCAATATGTTACAAAGAATCGAACGAATGATTTTTAGGAAAATTCTGAACACATCCTTGCAACTTATAACTTTCCTATACATTTTTATTTAGCTTCCAATGTGAAATAAAATGTGTAGTGTTTAACGCCCGCTTTTACTACATACGGCACCGCAGGCGATGACACTGATGATACATGAGATGAAGATGGAGCACCGGTGGAATGAGATGGCGGGGGAAACCAGAGGTCCCGGAGAAAATCCACCCCAGCGCCGTGTTGTCCAACACACATCTCACTTTGCGGTCGCCTGGGATCGAATCCGGGCCGCCTTGGTGAGAGCCAAGCGGTCTAACCACTGAGCCACGGCGCGGCCTATTTATCCTCCAAAATGGCTCTAATGATTTCCTATAAGAATGCAATGTATCTATTTTCATGTACAGGAAAATGGCCCGCCTCAGTAGCGTAGATGGCAGCGTGTCTGCCAGGTCCCGAGTTTAAATCTCGGTTAGGGTGAGTTACCTGGATAAGATTTTTCCGGGATTTTCCCTTATCCTGAAACACGAATGCTGGGTAGCTCTAAGCTAAATGGACCCCGGAATCATTAGAGCATCATTTCACCCATTTCATTCATCGTCCGATATGACAACGTTGGAGGATGTAAATTAAAAACAAAAACATAAAAATAAAAGAAAACGCATATCTTGAAAGTTTCAGGACTGAACTCTGAAATGCATTTCATCTTTTTTATTTGTATGGGTATCTTCTTTGTGACACTCCTACAATATCATGTAAATAAGGTTTAATGTTCAGGGCATTAGGAAGATTTAACAGATTAAACAATGTATTCCCTGGTAAGATTGGTTAAAGCATGTAGTTTTTTCTTGTAAGTTTCCTCGCACATTTTCGAAGTATGTATAATAGCCATTTCAGGGTTCGATCCGCTGTAAGTGTTTACCGTTTTTGGTTCCACCACTGCTGCCGTTTCTTTAACAGCAGAAACCACAAACTTAAAAGCACTAATGGAGGTGCCTGGGTAAACAGGCGTCTGTGTTTTATTATATTAATTTAATTTTCTTTTAAATTAAGCATACTTCTTTTAAAACAGAAAACTGTATCTCCCAATTATTCTCGACTAATACTACATTGAAGATCAATAATACAAACAGTAGCGCTGTGCTCTAGAAAAATTATGTAACGTGAAGATATATAAGCTCTGAAAAAATGTAACAGACACAGAGAATCAGTATTTACACACGTGGGCGGCTATTACCTTTTTATTTTGTTGCAACTTACGTCCTCCAACGTTAAGTCATATCGGACGATGAATGAAATGATGTTCAAATGAGTACAGGGTACATAGAGCTTAGAGTTATCAGATATTTATCTTTCAGAATAAGGGAAAACCTCCAACGTTAAGTCGTATCGGACGATGAATGAAATGATGTTCAAATGAGTACAGGGTACATAGAGCTTAGAGTTACCAGATATTTATCTTTCAGAATAAGGGAAAACCTCCAACGTTAAGTCGTATCGGACGATGAATGAAATGATGTTCAAATGAGTACAGGGTACATAGAGATTATAGTTATCAGATATTTATCTTTCAGATTAAGGGAAAACCTCCAACGTTAAGTCATATCGGAGGATGAATGAAATGATGTTCAAATGAGTACAGGGTACATAGAGCTTAGAGTTACCAGATATTTATCTTTCAGAATAAGGGAAAACCTCCAACGTTAAGTCATATCGGAGGATGAATGAAATGATGTTCAAATGAGTACAGGGTACATAGAGATTATAGTTATCAGATATTTATCTTTCAGGATAAGGGAAAACCTCCAACATTAAGTCATATCGGACGATGAATGAAATGATGTTCAAATTAGTACAGGGTACATAGAGATTATAGTTATCAGATATTTATCTTTCAGGATAAGACAAAACCTCGAACGTTAAGTCATATCGGACGATGAATGAAATCATGTTCAAATGAGTACAGGGTACATAGAGCTTAGAGTTACCAGATATTTATCTTTCAGAATAAGGGAAAACCTTCAACGTTAAGTCATATCAGACGATGTTGAAATGATGTTTAAATGAGTACAGGGTACATAGAGCTTAGAGTTACCAGATATTTATCTTTCAGAATAAGGGAAAACCTCCAACGTTAAGTCATATCAGACGATGTTGAAATGATGTTCAAATGAGTACAGAGTACATAGAGATTAGAGCTACCAAACATTCATCTTTCAGGATAAGGGAATGCCCCGGAAAAAAGTAACTTTATCCATTTAACTCACCCTGACCGAGTGCTATCACTTTACACTTTCTCTATCGGGGGACATTTTCTAGAAGCTGGAAGTTACGTAGCTGTATGTTTTATGGCCAGAAATGAGAATAATGAATAAAGCTTAAGTTAAGCTCTTAGAAATGTAATATAAATAAGCTTAAGATATACAACGGAATGTATCTTTTATAATTAATGCAGACAGTATGACAGAATGATACAGAAGTAAACTTAAATACCTACCCACATTGGAATAATGGTTTTAAGCAATCTTGAATGCTCGGACTACCATAGTGTATTTCTCCCAAGTTTATTACCCGTATTCCCTATATCTCTTAGAGCTCACTGCCGTTATGAGGTCATGCATTTAAATACTTAAGTAATCAAATTACATACTGTACTACTTAAAATAATCAATATTAGTATTTCACTGGAGATTCACCTTTTAATGATACCGATGACTGAAAATTTGAAATCCTGGACTATGTAAAACTTATACCACGGATGTAACTCAGTGCAAATATGATACAGCCCAAATTGTATCAATTTCGCTTCAGTGGTTTGGAAAATATGGTCAAATTTATTTATTTTTGATTACGCCAGCTAAAAAGTGCCTTGCGGCAAAATAACTTAAGTTTTGGTCTAATATTTTCACAAAAGGTTCCCAATACCTTCATTTTTTGAATTTGCCCCAGGTTTCTCTCTGTCTTAATAACTTTAAACCCCAGGAACTTCTAAAGCTATGAATATTTTTTCTTGTCCAAAATTTGAAATGTTTGTATTTTGAAGTAATATAATATAATATTTATTGAGGTACTAGGTTTTTACAATTTTTGAATTGCCTTCTGTTTTGGCCCAGGCATCTGCTACACAGAACAGTCCATCAGGTATATTTACAGAGGTGTTACAATATGTGTTATTACAGAATAATCACCTGTTATTCCTTCTCTATTTTTATCGCCCATATCCACTTGATTTTTTACCTTACTGAAAAATCTGTCCTATGATTTTATAATTTTTGTTTAAAACCTTGATTAAGCTGATTCTCCTATTCATTTTTGATATTTGACATTCCTTCCTCCACATCTCTGTTTCCTTACAATCAAACAGTATATGATCTATATCCTCTTTGTCCCCACACAATGGGCACTCATCTTGCGGGTATCCATTTCTTTGACCTCTTAATCTCCATATCCTTGCTCTTTACCATCCTAATTAACCCCTTTCTTTCTTCACTGATCGTGCTATCTATATACCTCTCGCTCCCCCAGCTATCTTTCAATGGATATAGAAACAAGTGATTTCTGCTCGGATAATTGACTAAACAGTTTCTGGATCTCCATGTCTTCAAATCTTATTCTAGCCCCTTGCCAGAAACCTTTATAATTGATTTATCGTTCTCCAAATATCACCCATACCATTATCCTCCAAATTATTTCGTAAATTACTTACCCATCCTGTATTTGGTAAACTTAGTTCTTAATACTTGAAGCATTGTTTCAATATATAACCCTCCTCTAAATTAAATACTCTATACCAATATTTTAGTGCCATTTCTATAACTAACCCTTTTCTTGGAACTCTCCCCATTTCAAACAGAGTTACTTCACTTGCAGTTGATATTGGCAACCCTAACACTTCCTTACAAAACCTCTGTGTACATAATCTAAAACTTCCCATCCCTTTTCCACTCCCCATATCTCAATACCATATAGCATTTGTGCCTCAACCACCGAATTACATACCGTTTCTAACCATTTCATTTCCATTTCACATGCTTTCCCTTTTGCCAGTGCACATTTCTTTTGCTTCTCTCATTTTCCTCCTGCATCAATTTTCATTCCTAAGTAATTACATTTATTTACTACTTTATATTTTATTGCATCTTTTTGCCACTTCTCATGTTTACTCAGTTTGGTACCTTTTCTGAAAACTATAATTTGGGTTTTAGCTCTGTTCACATATACGACCCAATCTGCACAATGTTTTTCTATTTCTTGTAAAGATATTTTAAACCCATTTATAGTAATAGCACAAATACCAAGTCATCTACAAACAATAATCCAGGGATTGTTAATTATTATTAATTATTATTATCATTAATTACCGGCAAGAAATTATTATTATTGGTTATGAAGTAAAGAAAGTGTGCTTAAATGCATCTCACGATAAAACTCAGGGCATTTTCTATTCACTGTGTCTCTATGAACGTGTGTAACAAGTTTCATTAGTGTTACACTAAAACTGCGACAGAAGGAGCATCTTAAATGATGAACAAGTGCTGAAATTTTCAATAAAGGATAAGTAATTAGAATTCATACCTAACACCATTCACGTAATCTTCAAACTAGATTAGAGCATTTAAAATGGCTTGCGGATGATGTATAAGTATTCTTTGGATTCAGGAAGGCTTACAGTATTTTATACACTAAAAAGAGGAAAAGGCGAAATTTTGAAAATGTTCATGAAATTTCAGTCATACATATCCTTAATCCAAATTAAAGTTCTTTTTTTTTTAAAAGGATCATTAATATCCGTCTGCGTTTCTTTGAACAATATTGTGGCTTTGTGGGTTCGTGAAATGAAAAGTCCAATTTCACCACTCAAAAATGTTCTTTATTTCCACCGACTTACAGTTAAACACTTGCCAATTACATAAAATTACGTAATGCACACAATTACGATTCACCAGTTCGTCCGTTACAATTGCACTCGTAATTACGTACGGTCTTCTCACTAGCACTGCGTCCTTACACCAAGAACTGACTGACTGACTCTCTGAAACCCTTTTTATAGGAATGTCACTGTTCTTCTAGAAGTATCTGGTTTCCCGCAAATTACCCGAACCTTCCAGACCACAGAAGAAGGGGAGAGAAACGTCGAGGGACAGGTGACACTTCCCTAACCACCCCTCAGTTAGTGACAGAGACTAATGGGAGGCGTGGCTCGGCGGCCTTGGTTTCCTCACAGCTGTGGGCTTCATGCCTACCGCTAATTGGGTGACACTGCTCCCTCCTCAAAGCTGGTCGTCCCGAACAGCACCATCGTAGCGGGCTAGACGATCCAGGTGTACCACCAACATCTTTCCTCGGGGGACCTTCTGGATGCGGTAGACCACGTCGTTAATCCTCTTCACCACCCGGTACGGTCCTTGCCATGGCTGCTGGAGCTTCGGGCAGCGTCCCTTGGTCCGGGTAGGGCGGTACAACCAGACCAGGTCACCTTGCTGGAACCCTTGGCTGTTGGCTTGCCTGTCATACCTGGTCTTCATGCGGTCGCTCGCCTTCTGGATGTTCTGGCGAGCCATCTCGTGCATGTCGTGGAGATGGTCCACCAAGTTCTCGACATACTCGGTCGCTGGCTGTTTCGCTTCCGGAGGGCTTCCAAAAGCCAGGTCACAAGGGAGGCGTAACTCTCGGCCGAACATTAAGCTGGCTGGCGTCATCCCAGTTGTGTCGTGTGTAGACGAGCGATAGGCCAGCAAGAACAGTGGCACCTTGACGTCCCAGTCTCGCTGATGGCTGGCAACGACTTTCCTCAGGTGTTCCTCTAAGGTCTTGATGTACCTTTCGACCATGCCATCCGATTGGGGATGTAGAGGCGTAGTGCGAGTCTTGTCCACCCCAAGCCTTTGTAGTGCCTCCTTCATTAGGTTGGACTCAAAGTTGGTACCCTGGTCACTGTGTAGCTCTAACGGCACCCCAGAAAGACAGAACACTTGCTCCACGAGGCAGTCTGTGATTGTCTTTGCCTCTTGGTTTGAAATGGCATACACCTCCGGCCACTTGGTGAAGTAGTCCACGACCACCATCAGGTACTTGTTGCCTCAGTCGGAAACTGGGAACGGTCCAGCAATGTCAACGGCGATCCGTTCGAATGGCGCTCCGACGTTGTACTGCTGCATGCGACCCCGGCTCCTAGTCTGGGGGCCACGACTCGCCGCGCACACGTGACACTGACGGCACCATCTCTCAGCATCTGCTCGGAGTCTCAGCCAGTAGTAGCGCTGCCGTAGTTTGTCAATCGTTCGGTTTGCTCCCAGGTGTCCTCCTGAAGTACCAGCGTGCACTTCCTCCAGGACTTCCGGGACCTTACTCCGGGGAAGTACCAACTGCTCTCTCTGCGTCTTCCCATCGGGTGATTCCCATACCCGGAACAGCACGCCCTCTCTGGTCTTCAACGAGTCCCATTGGGCCCAGCACGACTTGTAGGTGGCGCTCCTCGGTGCGATGTCCTCCCAGGTTGGTCTCATCCCTGCCTCCACTTCCCTCAAGAGTGGTCCCAAGTCTGCGTCCGCCAGCTGCTCCCTCCTCAGGCCTGCGCTATCCCAGCCTTCAGCAGGCACTGCCACAACTACTCGGACTGCTGCGGCACGCTCCTTCTCTTCCACTCTTGTGCACTGGCCGCCCTCTTCTGGACAGGGTCTTCGGGACATGGCGTCTGCGTTACCGTGGCTCTTCCCTCTACGATGTTCCGAGCTGAAGTCGTACTCCTGCAGCCTCTGGACCCAACGTGCTGTCTGGCCTTCCAGGTTCTTAAAGGTCAATAGCCAGGTTAGGGCGGAATGGTCAGTCCTCAGGTGGAATGGCTGACCGTACAGGTACTTGTGGAAGTGCTCCAATGTCTTTACTACTGCCAGTAACTCCCGTCGGGTGACGCAGTAGTTCTTCTCTGCCTTGGATAGCGTCTTGCTGTAATAGGCTATCACCCGCTCATGGCCGTCCTGGATCTGCGACAGGACACCTCCAATGCAATGGTCGCTGGCGTCGGTGTCCACAATGAAGGCGCCACCCGGTTGTGGGAAACCCAAAATGGGAGCACTGCACAGGGTCTCCTTTAGGTGCTGGAAAGCGTTTTCGGCGTCCTCTGTCCACACATAAGGCCGGTGTTCCTCCGTCAGGCGGGTGAGGGGTTTTGCGATGTTGGAGAACCCCTTTATGAAGCGGCGGTAATAACTGCACAGCCCCAGGAAACTGCGCAACTCTTTGCTATCCTTTGGGCGAGGCCAATCTCTCACAGCCTGTGTCTTCTCCGGGTCTGTGGCCACTCCGGTTGCCGAGACTATGTGGCCCAAGTAGTTAACTTCCTTGCGGAAGAGCTGGCACTTCTTCGCGTTCAGCTTCAAGTTGGTCGCTTGCAGTCTCTGTAGCACCTTACTCAGGTTCTCGAGGTGATCTTCAAAAGTCTTCCCGACGATGATGATGTCGTCCAGGTATAGCAGGCAAGCATCGTAAGTCAGCCCTCTCATCACTGACTCCATAAGGCGCTGGAAGGTAGCTGGTGCGTTGCAGAGGCCAAAGGGCATAACCGTGAACTGCCAGAGCCCTTGGCCCGTCGAGAATGCAGTCTTCTCCTTGTCTCTCGGGTCTAGAGCTACCTGCCAGTAGCCCGACTTCAGGTCCAGGGTCGAGAACCACTGTGCACCAGCTAGCGTGTCCAGGGTGTCGTCAATCCGGGGTAAGGGAAAACAGTCCTTCCGGGTGACGGCGTTCAACTTTCTGTAGTCTACGCAGAAGCGCAGCTCGCCGTTCTTCTTTGTCACCAAGACTACAAAAAAAAAAAAAAAAAAGCCGAGGCCCTGCCCAACGGCAGAGTCCTCGGCTCACCTTTATTTTAAACCTGGTATCTAATTATTAAAACCAGGTTAGTTATTACAAAGTTTTACAATTTTTATACAAAGTTTTATTTATTTTACAAATTAACTAAGAATATTTTGTGAGATTTCAGTTGATAATATACATTTGAAACACTAAATTAATAATTTTTCCTACACAAATTAAGTTCAAATCTAAGAGCACCTCTAATTAAATTAAACTTAATTCAAAAATAAAAAACGGATCTCCCGCAATTAAAACAAAAAGTTTTATCTTCTACTGAAATAAACTAAAACTCAAAAACCTTACTTCAGGCAAAATCTCATGTAATATTCCTTAGTTAATTTTTACAAGAAATAAAAATTTAAACATTCGATTCAAAATAAAATAAATATCTATTGACTTATTAGCAAAAAACATATTTTCAATTACAAAATAAAGTTTAAATACTTGTTTATCTATAAGTAAAGTATGAATACTAAATTACAGCTCATATATTTTCTCTGTTTCTCTGGATATACTCTAATCTCTTTTCTTCTGAGACTCTATTGACTATAATACTAAAATGGCGTATAAGTCTCCTATTTCGGACTATTTCAGAAATAAATCTGTTTTGTAAAAATCTGTGTTCATGTAATATTTTCGGACTCCTTTCTGAGCACTCAAAAACTACATGTTCTGGAGTTTGTCTTTCTCCACATGTGCAAGTATCAAATTCTTTGAGTCCCATTCGGTATAAATAAACGCCATAAGGGCCATGTCCAGAAATATAATGTATCATACCTCTATTGATTTCTAAGTATCTCAGTCTAAGTCTTTCATCAATTGATGGAAATATTTCAAATATTCTTCTACCCTTGTCTGACATGTTCCATCTATCTTGCCATATGTTATATATTCTTTCTGATATTTCAGTATTTTCATCATATTCTCCTTCTAGGAGTCTGCCTACATTTTCTAAATTGCCTTTCTTAAACCAATATCTAGCAGCTCTTCTGCGTATTTCCAAATCTAGAGGCAGAACTCCTAGTAAGACACATAAGCCATCGCCAGGTGTAGTAGAAAATGCCCCAGATATCCTAATTAATATTTTCCTTTGTAAAGATAGGATTTTTCTTTTTGGAACTACTAAAAACAATCTATTGGCCCAAACACTTGCAGCGTAACCTGTGATGGAGGCGAGTATACTATTGTTATAAATTTTAATTATTTTGCTTGGTATTTTTGCTCCATATGAATTTAATCTTAAGATTTTGTTCATGAAAACCAAAGACCTATTATAAATTTCTTCAACATGTGAGTTAAACAGTAATTTCTCATCTAGTACTACACCCAGATATTTTTTAGTTGTTACTCTTCTAATATTTACGTTATTATACTTTAATATAGGATCTCTGTCTAATTTCCCTTTCATTAACATGTACTCTGTTTTATTTGGGGATATTTCTAATTTCATTTGTAAAAATAGTTCTAATAATTTTCACCAAGACTACAGGGGAACACCAAGGGCTGTCAGACTCTTCATTCACTCCCCTGGATCTCATGTCCTCCAGCATGTCTCGTACCGCCCCTTGCTTCGCCAACGGAACGCGTCTATGTGGTTGCCGAATAGGCCGGGCGTCCCCGGTGTCGATGCGGTGAAGCACTTTGTCCGTGCGGCCGTAGTCACTATCACCTTGGCTGAAGACGCGCTGATACCGCCTTAGCAGTTATCGAACCTTCTCCAGCTGTTCTGTGGTCAGGTGGTCGGCCGCCCTCTCCACCAAGCCTTCTAGCCGGGGCCCCAGGTGTTGCTTCGGCGCCGGCTCCTGTGGCTCGTCGATAGCTGTTACGCTCACCACGGGCTCGCACATTCCCAACTCCGTCCCGGCCTGGACGTCGTGATCGGCGTCCGTAGGATTTAGCAGTCTCACGGGCACCTCCTCTCGGCACGGCAGCAATGCCCTGGCTACACACAGTCCGTTTACAGGCGTCTTCTGGTCCAGCATCATGTTCCTGGTTCTCTGGCCCTCCAGTCGCGCCGTCACCACCACCTCGCTCCTCGCGGGGACAACCACGTCTTCGTCCAAGACGACCCTGCAAATTCCAAGGCGCTCTTTGGGTTGACGGAGTATAACCTCTTCTCCGTTAAGCCGCAGGACCTTCTTGCCGACGTCGACCGTCGCCTCGTGGTTCCTGAGGGCATCCAGTCCCAGAATCACCTCCTCAGCCACCTTCGCGACGAACACCCACAGACGCACGGCACTCCGTCCCAAGTTCAGCTTCAGCAGGGCCTCCCTCTCCACAGGCAAGGTGTCGCCCGATGCCGTGACAAGCTGGTATGGCCGGCTTGGCTTCCTTGTCGGCAAACCCTTCGCCACGTCAGGTCTGATGATGGTCACGGCCGCCCCGGTGTCCACCAGCACGCGGCACGGCTTTCCTCTTATCCAACCGTCCGCGATGAGGCTGTCATCCATACGTCGGCTGACGGCGCGCAGTGTCACTCGAGGGGATGGTGGTGATGGCGCCGACGTGCCCCTCTCCACGACGGCCCTTACTCGTTTTCCGGCTGCTCTTCCTGGTGTGGGCAGTCTCTCTGCAGGTGTCCGGGCTGTCCACACCCCCAACACAGGCCACTAGGTGTTCGCCGGCGTCCCTCAGCTGGTCTTCTGTCTCCGGCGTAGCGGACACTCCTCATTCTCGACGTCGGGATGGATGTTATTTTGGCCGCCTCCATCCTTAATGCCGCTGTCAGCGCCTCGTGGATGGTTTTATATTCCCCGAGCATTAGGCGCTGACGAATCTCTGTGTCCCGTACCCCGTCGACAAAATTGTAGGCGGCTTCCCGGGATATGAACTCCAGTGGCAGGTCAACCAAGGCCTTGCTAGCCAGCTGCTCGATCGCAATGGCGAACTCCTGCAGCGTCTCCCCCGGCTGCTGTGACCTTGCCTTTAGCTGGCTGCGGTATGCTGCGGCTAAGCGGTGGTTCCCGAAGCGATCCTCCAGGGCTTCCCAGATGTCCTTGGGCGCCGCCGTCGTCTGCACCGCGTTTAGGACTTCCGCGGCTCTTCCCTGGGGGCTGGCTATTAACTGTGTGGCCTCCTCCTCCAGTGACCATCCGTTGTGCCTGGCCACTGTGTCGAACTGGCGGCGGAAGACCTCAAACGTTGCCGCGCCGTCATACTTGGGGGGTTTGACGCGCGCAGATGTTGTGTCGCGTCCCGGCGAGTCGGCCTTCAAATCCTTCAGCTTCCTGCCGACGACGTCCTCCACCATGGCGTTCAGGGACTTCACGCTGCTGTCGGCTTTCCCTTCCAGGTCGTTAACGCGGCTCGCCAGGTCCTCGACGCGCACGGCCACTTGGCCCATCCGCTTGCCCAGCTCCGTCACATCATCCCTCACGCCGGCCAACTGTTCTTCAAATTTGGCGGTGAGAGCCTCGTTCGCCACCTTCATTTCCGTGGTCAGTTCGGCCATCTTTGAGGTCATTGTCGTGGCCAAGTTGCTGTTAGCCGTTTCCGTCTTCGCTGTTAATTCGGCCTTCATTTATTCCATCTTCCCGGTGATGTCGTTTGCCGCTTCTGTTTTTGCAGCGAGGTTTTCATTTGCCGTCTTCATTTCTGTCAGTTCCGCCTTCATTTCCATCATCTTCTCCAAAATTTTCTCCAATGCCGCGTCCATGGTTGTAATGTTCGGTGATATTATCTTCCCGCTTCCTGACACCAGTTGTGGCTTTGTGGGTTCGTGAAATGAAAAGTCCAATTTCACCACTCAAAAATGTTCTTTATTTCCACCGACTTACAGTTAAACACTTGCCAATTACATAAAATTACGTAATGCACACAATTACGATTCACCAGTTCGTCCGTTACAATTGCACTCGTAATTACGTACGGTCTTCTCACTAGCACTGCGTCCTTACACCAAGAACTGACTGACTGACTCTCTGAAACCCTTTTTATAGATGTCACTGTTCTTCTAGAAGTATCTGGTTTCCCGCAAATTACCCGAACCTTCCAGACCACAGAAGAAGGGGAGAGAAACGTCGAGGGACAGGTGACACTTCCCTAACCACCCCTCAGTTAGTGACAGAGACTAATGGGAGGCGTGGCTTGGCGGCCTTGGTTTCCTCACAGCTGTGGGCCTCATGCCTACCGCTAATTGCGTGACAATATAATTCAAATGGTTGAGGTGAAATAGATATCAAATTTTACATCAACCTTACGGATTAAAAATTTCAGAAATGTTTCTCCTCTTCTTCAAGAAAATCCTCCCATGAAAAGCTAACTACTACAAAACAAGAGTTTTCATTTTTTTATTTTATCAAAAATAAAGATTGTGATTAAAATACCAAGTATTTAAAGCTATTGCATGTTAAATAAAATATATATCTTATTTTTTGAAAATATTCTATGAGATAATTTTCATTCGAAATCAGTTTTATATAACTATATAATAGACACACGTTAACAAATAGACTAAAACGTGTTGTAAAAATAATGGGACTTAGTGAGCTCGTAGAGTTAAAAGTACAATTTGCAGAAATTCTAAATGTTCTTTATTTCCGTAGAAATACACTATGTTCAATCCTTAGGTAACAGAATTACGTCACATACACAATAACAATCTAGCAAGGTCGATGATTACAACAAACAGCGTTCTGATTACATCTGTTTACAACATCAACTCTCGTTACAATACTTCTGTTTACATCTGTTTTACGACTGACTCTTGGCAAGTCGCCGCTTCCTTAAATACCTCTATTGATAATTCTAATATTTCTGGAACAAACAAGAAATAGAATGTTCTGTGAAACAATCAAGACGTCACCAGAATATGCCATCTACCTCGCTTATCTGCGTCGGTAAGTCTTTTATCTCCGGGCTACCTTTGTCTGTTTTTGCTGGCTCTTTATTTCCACACTGTGCTGCCTATCAGTTCCTTTGTGTAAACAAGCCGCGTTATCACTCCACGCGAATCCTTTTAGCGCATATGCCGCCAATCGTAATAATGAATTCGCGACAGTAACTATTCAAATAGCTAAGTTTATTACCAAATGTTTATAGCATCAACCGTTTCCGAAATACGAGTTGTTAATGGTTTACAAGCCCCAGTATTTCTTTTGTTTTAAAATTTTTCGTTTTTTAGTTATCTCGTTTCATGGAAAGTATAGGATTGGAAATTTAAGAAATAAAATTCATGATTTATTAAAGGACGTGAACTGCTGTTTCTCAGCCTGTCATTCTATAGTTCACCTAGAAGCCGTTGAATTTTTTTCAGATGACACTTTATGAGCCTTGACGTTCATTTACGTGTATTAAATCTATAATACGGTACCACCGGCTTTACTTCCTTTCCGAAGAAAGCCAGCTAAGGATGTTAAGTCCAAAAACTCTATTGCACTTAACCGGGTTTGACAAATAAAAATAAATTTGAAATATTTTGTTGATCATATAAAATAAAACACATACGCGTACAGACAGTTGTATACATTTAATGCATCCGATGTTTCATCTGCACTATTGAAGAGCTCTATATATGATGTATTGTTACATCACCTTCTTTGGCAGTCTTTTATTTCACTTTAGTGCTAGCTGTCCAGTGCTTTGCTATTTGTAACATTTTTAGCATTTGTTATCATTGAAACTGTTCCTTGCGGTGCAGACTTTCAGCCAACCAAAGTGACATTTCACCAGGGAGTCTGAAGGTGATAGTAAGTAAAATTTATAACTGCAAGTTTTTAGGAAGAAGAAGTCTGCAGGTATTTTGTGTAGTCGTTTTCTAAGCTAATCTTATATTTGCAAGTCATATTTGGTTTCCACTTTTAAACCTACGCCGAAGGAGGTTTTCCTGTACATATTTATGGATACCTAAAAATACACTTTAATAAC
Organism: Mantis religiosa; assembly: GCA_030765055.1. NCBI lineage: Eukaryota > Metazoa > Arthropoda > Insecta > Mantodea > Mantidae > Mantis > Mantis religiosa. The sequence continues at coordinate 31,490,052 of CM060952.1, read as the reverse complement.
ATTGAAGCTTGTTATTGATAATGTAAGAAGTACATGAGAAAATATTAAAATAACTGCTTAGAAAAAAATTCCACGTTATTCCCCTTAAAAATATGATTAGCAGCATGTTATGTAAATATATTATAATATAACTATTCGCCTCCCCCTTCATTTCTTAGTTTCTTTTTGTCCCCAACTCTCCAGATATATCCTTTGTACGAGGGTGGGTCAAAAAGTAATGCCTCCTACTTTTTTCCTTAAATAAGTAAGTTATGTGAAAACTTTGAATTTGGCGCAATTCCTCAAACCTTCTTCCCCAAACGCTGCAGTAGTAATATCCTATGTCAACAGGTGGCAGCACTGCATCCTCTTGCAAAATGGCTGACATCGACATTCGTATTAGACAGCGTTCTGTGATTGAATTTTTGACTGTGGAAGATGAAAAGCCAATTCACATTCACGAAAGGCTAAAAAAATGTGTATAGTGATGCAAAGGTGGATGTCAGCACTGTTAGACGATGGGTTCGTCGCTGTAACGAAGCTGAAGGGCAAACATCATTGGCAGATGAAACGCGAAGCGGCAGTGACTCCATGCAACATTCAGCGAGTCGATGACATCATTCGTGGTGATCGCCGGGTAACAACAGGTGAAGTATCTCGCATTACCTACCTCAGTAAAGACAGTGTGATGACGATTATTCAACAACTGGGTTACTCAAAAGTTTGTTCACCTTGGGTACCAATAATGTTAACCGCCAAAACAATTAAACAAGGAAAACAATAATCTCCGAACACTTGTAGCGCTTCAATTTGGAGGGAGAGGAGTTTCTGGAAAAAAAATTGTTACTGGAGAGGAAACGTGGGTTCTTTTTTTTGAACCTGAATCAAAGGGGTAGTCAATGGAATGGCATCACACGTCACCGAAAAAAAAAAAATTCAAAACTCAGCGGTCGGCAGGGAAAGTTATGGCGACAGTGTTTTGGGATGCAGAGGGTGTGCTTATGATTGATTTTTTGGAGCAAGGATGCACAATAAATTCTGTCCAATACGCCATAACTCTTAAAAAGCTGAAAGCACGTCTTGGCCGAGTTCGCCCAACAAAAACTATGGCGGATTTTCTTCTTTTGCATGGCAATGCAAGACCACACACCAGCCGTTACACCACTGCAGAAATTGAGAAATTGGGATGGCAAGTCTTACCTCACCCCCCTTACAGTCCTGAATTGGCACCATCAGACTTCCATCTGTTCGGGCCACTAAAGGAAGTTCATCGTGTGATTCATTTTGAAGATGAGGAGGCTGTGAAAACGTCCGTGCGTCAATGGCTTACGAAGCAAGACCGTGTGTTTTACCACACTGGAATACATGCCCTAGTTAAAAGGTGGACCAAAACTGTGGAAAAGGACGGAGATTAATCAATCGTCAAAGTTGTAGTTTTCAAGCTATGTATATTGGATTTAATTTTCTTGGTAATTAAAAGAGGAAAAAAATAGGAAGCATTACTTTTTGACCGACCCTCGTAATATGGCCACCATATCATCTGTTTTATTTTCCTTAATTAGGGTTTCCTACTGTGCTACGTAACTCAAGTTTCATTGGCCGTTGCCACATGAGACCCCTGGGGTCCTTAATGACACATCAACTTGGCAGTCATTTGTTTAGCAAGAGACGCGACTTAGCTTGGTTGAAATAAACAGTTTGAATTTATAAGAGAATTTTTCGCTCGATGTTCTTGTTTCTTTGACATCTTACCAAACAGAGTGAGCCGGCATATCACTTTATCTTATAGTAACGTAATTTATTATTGTGACGATGATTTACGTCCGAAAAGATCAATTACACTCTCTGGTTTGAACTGGCGTATTTAGGAACCAAAAGGTGGCACGTTATTCCTAGTCCACGGAGGAAAGACGGTTTCTGAGGAAAATATTGTGGATTCATCATCAGCTTCCCTGCCGTATCTCATATTAATTACAGTATTTTACTATCCTCCACAAAATGTAGCCTCTGTAAGAGCAGTGAAAGGCACATTTTCCCCGTAAGAGAACTGAGCACATGTCTGAAGTGTGTAAGTCTTAGGAATTTCTCTATAAATTACATATTTCCCATAGATTTTCCACAAAGAGTTCACACAAAACTTGTTTTTCGCTCTCCAGCTGTTGCTAATCTGAATAAGAAACATTTCAAATAATACTACTGAAACACAAACCTTCTGGTCAGAGACCATATTAAAGCTTGTAAAGTAAGCTGTTTTAGTATTGCAAATGAAATATCATGCAATGTCAGAAACGAAAGAACGGCTACATCGATTTTAAATTACTTAAAATAAGGTGTAAATGAAGCCAATAATGACTTGAGCTGTACAAGAGCGGAGAAAGTCATGTGAGTGCAACACGTGAATTTTCACTTTATCTACATGTACATGCTATCAAACTTGAAGTTGAATACTTCACAGGGTTCTAGGGGGAGTCGACGGGATGGCACAGATGCGACGAAGAAGTTTTCCAGTGGCCCCGCTCGCCAAGAAAACCTTAACCAACAACGCCAAGGCGGAGAAATTGTCTCTAGAACCGTCCAGATAAGCAACTAACCAGGGCGTCTCTCGGGAAGTCATTTCTCGAACAGGCGAAATTTCGGAGTCTGACTCCAACGATGACTATGCCATTGTCCGCACGTCACATCCCTACCGCAGTGAGAAGACACCATTGCCCTTCCACTAATCTTCGTGTTCCTCGTCTCGGGGCAGTGGCCCGGAGTTTTCTCTCAACCGATCGGGGAGACGAAGATTTTCATGAGGTAAAGAAAAGAGCGGCAAGGTTGACTGCAGGAGGCATGCTCTTTGGACAGTCTAACTAGTCCCGCCGTAGAGGAGGTGATCCGTCCTCTTCAGCTGCTTTAGTGCGAGCGCTGCTGACCCTTAGCACTCGTGGTATCTCTGACGTTACCAGAGGGGAAACATTCCAGCCCCTCCCGAATTGGAGCTTTTGGATTGGGTTGGACTCGAGAGGATAGTGTGTTCCTGATATCCTTGAGAGATTGGGTACCTCAGCCTAGGCCTCGGCCGCCCGGAGGGGGCAGAGGGTTGCCTAAGAAGTCCCGGATCTAGCCTGCAGAGCTAGTAGAACGTGTGCTAGATCATCAGATGGCCCCATCGAGGTTTCCGGTAGTCTTCCCTGCGGGGTTGATGCGGGTAAGTGGCTTATTCACTTCCACCCGCCTTGTTGTCGATGGGGGAGGGGCTTATTATACTCAAGGTATTGCTCTATGGAAATAACCCCGAAGTTTTCCATCGCTCCCGGGTTGACAGAGGCTGGAGTCCTTTAACTTTCGGGTAGACCTCGTGGTACAAATAGTAAAAGTCTAACCCGCCCCCCCCCCGTAAGGGAGAGGATTCGTGCTCTTCAGCTGCTGTGGTGCGAGCGCTGCGGGCCCCTAGCACTCCTGCTACCTCTGACGTTACCACGTTAACCTCGGGCCGAACATTCGAACCCCTCCTGAATGGGAGTCGTTCGGATTGGGTTGCACTCGAGGGGGCAGTGTGTTTCCGATATCCGTGAGAGATCGAATATCTCCGGCCAGACTTCGGCCGCCCGGAGGGGGCAGAGAGTTACCTAAAAGGTCCCGCGTACCAACCTGCAGAGCTACTAGAAGGCATGCTATATCACCAGGCGGCCCCACCGAGATTTTCGGTAGTCTTCCCTGCGGGATTGACGCGCGTAAGTGGCGCATCCATTTCCACCCATCTTGTTGACGATTGGGGCGGCTTTTTGGACTCAAGATATTGCCCCAAGAAAGAGACCCGGAGTTTTCCAATGCTCCCGGGTTGATAGAAGTCAGTCTTAGAAATTTCGGGTAGACCACGTTGTACAAGTCTAACCAGCCATCCACTTTAGGCCCCAGACAGAATGGAGGGTAAAAGAAGCAAGTCTCGCCGATCATTGTGAACGACTTCACCCGGGCGGCTGGCTTCCTTAAGGAGGTCATGCTGAACTTGGTGGGGGACTGCATGGTACGGCGGAATAAGAGCCGTTTTGTCTTAGGCTTTTCATAGAACACTTAGTAAAAATTTGTATTATTTTTCTCAAAAACTTGTTCAACCGTTCAATTAAAGTACCCTATGTTTAAGATATATTCATGACAAAAATACACACTACTTCTTGAATTTTTTGTGAATGGCGTATAGGTTTGAAGTCGGGACTTCTCCTTAGGTTTCTGCTGTAGCTGGTCTGCTATCTCTCTGCCTCTAGCTGCCGTGATCTACGTTCTACTCCATGACTCTTGCCTGGTTCTTATGATTTAGGGTGCAAAAACACATTAATAATTCAAGAATAGTCAATTAATAGTCAAGGGTTACGTGGGCCGGCGTTTAAAACTTACCTCGCAGTTGCAAAGTTTTATACTCAATGGTTACTCAACTCTTGGGGTCGATTCTTGAATTGTAGGAAATAGAGGAGTCAGACGACTGGCTACATTGCCTCTCGCCCTGTTTATGAGGGTCATCTTTAGTTTACAACCCAGAAGCAAAGAAGAGCGGTTCTCTTTGGAATTCGTCATGTTTTTGAATAATGCATATCTTTTATTGGTCTTGCTTATATCTAAAATAAGTTATTCATTCAAAATATTTAGAGATATCTGGGATAAGGGACATTTTGTGCAGTTAGTGTTGAAAGCCAATTACGAGGGCTGTTCAATAAAGAACGATCATAATTTTTTACGGCCATAACTTTTCGCACTAAAATTCAATCTTATTATATTCTGTTAGCTTAATGAGAAACAAACACGCCGTAGTAGTTACATTATTGCTACTACTGGTTTCCGCCTGTAAGAACCAGGCAAGTTCAGACAAGTTCAGTATAGCCTACTGCTGCAATGGAAGTAACACGCGAGGAACAATATGCGGCTTTTAAATTCTGCTTTTGACTTAACAAATCTTCAGTTGAGGCCTATACAATGTTACAGAAGGCCTATGGAGAGTCTGTTCTTCGCTACAGCACAGCTCGCAGGTGGTTTATAATGTTTAAAGAGGGGAGACAATCAATTTCAAAGGAAGGTGGACCCGGTGCTCCAGTTACTGCGCTTACGGAAGAAAATATCAATACTGATGCTGCCATTGTGAGAGAGGATCGACGAATTACCTTAAGATCACTTTCTGAAATACTGAACATTTCATTGGGAGCCACCAGACATTGGTGACAGAAACATTAAACATAAGACGCGTTTGTGCGTGATGGGTTCCAAGATTGTTGATTCCTGAACAAAAGGGCATTCGCAAGCAGATCCGCATTCGGTTAAAGTTGATGTTAGAGGAAGATCCGGAGTTTCTTTTAAACGTAATCACTGCTGATGAAACTTGGCTGTTTCATTTTGATCCTGAGAGCAAACAGCAAAGCTTAGTGTGGAAATCTCCTTCATCACCAACCCCCAAAAAGCAAAAGTGGTTGCTTCTGCTGAGAAAGTTATGGTCATCTCATTCTTTGATATTCATGGAATGGTTTATCAGTATGTTGTACCTGCACACACATCAGTAACTGGACAATACTACAAGGATGTCCTGAAAACATTGCAAGTTCCTATCAGGCGCGAAAGACCACATTTCCGTGAAGCAGGCTGGATGCTGCACCACGATAATGCGCGGCCGCATATTGCCAATGTTGTTGCTGAATATCTTGCAAAAATCAACGTGAAGTGCATCCCTCACCCTCCCTGTAGTCAGGATTTAGCCCTATGTGACTCTTTTCTATTCCCTAACTTGAAGAGACGCCTTCTTGGGAGGCTTTATCCATCATCAGAAGCAGTGGTGAAGGCTGCGGAGGCGAGTTTGAAGGATCTCTCAAAGAATGGTTTCCAGCATGTCTTTGAAGACTGGCAGAAACTCTGGGACAAGTGCATCGCATTCAGGGGAGACTATTTTGAGAAGGACCATCAAAATTATGAGGATGAGTAAGGGTACGTTGTCAAAAAAAAGATCATTCTTTATTGAGCAGCCCTCGTATGTTCTGTTCTTTCGTTCAGGGATGTACAACATGTGTTTCAGACAACTGTGTGTCGAATTTATGGTTTGAAACATAATACTGTCCCTGCTTCCCGCATTATAATTTAAACACTGTATTTTAATCTGTATTGAATCTCATATATATGGGCATATCAGTCGATGAATGAAATGGATGAATGACGCCCAGTGAGCCCAGAGTCCGCAGATCTCAATTACCTGATATTCATCTTTGAGGACAAGGGAAGTCCCGCAAATAACTTAATTAGATAACTTATCCTGATGGGTATTCGAACTTGAGACCTCTTGAATGAGAGGCAAACGTGCTTTCCCTATAGTTCAGGGACGGGCACTTTACAGAATGGTTAAACATATGTCAGTAGGTCTGCATTTTAAAAGAAAAACAGAACAAATCCAAGAAATAATTAATGCTATATTCAGGATTAGGATTCTGATCAAGAGGGACATATTTAAAGGTCATAAATAAAACTACGGCCGCGTCATGGCTGAGTGCTTAGACCTATTGGCCCTCATCTAGGTGGCTCGGATTCGATCCCAGGCGAACGAAAAGTGGGATTTGTGGTGGACAATATGGCACTGGGCTGGGTTTCCTCCGGGTCCTCGGGTTCCCCCCATCATTCCTACAATTGCTGCTCCATGATTCATCTCTTTATCATCCCAGGCGTTGGGCCGACCCCTTAACGCTGGTATCTCAGGTCAAATGCTTCGGCTCTCTCACTCTGAGGGAACCCGAGCGACTTCTAACACCAGTATTGCTGAGGAAGGAAGACAAAAAGAAAACTACATTAATGTATTTTCTGTTACACATATGTACGTCTTTACATAAGGTGAGCAGATGTGTTGAAGCAATTCCCTCTTTATAACGACTTTATAACCACGCCCTAAATAGTTAACGGTAAAAGTACAATGTATTCAATATTCCTCTATGTTTCAGAATGAGCAGGAAACGAATTAATCTTGGAGAAGAATGGTATTCGAGAGAGACTAACGAAGAAAAGCGAGCGTGCACGAGTAATGCGGAGTCGTTTATGGTGATAATGGAAGCGGATGATTCTGTCAGCAGGCCTAGGTGCGTAGTAGCTGGTACGAGCAGCAGTGAAGCGCCTAACCAGGATCTTGAAGAGAATAAGGTCTTATACGAAATTAAGGAGAAATTCCGACTGTACGCCAGAAGGTGTTGGGATGATTACTGGAAAATGGTCTTGCAGATAATTCTGAACGGTAAAACGCCTACAGTTAGCTTCAACGAAATGTATAAGGATCTTTACAGGAGTATATGTCAACTGTAAGTAAAACTTAAATTACTAATTTTATAGTATGTCTTGTACCGTAGTTCAGTAAAGCTTACATCCACTTGTGTATTATACCAGGGCTACACTGTTATTGTCTGTTATCACGGAGTACATACGCTAGTTCAAGCATCTGAACTGCCTCTCCTCGCTCGGAGCAGAGCAATGTTTGCTCATGCCACAGCCGTCCGTTTAACTGAATTGATGCCAATGTACGTGAGGAAGAAGGAAGAATACACCAGTCATCCTACAGTTACAGGACGACGGATACATGTAGTGACGAAGTTGAAATACTTGGGAGTAATGATTGACAACAAAATGGACTGGTACCCTCACATTCTTTACCTGGAACACAAAGTAATACGTATACGCAACAGTCTAGTGAGATGCTCCAAAAGTACACGGGGAATATCCTATCCTCATCTAATGACTATTTATAACCACGCCATTCTTCCTGCAATAATGTACGCTGCGGAAGTCTGGAGTACGTCTACATCCCAAAGGACCACCCTCAAATTACGCCAAATCCAAAGATCCTTCTTGATATTCGCTACAAAAGCGTACAGAACTGTATCAAACAACGCCTTGCAGGCAATCGCAGGTGTTATGCCCATCGAATCAGCTATCCTCTTTCATAACGACATTAAAGCTATATCGAAAGGACACTCCACAAATGCAGTAATCCCGATGCTGAAACGAACGGAAATTCCAACCAGATCCAAAGGTATTAATCCCAAAGATAACCATATCCATATAAATACTTCAGGAGAATTAGGGAAACCTGAAATAATTATTTTCACAGATGGCTCCAAGACAGTAAACCACGTTGGTGCAGGAATGGTGGTTATAGAAATCTCCAAAGAGATCTACATAGGAGTTAAAAGATTAGACCTAGTAAACTCAGTATTCCAGGCTGAACTTCTAGGTATTAAAGCAGCTGTGGAGTGGATAGAACAACAGAAAACCAGTAGCACAACTTTCGCCATACATGTTGACTCAATGGCCGCTCTCCTCGCCACTGTACACAGAAGAACAACCCACCCCTTGGCCGTTCAGCTCAGAGAAAAGATCACCCTAAACAAGGCATACAACGTCACTCTTCACTGGGTCAAAGGCCATGCAGGTCTACGGGGAAATGAAAGAGCTGATTACCTCGCTAGGATTGCTGCCAGTCACAAGATCACCTTAGACTACAAATCTATTCCCATAACTCGGGGCAAGCAGCTGCTAACCGAATACTACACTACAGTTTGGAACTCCATATACACCAGATCCAACAATGCCTTTCATACCAAACTTTTCATTCCCAACATACAACACCGTCTGTCCTTATCTCTATGGCCGAATCACATAACCACACAATTCCTCACAAATCACGGCCGTTTCCAGGCCTACCTTCATAGCATGAAAATAAGAGCCTCGCCATCCTGTAAATGCACTGAAAAACACCCACAGACGGCTCTGCATTTGATGACAGAGTGCAGTAATTTCTCAAAAGACCGACCAGACGTTTTATGTTCGGCCCCTCTACCCGTGGTTCTGAAGATTCACTTCAACACAGTTCAAGTATCAGGATTCATCAAGAGCATCTACCGCACACTTGAATAACTCTGTATAGTACTGTGTAAATAACTATTGTAAATAATCCCGTGATATACCTTTAGGTAAAACACGGGCTGTAAAACATTGTTTAAATAAAAAAAAGAATTTAAGACATGGCGTTCTGCAACTGTTTCAGCGCACGGACAGATATCTACTTATGTGAAAGTCGGGAAGTTGGGATACCTGATATAACAAAATCGCGCTCATACGGAAAAGTGGTTCATGCCCTTCATAGAGTTTGTGAATCCATAAGGAATGAATACGACATCGTAAATCAGTACATCTGAGGAAGATTCTGTTGAAAGCTTCGAATCGTGATGTGGTCTACAAGGAAACTACTGGTCTGCCCCTTCCAAATTTTCCGGGCATTACTCGCCGGGGATCTTGTGCAAATTATGACTTGAATTAAAGGGTATGTATTCTCTTTGGATCCAGCCGACGCAGTTGCAATTTCTAAGGCACAACAACTGCTTTTACAGGAGAAAATATATAACTTGCAGACAGAACTATATTGTATCCATAGTTACAAGTATCTGACTGCAATAATTAAACTATTAGAATAACAAGGTTTGGAAAATGAGAAATAGTGGGATATTTTTACTTCCGCAAGAGAGCAGTTGAATGACTTTGCCACAGAAAAACTTGAGTTTAATCTTCATAACAATCCGGACATTGAGGATTTTGCTACATCTGTAGAATTGCCATTCCGAGTGAATACATGATTTGTCTCACTGGTTTCTGTAGATGTCGAAAGAAGCTTTAGCATCTACAAAGATATTCTATCTCCTAATAGAAACAGATTTACTTTTAAAATTGTTCAGTTGCTTAATGTCTTGAAGTATAACAACTTCATGTGACTTCCTTCTTCTTATAATGATAATTTGATGTAGTTGTCTGTAATTCAATGAATTATAATAGAGGAAAAAAGAAATTATTTAACTGTTGAATAAACCAGCAACTTTTTGTCCCTTTTTTACTTTATTTGAGCATTTTTCCCTTTTTTTTCTCATCTGAAATTCGCACCTAAATGAGATGTCATTTTGCCCTTCTCGCAGTTTCAGCGGCAGTCTCACTTGCCCTCTGGCTATATTACCTGCCTACACGTCACGGACAATGCATTACTAATTGATAAAACATAACATTCCCTATTACACTTTTATACTTCAGAAACTGCATGCAATAGTGCAAAAAAGCCTGGAAAGCTGCAAATATCGACCAACCACCCATTTATCACCAATTGCTCCATCTTTCATGCAATACATCCGTAGCTTTGTATTTACAATGGCTTTGAAGTAATAAGGTTAAGTAAACCTTTTTGGTACGGAATTGGATGGCAGTTCCTATGTCAGAATTCTCATATGGGAATTTACTGGCAATAACGTCCAATGTGTACCGAGAAACTTAACAATTCACAGGTTTTGTATAAAATTGTATATTTCTCTTTGTCAATGGCAGGGAGACAGAACCACCGAAAACTACATACGCCAAGGACCCGACCCAAATATCGCTAAGGAGCTGGTTTTTGTTGAATCCATTTATACCAGAGGATACACAGGAAGATGTAGTAATATGTCACTTTTGGCTTCATACCAAGGGTACCCTTTCCATCATGGAGCAAAGAAATGATGCTGGAGTTAACGCCGAGTGTGTTCTCTCAAAGCGACTTCGAATGCTAAAGGAACAAGGAAAATGCCACATTGTAGGGTAAGTGACCAATAAGGATATCTGCTGCCGTAGTCTAAGATGCACAGTTCATCTGATCAATTTGAACTAATTATATTGCTGTTGATGTAAATGTTCACACCAAATTTATTACATTTCTTACCTTCTTACATTCTTCATACATACTTTAAAATTATTTTTCAGAGTATTATTTTTTATATTTTAAATATTTCTCTGCTCTGGGTGATGCATTGCTTAAATACAATTTCTTAGAATTAGCTGTTTAATGCTCTTGCTGCCGCGCAATTTAAGAGAGTTTCTGCCTTAAACCGAACAACACAAACTCCAATACTCAGACCATAATACAGATTTCAAGATGGCGTCCGTCGAAGCCCACCGATTATGGTTACGCAAAATAGGAAACTATACACAATGGACATAATCTAATCCATATTAAGAAGCAGTAAGATAACCCCTAAGCATTTATCACTTTATACTTTCAACCAACGCGTGTAATAAGATAAATAAAAAGTAGAATGACAAATCCTATGCGTTTATCACATTATAATGGTAATATACTATAACTACCAGTGGATACTATGTATTTTCCACCATACACTTCCAATCAAAATTCAACTTATAAGGCATGACAACTCATAAGCAATTAACACTTTGCACTGTAAAAACATAGAGGAAAACAAGATTAAGTGAAACAAAACTTAACTTTTTCTTGAACACAACAGAAATAGTAAAATCAAGGACACATATACAAGAAAAGAAAGAAAATGAAAACCGAAAAGCTAACCTGAAATATTTACTGGCTGCTAAGTTTGAGCTCCTTCCTCCTCTTCACCTTGTCACCAAGTTCATCATTGGCTTTTCTTCTGGTTTCTCTATTTTTCACTTTCTTGGATAAGTGTATAGACTATTTCTTTTTCATTTAACATTTTGTGTAATTGTTCATGGATATGTTTGCCAGCACTTTCACACACTTCTTCACTTTGACAAGTAAAGGCTCATCTATATTATTAATTTTTGTGAGTGTCCTAAGCCAGAGGTACTTGTCCTATCTTAGTTAAAAAATGCCTTAGATACTCAGGATGTGGTAAATCAATACATTAGTTTTTCTTATTGTTTCATATGCTCCTGGATATGCATATGAAATGTTTGCAGCTCATATCAAAGCATCTGGAGAATATTTAATCTGACTAGCACAGGCTAGCTCCAGCTGTTCTAAAGCAAAGTTTATCTTACTGGACTGTATCATCCTCTGTAGCAAGTAATAAAGTTTCTTATACATTGTTTACATAGTAACCTTTCCTGGTAATGGCATACTGATTATACTATAATATTTAAGGGAACTCACCAGATTGTCCAGTTTACTCCATCCGTCACATTTGAAGGTGGCAGTTCCATCACATTGCAAGATACATCTAAAAATTTTCACTGATAGGTTCATAATATGCAAAGCACACTCACTTCTGGGTTATGAAATATTTTGAAACTCACATTAAGTTAAGGAACATCAGTGAAGTTGGGATCTTTAATGTTATTGAAAAGACCATAACTAATCATCTTTAATAATGACTATGAATGTGTTAAAATCTTTCCTTACCACTTCGATTTGTAAGGCCTCAAACCTGCCAATAACATCTTATGCACACAATTATTAAAATTATCTTCACTATCAGCAAAATTTATTGCATGTTTTCTTCAGTATTTCGTATTTTCTAGTTGAGCTTTACTGTATGATAGGATGGCTGATTCTTAGATATCGTAGGGTGGGTATCATCAGCTAATTTTGGTACTTTTCGAGGGACTTGAATTGGCACCATCATTTGCTGGAAAAATGTTTTCCTTAAACACAAATTCTGTTCAAAATAATGAACACAAACTACAGTTTTGTCAACTTCAAAATGTTTACGATGTATGTTCCTGTACCACTTATCTCATAAACATTTTTCTTTAGGAAATTTAAATACTGTCGTATGTGGTGCACTACCGTAATTAGATTTGCAGCCAGGTACACAGCAAGAACGACCCATTTCGACAGTATTTCACACTACTATATATTTACATAAACTTTAACAACTCAATGTTATGTTAAAAACCCACCACAAACTAACTCGTTAGTCACTAATTGACACTTTAAGGTGAATTACATTAATTCTGCAAACACGCATTCAATGTAAACAAACACACGCTTCACTCTGTAGATATAACCAGAACCTAACATGCTTGGCCACGAGCGGCGCCATTTCTGCTACAATCGATACTCGTATTATGGTCTGAGAATTGGAGTTGGTGTTGGCTATACCTAGCGTTGACTGCCATCATCGATATAATCGACGCTATGTTTGTGAGCCCGTAAGCCTCCGGACAGAAAGCCACTTCCGGCAAAAGTTCTAGTAACTGAAATATACGTTGCCTGATTAAAAGAAAACCTACATTAATATTTATTTTTGATTAAACTGGTTCTGCTTCCCAAATGGATTCCATAGGAGCAGGTCGTTGCTATCCTGGGACACTGGAGGTGTTGTAAGCAAAGGGACGTTTCCAGTGGGTTGCTGATCCGCAATTGTATAGTGCAGCCACAGTCAACTCGCTTGCCGCGATGCATGTGCTGGGCTGAAAGTACCGTGTTGCCTCAGTGCGTGCTTCGCAGGGTTTGTCTTCCGTAGCAGTGGCGGTCGTACTTCAGTGTCAGTTTGATATGGAACGGCACTCATTAACACGAAGGATACCCATACCAACACATTATTTCAATCCCGAATGGGAGACTGAGTACTTCTTTAGGGAATGTAACGGTGGTGTTATTTGCTTGATTTGACAGAAAAAAATTTGCAAGTGCTGAAGTGATTTAATCTTCAGTGACATTTTAATACACTGCATGCTAATGATTATTCGACCCTAGAAAAAGAAAAACGAACTGCAGAGATACAAAAGCTCAGAGAAAAGATCACATCGCCGGAAGAGGAACAGGAAGAAGGAAATGGCAGAAACCTCAATTTATGTGAGTTACGAAATAGCACTAGAAATTGCCAAATCTTCTAGTAATTTTTCTGATGGTCCACTTAATAAACGACATATGTTTATAACTGCAAGTAAATTCATCCCTGTCAGTGTTCACCAATTCGAATGTCAGTCTGTCACCTCATACTATTTCACGCAGAATTCAAGATCTGGCGGACAACATTTACACACAACTTATTGAAAGAGCAAGAGAATTTGTTGCATTCTCTATAGCCATTGATGAGAGCACTGACTTATCAAGTTTGGCTCAATTATGTATTTTTATTTGTGGAGTAAATGAACATTTGGAAGTTGTGGAAGAAATGCTAGATCAGGTGCCAATAAAAGGCACAACAGCAGGAATCACCTTGAAATGTTACACTGAGTTAGCTACAGTCACAGAAACATAGGAAGTTTGCTAGATTTCTACAGGAAATTTCCCAAATCAAGATTTCCTCGATTATACAAGCGGCCGGCAGTTCGACTTATGAATATGAAACCTTATTTACAGCTATGAAACGCATTAAAACCCCCCCAGAGAGCCAACATCAATGACCACAACTTGAAGTGTGCATTAAGGGTCCAGAGTTTGTTTCAGTGTCTCCAAATGTGGCGAATATTGTGAAAACTAAAGGATGTCAGAAGGCAAGAGAGGCTACCGAAAACTAAATGTATCAAATTCTTAATTGAAACGTGTATATTAATTTAATATGAAATATTCTATGTAATATTATCACTGTATAGTAAATATTACTTTGTTATTTGGTATTTTTCAATTGTCTCGGGACCAAAATTGTGCTAATTTCCACAAAGTACTATATCGTTATTATAAATAAAAATATTACATTTATATACCACCATTTGGTTTTATAGGATTGAAGGCTATAATAATCTTACTGGTATTGGGTTGTTTTATCTATAATTTAATAACAAGTACCAGAGAGATATTAAACCAGTTTCTGGATTGTTCCTTCACTACTAACATATCTTTAATTATTTAATGGTAGAGCAAGTGCAGATTACGGTACGCTTGCTGGATTTATGTTAGAACTGTTTGCTGTAATTATTACCTCATGTAGTTAAAAAGTTCATTGGAGCAATATTTTATACCTAATTTGATAATTATATTAGTGGGTGTTTGTTTTGCCACGCCCCTTTTGGTAATCTTTCAGAAAAGCGATTATAACTTCTGTAATACCGAACAGATAATTCTGAACTAAGCCTTGTTTTGTAAGGGATCTTCCAAGCTTTCTGCTGGTACCACTGTAACTCCAATGGTGCTAGTTTTTCTTTTGTCTTTGGCTGTATTTGTTCTGAATAATATTTTGTACTAGTTATTGGTGAATATATGATATCGGTAGCCCAAAAACATTTGAAAAGAGGAAGTTTATAGGCAATCGTTTTATTAAACATAGAAAAGTAAACGTAGAAAATATAAACACAATAGACAATGAAACCACATGTAATATTGAGGTTAGTAGGTCCAGTTCACATAATACATGTGTGTATTGATCATGATAGTAGTCATATACAGAAATTGATGAGCTGCGAGTCCTGAAAGCAGATAAAATACACTCCTGGAAATTGAAATAAAAACACCGTGAATTCATTGTCCCAGGAAGAGGAAACTTTATTGACACATTCCTGCGGTCAGATACATCACATAATCACACTGACACAACCATAGGCACATAGACACAGGCAACAGAGCATGCACAATGTCGGCACTAGTACCGTGCATATCCACCTTTCTCAGCAATGCAGGCTGCTATTCTCCCATGGAGGCGATCGTAGAGATGCTGGATGTAGTCCTGTGGAACGGCTTGCCATGCCATTTGCAGCTGGCGCCTCAGTTGGACCAGCGTTCGTGCTGGACGTGCAGACCGCGTGAGACGACGTTTCATCCAGTCCCAAACATGCTCAATGGGGGACAGATCCGGAGACCTTGCTGGCCAGGGTAGTTGACTTACACCTTCTAGAGCACGTTGGGTGGCACTGGATACATGCGGACGTGCATTGTCCTGTTGGAACAGCAAGTTCCCTTGCCGGTCTAGGAATGGTAGAACGATGGGTTCGATGACGGTTTGGATGTACCGTGCACTATTCAATGTCCCCTCGACGATCACCAGAGGTGTACGGCCAGTGTAGGAGACCGCTCCCCACACCATGATGCCGGGTGTTGGCCCTTTGTGCCTCGGTCGTATGCAGTCCTGATTGTGGCGCTCACCTGCATGGCACCTACCGCGCATACGACCATCATTGGCACCAAGGCAGAAGCGACTCTCATCGCTGAAGACGACATGTCTCCATTCGTCCCTCCATTCACGCCTGTCGCGACACCACTGAAGGCGGGCTGCAGGATGTTGGGGCGTGAGCGGAAGACGGCCTAACGGTGCGCGGGACCGTAGCCCAGATTCATGGAGACGGTGGCGAATGGTCCTCGCCGATACCCCAGGAGCAACAGTGTCCCTAATTTGCTGGGAAGTGGCGGTGCGGTTCCCTACGGCACTGCGTAGGATCCGACAGTCTTAGCGTGCATCCGTGCGTCACTGCGGTCCGGTCCCAGGTCGACGGGCACGTGCAGCTTCCGCCGACCACTGGCGACAACATCGATGTACTGTGGAGACCTCACGCCCCACGTGTTGAGCAATTTGGCGGTACGTCCAACCGGCCTCCCGCATTTCCACTATACGCCCTCGCTCAAAGTCCGTCAACTGCACATACGGTTCACGTCCACGCTGTCACGGCTTGCTACCAGTGTTAAAGACTGCGATGGAGCTCCGTATGCCACGGCAAACTGGCTGACACTGACGGCGGCGGTGCCCAAACGCTGCGCAGCTAGCGCCATTCGACGGCCAACACCGTGGTTCCTGGTGTGTCCGCTGTGCCGTGCGTGTGATCATTGCTTGGACAGCCCTCTCGCAGTGTCCGGAGCAAGTATGGTGGGTCTGACACACCGGCGTCAATGTGTTCTTATTTCCATTTCCAGGAGTGTAGTTGAAGAACTGTCCAAGAAGGCAAGACAAATGAAAAGGAACATGAAAAGAACAAGTGAGAATACAGAGGGTCAAGACTATGCAGCAGGAATGTTCTGACTCATATGAGAAGTCAGTAATCAATATATAAACTTTAAAACTGTTTTTCTCAGTTTCAGGTTCCGGTACACTTTTTTAAAAAATCATTCAACCAAACCACATGAATGTTTGTGTGTATTAAGTATACTCATAAGAATAATAATAAGAAGGGATTTTCACTGCAATTCCTAACACTTGTTCAAAAAAAATTCTGAAATTTCAGCGCTCTTTTCTTACAAAAGCTAAAAAATTATAACAAATTATCAGCTCAAAATTTTCAAATAATAATAGGTATTACTAAGGATAAACGTTTTAAGAACATTCCTGAAAATTTTCATGTATATATCAATCATAATTTTCTAGTAATGTGCCCCCAAAATTCATGGAAATACAGACGTGTGAAAATTAACAGACTCAATGGTGAAATTTTTAACATATACCGTTTATTTTCTATTTATTTAACAGAAATAATGTTACAAAATATTTTTTAAACTCGCTATTTTTTATGCATTCCTTTAGCCTTTAATGCCATTTTGATGCGTTTAAGCATGCTCTCTACAAGGGTGGAGCACTTTTCCTTTATTTCTTCATCTCTGTGCCTTCAATAAGTTGAACTTTTGTTGTTATTTACAAAGTTTCAGTCTCTGTTTAACAATACCCCACAGATTCTCTATTGGATTTAAATCAGGTCTATTCCCCGGCCATGGTAGTACTTTTACATTGTTTTCTTTGAGGAACTGGGTTACAGCTTTTGCTCTATGGCAGGGAGCACTGTCATGCATGAACACAAAATTACCATTTGGAAACCATTCTTTACTTTGCGGAAACAGTCTTGTTTCTAATACACTTTTATACTGTTTCTGGTCTATAGATCCCACAACTATGTATAATCTTTCAGGTCCATGGACAGACATACAGCTCCAGACCATTTATGATGTTGGGTGCTTTACTCTTTGATCGACACACTGAGGGGAAAATGCTTCTTTATATGTCCTTCTCACATATTGGCTGCTCTCTTCACATACTTCAAACATGGATTCATCTGAGAAAATTACCTGAAACAATAAAAACCTCTATTAATATTAAACAGTTTTAAAATTGCTCAAAGATATTATAACAAAACCAGCAATGAGAGAAACAAAGTTTAGGCTGTTTATTTCATATCCATAAAATTTGCATGTACGTATTTTAATTTTAGGCAATATACAATTTTCATACTATTTACCTTTCTCCAAAATTCCACTGGATGTTCCTGCACCTCTTTGGCCCATTCTAAACGTTTTTTGCCATTGCAGGTGTCAGTTTAGCCTTTTTAAGAGGCCTGCGTGCTGGTAAACCTGCTTCACATAATCTTCTGCGAAATACTGAGGCTGATATTTCTGTACCGTACTGCTTTAGTTGATTACTGAGGTCAATGCTAGTTGCTCTTCTATTTTGTTTCACCACCTTAAGTTTTCTTTGCATTCTTGGTGATAGCTTTCTTTTCCTTCCGCATTTTACATCCCTTGGTGATGTCAACGTCTCACCTAATGTTAAAGCTTGATTAATGCGACTAACAGATTTTTGTGAAATACACAATTTGTTAGCTATTTCACGTTGTGAATAAAGAGTTTTCTTCAAAAGACTCTCAGTTACAGCAGTTTTACCCATAACCTCACTTTTGAATCAACGTGAATGCTAAGGATAAGATGTACACGATGTTACCTGGCTTGAGATCAATTAATAAAAAATACTGAGGATATATGAGCCATAAAACACAATAAAGGCAAATATTTACAATCTTCAGTTACTACATTCACCAAATGAAAGCAATATCACCAAACAGTTGGATAAACAGATATGAAGAAAATGGCTGCTCTTAATTCAGAGCTACCATGTTGCCATAAGTAAAAGAAGAATCCCCCAGCTATTATTAAGAGAGAAATTTCATTGAATATGCTTCATATTATAGCAAGGAAAATAATTACGAAAATTGAAATAGGTTATGGCGGTAAATAACCATTATTTTGAGTGTTAAACTGAAGCAAAGTAAAAAATCATGAATGAGTAATAATTTGCACACCTCTGTAACATTGTTGAGATAGGCAGTACCTTCTCACCGGGTTTTTATGTTTAAAATGGATTTTAGTGTCCTTTTACCGTACGTGCAATTAAAATGTGTGAATGAGTAACAAAGTTGTATGTGTTTTAATAAGAATTAGATATAGAACATTTGTTTGTGTGAATTGTTTTGTGGAATAATAAGAAGACAAAGGCCATGGCTTAATTCAATTGATTTTAATTGGTATTTTTATAGGGTAATGGAACTTATATGTAGCTGGTCTTTCTGCAAGAGATGCATTAAACGAGTGGCAGATGAAATTAAAAGGGTGCATCCTGGTGTTACGAAAATAATCTTCAGGACCAGAAGTGTAACATCTGTAACGTCATTGTTTGGTGTAGAGGTGCATCCCTTCAAATCTGATTGTTGGAAGGAAATGCGTAAATACTTAGTAAGTATTGTTAAACGTACACAGTTCTAAACCATATTCATTGTGAGATGGAGTGATGGTAGTGTATAGCATGCCTGTGTTAATAAAAGTGCAGAATTTAATGGGATTTAATATGTGTTTAAAATGGGAAGAGTTCTCGCCTGTAGCGAATCAGATGCATTAGAGCCTTCAGCGTTGCCAGCTCGTTATCCCCGCTCTTTTTATATTTCCCTCTCTCTCGCACACTTGCGTGTGTTCTTGGCGCTAACGCAAACTGAGTTTTCCAAAGTTTTATAATAATGCCGTTCCTGAAATCACAATTGCAACATGGATATTTGTATATTACACAAATGTTTTAATATTTAGTTTAAAGTTAATTATAGTTTATGAATAACTTATTTTTCTGATCTAACGAAAATACCAGCGGTGCATCCGAATGTTACTTACGTAAAGAGATAATTCGTCATTGTCATTGTCTTCAACGTCTGAGTACTGCAAATTTATGATGATAGCTTCCAAAATCTCGTTACGTGCCATTTCTTTCCAAAAGTCGTCTTCTTGTAGTTTATCCTAGGTCTTACGCAGTTTTCCCAGTCTTGTTGTGTACCTTGTCAATTTCTTTGTGAATAAGTCGTTTTAACTTCAGTTTAAATATATTATTTCTGTTTGCAACATAATTTGAGTCCACATTAACTCTTTTGGATTGTTCTAGCAGTAGTAAGTGAATCGCGTCTCATTGATCCAGCTGATACGCTTGTTCATGGAAGAATAACTGAATAATACCGCTTTGAACTCTAGAGTAAATAGAGATTACGAACCATTCATAAACAAAGATATAATGTGAGCAGACACATTCTGCCAGACTAACAAGAAGTGTATCGTTTCCTCTCATTGAATTTAACAAACACCGTGACTTATTCATCTTTTATCACGTCATGTCAAATGTTTACATTTCAGTTCTGAGTAATTTCAAATATACGTTCACGCATACATGCCAACCAATAATGATACTCATACAGTGCTTACGTCGCAATGCATTGTTATAATATAACGGTATCTACGAAAGTAGATTACGTTTTCGTCTGTTTCCGCTAGGGGCGGGGCTAGCGCGGCCATCTTGGGGTCAGAGCGTTGCGCAGCTCAGTCGGCATCTAGCCGTGCTGGTGAGAGGTTCGTGCTGTGCTCCGTTCAGATACTGTGACGGTTTGAAATGTCTGCGTTAATTGAAAATCCCGCGAGCTGCGAGGTGCGTGCAGTAATAAGGTTTCTGACTGCAAAAAACTGTAAACCGATAGAAATCTATCGGCAGCTTTGTGAAGTGTATGGGGACAATATTATCACTGAAGGTGGAGTGCGTCAGTGGGTCATCAGATTTAAAAAGGTCCGAACCAATGTTCACGACGAAGATCGAAGTGGGAGACCCAGCATAGTGACTGCCGAACTTGTCGAAAAAGTCGATGCTAAAGTCCGTGAAAATCGAAGGTTCACAATAACGGAACTTTCTTTGAGTTTTCCACAAATTTCGCGAAGTTTGTTGCACGAAATCATCAGCGAAAAGCTTGGTTACCACAAGTTTTGTGCAAGATGGATTCCAAAAATCTTGACAGAGGACCACAAAAATCAGCGAATGGCTGCAGCGTTGAACTTTTTGGACGTTTACCATAAGGATGGTGACTCTTTACTCGATCGCATCGTTACTGGTGACGAAACATGGGTGAAACACGTGAACTGTGAAACGAAATTGCAATCAATGTAGTGGGGGCACACAAGTTCTCCCCAAAAACCCAAGAAATGCATGCAAACAATGTCGGCAAGGAAGATGATGGCGACTGTTTTCTGGGACAGAAAAGGTGTGATTTTGGTGGACTTCCTGGAAAGAGGCACTACAATAAACTCTCAAAGGTATTGCCAAACTCTCCAAAAACTCAGAAGAGCCATTCAAAACAAGCGCAGAGGAATGTTGAGCTCTAAGATCTTGTTGATTCACGACAACGCCCGGCCCCACACGGCAAATGTCACTCGTGAAGTTCTTGAATCTTTTAAGTGGGAGTTGTTTCCTCATCCGCCGTACAGTCCCGACCTGGCACCGAGCGACTTCCACCTATTCCCAGCAATGAAGAAGTGGCTGGCTATGCAGCGTTTTGATGACGACGCACAGCTGCAAGGAGAGGTAACGAAGTGGTTGAAGGCGCAGGCGGCCGAATTTTTCGACGAAGGAATTTCCAAGCTCGTACATCGCTACGATAAATGCCTTAATTTGAATGGTTACTATGTCGAAAAGTAGTATTTGAGTGTGGCTTTCATCTCTATATAATAAAATTTGTTTCCTATACTTTGTTTACTTTTTATTCCAAAACGTAATCTACTTTCTGGATAGCCCTCGTACTTTATTTGTTTTTATTAAGAAAACTATTTGAGCTAAAAATAATGGATTTTTACGGATATGTTGAATACATCTCTCCTTCCCCATGGATCAGTTTTTGCAAAATCTGAATTTCTGTCTTAACGCGAATAGTATTTCTTAGAGATTAATTTGGCGCTCGTCACACACCACTTAGCGGGAATGCAATACGACAACACTGCAGTACTCCGATTGGTTGCACCCCTAGTAGCGCTCAAGGACAAACACCTTCCCATTTTAAACACATAATAAATGCTCACCCATGCTTTTCCGGAGCCTTTGTTACAATAGAAGGTGGCTACCGTGGTAACTGTATATAGGGACAGGCTTTACACGCAAGTTACGCCACTCATGGTTTCCATAATTATATTTTACATTAAATATTCTTGAAATATTATAATCTCAATAAACGAGAACATATTTTTTACAAAATCTCCATATCCAGTAAGTAACTCTCCTTCCAAATTTGTCGATTTTCCCTATATTGTCGTTTTCCATCCATCCCTGGGGCTGACTGATTGCTCTCAACCCGAAGGTGTTTGCTGCGTGTTCATCTTTGACCACAGAAACAAACTTTTCATATCGTTTTGTAGAATGGATTATGAGGATTATATACAAAGAGATTTATGAGTAAACTTGACACTCCTTTCAGAGAATGACACGATAAAAACCTGTTGCTCCTGATGCGTGGCTATTTTTAATCTAAATACCAATTGGTTGAGGAGACAATTTTGAGGCCAATCAACCCTTGGTAGGATTAAAGACATATGGAGCTCAGGTTTTGCTGCTGAAGTACTAGTTCCGCTGTTATCTTGGCTGCTTCCAAGTCGTGTGGAGTACCCGATAAGAAGGCCTAACCAGGGCACATTTATGATGAGGTAAATGTCCATCATATTTTTTAGTCCGGCGCCTAATTTCATCCCCCATGTATGGAAGTGATTAGAGCTCTCTGCGGACATGCTCCATATCTCGCTGGCATGCAACATCAACGGGACCGGGAGCCCGCCTTGGTAGCGTAGATGGTAGCATATCTGCCTCAGGCTCAAGAGGTCCCGAGTTCGAATCTCGGTCAGGGTGAGTTACCTGGATAAGGTTTTTCCGGCGTTTTCCCTTATCCTGTAAAACGAATGTCGGGCAACTCTAAGCTCTATGGACCCCGGACTCATTTGAGCATTATTTCATCCATTCCATTCATCGTCCGATATAACTTAACGTTGGAGGACATAAATTAAAAAAAAACCCGGGCCAGGAGCGCTCGGAGGAACAGTAATTTTAAGCAACAGTCATCGAACTAGAGCAAAGAATTTGAAACAGCGAGACAATAGCTCCTTTTAGCCTCGCCGAGTGGTCCCTGACATGTTCACGAAATGTTAGCCAACTTGACACTCAGATACTGGATGGAGTTCATCCACTCGATACCGCACCTGGAAATTGCAATGTGAGACAGTCTACAGGTTTGTGGCGCCTTGTAAATAGAATGGCGTGACTTTTGTCCAGATTAACGGACATATACTAACGCGGATGCCACTCTTGAGTGAGAAGCAGGTGTCTTTATATTGGATAGAAGTTTCTGAGAATTTCTGTATTTGCAGAATAGTGGCATGTTGTCGGCATACTCTGCCATTCCAAGGTAGGAAATCTGCCTGAATGCACTAATTAGTGAGGGAGATAGCAAGCCTTCAGAGGCTCCGACTCTAACAGGTCCTAGAGAAGTTTTTCCCGTGAATATGACGTGGAAGGTGTGGTGTCTGAGGAAGCTGTGTAATATATTGAGAATTTGTTTGCGAAATCCCAGTTTGAATAATTCATAAAGAAATCCGACGGTGGTCACTTTCAACACTCGCAGCACTGTTGGAATGTCGAATGTCCAGAACCAATTCAGAAGCGATGGTCGGAGAGTTTGAATGCCAGCTCAGTAGTGAGGACAAGTGGTGTAGGATTGACCTTTCAGACACTCTTGAAAGGGTAGAGAGGAGACTTCTGGATCGGTAGTTGGAAGGATTTACCGAGTTCTTCCCGTGCTTCAATATGTAAATCACCCGAGCTTCTCTCCACTTAAGTGGAAAGTGTCCCAAGGCTAGACACATATTAAAAACCCCTGTTAGAAACAGTAGAGCATTGAAGTGAATATGGTGGAGAACGAGACGATGGACTGCGCCCCGAAGTTCACTAGAGCAAATCATAAGAAGTTCTTCTGAGTTTATGAGAGGCGCCAAAAATGTCGGCGCACTCCTCGGTGGACACGTTCCGGGGAGATGGCGTCCTTGGAGATCCTTTCTTGGTCACTCAGTACGGTCAAGTAAATCAGTGAATGCATTTGTCATTGTTGGGGATCGGGGAGGTGTACAGGCTGTAACCGCAGTATCAGGCAGCGATTACGAGGCGGCGAATTAATCGAAGTCAAATAATTAAAAGAGAAGATAAATTAATAGAAATGCTTTGCTAAACTAATAAAACAATCTTGTTATAATAATATGAAATTAGAATGATTAAAATAGCAGTTGACTTAAAGAATAAGAAAGGAAGAATATAATTTAATGTAACATATATACTAGCATCCGGGCAAGAAAGAGAAAATATTCTGGTAAAAATCTGTACACGTCGCAGAGACAGGAAAGAAGAGCCGTTACCTTCTTTGTGTTAGTAAAAGTTCAATGTCTGAAGACTATTGTATTCTTTCAGCCAGGAATGTTTTGGAACAAAGGACTTTCAGAATGTAGTTGAGCATGAACGCTAAAGAGATTTACTTCGCTGATTTGGTAACGATGCATACCGTTACAAACAACTCAGGGTAGGCGTTCCACAACTCAGGGTGGGCGGAACGTCAGTGAGTCCTAGGAGTTTTGAAAACCAATGAGAAAATTCGGAATAAAATGAAAAAAAAAACAACAATAATAATGTAACATTTGAGAAGAGTGAGCTAGTTTAGTTACGAGATAAAGTTATAGAGGGGGTTAGAATAAGGTTCGAACTGAATGGTGAAGTAAGAAAAACCTTACTTACAAGTTGATACTACGACAGGAAGAACGTGTAGGAAAACCTTACTTACAAGTTGATACTACGACGGGAAGAAGATGTTTATGTGCATTAAGAAGAGAAGCGAAGATTTCGAAGTCTGAAAGATGGTCACCGATCCAAGTCGATAAGTCAATATAGATTCAAGAATTAAACCAAATAATTCTACCACAAGCCAAGTATTATTAATACGACTGAGTAGCCAACGACAACCACAAAAAATCCATTTCTTACAACCATTCACCTGAGGACAAGAGAACTCATAGCTCCAATTTAGCTCCAATTAGAACCCAACTAATTTAACTATGGTATGCGGGTTTGCCGCAAGGCCTCGGGGCTTTTGAAGGGCTTTAGCGATTCTTGATGTCCAACCTGGCCATCTTTTCCTCCCACGTTTGCACCTTGTCCTCGCTCAGGTGTGGACACTTACAAGTACACGTCTCAGAAGCGCATGATTATGGGTGTGCTTTGTCGCTTAGTGGCCGATTGGAAGGGTGATGTCCGTGGTATGACATTAGCATGGAGAGGTGCTGGGGCATGGATTGTCAGGTTGTTGGCAGATCGCCTTACTATAGAGGTAAAGGATGACACTGCAACGTCTAAGGCAGAAACGTTTATTATTCTTGTGTTTGGCGGCATGGATGTGCGAATACAATTCCTTACCCCTTTCCAGTGGACTTCTCACGATTGAGGGAAATATCGTGATTGGCGACACTGGATTGTGGTCAGAATGGAGTCAGTTTAAAGATGTGAAGGTGAGACGAAGTAGAAGGAGGTTGGTGATCTCCATTCGATGACCTTTTTTTTTTTTTTGTAATTTAAGTCCTTTAACTTTTAAGTTGCATAGGACGATGCATGGAATGGGTGAAATGATGCTCAAATTGGCCCAGGCTCCATGGAGCTTAGAGTTACCCGATATTCATGTTTTAGGATAAGGGAAAACCCCGATAAAAGCTTATCCAAGTAACTCACTCTGACCGAGATTCGAACTCGGGACCTCTTGAACGTGAGGCAGACATGCTATCATCATCTACGCTACCGATGTGAGAAAGTCGATAACTGATGTTAGTTCTCTACTCCATAGATGGTGTGTAGTTTGCCAGGGACCCCGGTATTTAAACTTGGGAGTCCTTGTCTCTAAGGCGAATGATACCACTTCTTCTTGAATCTGCTCATGACTGCAATGCTAACACTAGTGTTTGGCATTGAAGTCGCCAGCATGGTCTCGCTAGGGTGTATGACGATGGCTGATAGATAGTTATTTGGTACGAAGTGCCTACAGGTGGATGGTACACAGACACTACCGTAACCTCCCTTCCGGTGACGTCAAAAAAATTGCTATGGCCTCTAAAGTTTAAAAGATCTGGAGTTGGATAGATCGGTAGACCACATTCTCTCTCACAAGCACCACCATGCAGTGTAGCTGTTAGTTGATTTTCATACGATAACTAGAGCCCTTAAAATGTCATAGTTTATTGGAACTTTTAAGGGGCTTATCTCTTGCCTTCCTCTTCGAAACTGCGAGATGCTAAGCTCATTAAAAAAAATAATTGAGAATGTAAAAGCACCTGGGACTAAAGGAATTCTGTGACCCTTAACAAATATCCTTGGTTGAATGTAATGCATTGCACCACTCCCATCGGCGTACATGACAACATAGCATGTATTTACTTACATGTATTTCTTAATGTTACAGACAGACGAAGGAAGTTCCTATATTGGGAATGATGACCCTTCAGCATCTCAAATAGCCGATTTTTTGAATACCAGAGCATCTAATACATTCAGGTTAGTAAACGTCCATTTGGCAAAGATTTAGGGAAGCATCTTATAATATTCTCTTACTTGGGGGATTAAAATTGTAACAGTGTTCAGCTTATTCGGATCTAGATATTCCACCTACATTGTCTAAGCAAAGACTGACACACACACACACACACACACACACACACACACACACACACACACACACACACACACACACACACACGCACACACAGAAAGGAAACAGAAATCTTAATTCCTTCTGAACTAATTGTATTCAAAATGAGTTCAATGAACGAAACAGCTTCAGGTTGCTACCCTGAATTCAGCAAGGGTAGAAAATACATAGAACTCTAAAGACGAAAGCTGCAATGACCATTTTACACGCTTTCCACTTTTAAGTGGTTGCCTGTTCTTACTGTGATAATTCTTCGAGCTCTTCTTGCATTTGGATACTAATATCATCCATCCGAGTAAGATGTGGCCTTCCACACTCCCATCTTTCAGAGTTTACAAGTTATCCATCTTCGGTGCCTCCTCCATTCTCTTCAGAGCCCGAACCATTACATGTCCTTACTTCTAGTCGGTTAGCGACTGTTTCTTCTACATTCACTTCCACGTCTGCGAGGGCTGTTCTATAATGAATGATCACAACTTTTTTTGACAATGTACCTTTACTCATCCTCATAATTTTGATGGTCCTTCTCAAAATAGTCTCCCCTGAATGCGATGAACTTGTCCCAGCGTTTCTGTCAGTCTTCAAAGACATGCTGGAAACTATTTTGTGAGATATCCTTCAAAATCGCCTCCGCAGCCTTCACCACTGCTTCTGATGATGGATAATGTCTCCCACGGAGGCGTTTCTTCAAGTTAGGGAATAGAAAAAGGTCACACGGGGCTAAACTCGGACGACAGGGAGGGTAAGGGATGCACTTTACGTTGATGTTTGCAAGATATTTAGCAACAACATTGGCAATATGCGGCCGCGCAGTATCGTGGTGCAGCATCCAGCCTGCTTCACGGAAATGTGGCCGTTTGTGCCTGATATGCACTTGCAATGTCTTCAGGACATCCCTGTAGTATTGTCCAGTTACTGATGTGTGTGCAGGAACAACTGTTGATAAACCATTCCATGAATATCAAAGAATGAGATGACCATAGCTTTCCCAGCAGAAGTAGCCACTTTGGCTTTTTGGGGGGTTGTTGGTGCTGAGCTTTGTTGCTTGCTCTCAGGATCAAAATGATTTAGCCAAGTTTCATCAGCAGTGATTACGTTTGAAAAAACTCCGGATCTTCCTCTAACATCAACTTTAACTGCATTAAGACCTGCATGCGAATGTCTTTCTGTTCGGGAATCAACAGTCTTGGAACCCATTGCGCACAAACACGTCTCATATGTAATGTTTCTGTCACCAACGTGTGGGTGGCACCCAATGAAATGTTCAGTATATCAGAAAGTGATCTTAAGGTAATTCGTCGATCCTCTCTCACAATGGCAGCAACAGTTGATGTTTTCTTCCGTAGGAGCAGTAACTGAAACATTTTAAACCACCTTCGAGCTGTGCTGTAGGGAAGAACAGACTCTCCATAGGCTTCCTGTAACATTGTATAGCCTCAACTGAAGATTTGTTGAGACGAAAGTAGAATTTCAAAGCCGCATATTGTTCCTCTCGTGTTACCTCCATTGTACCAACAGGCGATACTGAACATGTCTGAACTTGCCTGTTTCTCACGGGCGGGAACCAGGAGTACCAAGAATGAAACTACTATGGCGTGTTTGTTTCACATTAAGCTAATAGAGCATAATAAGATTAAATTTTAGAACAACAAATTATGAGCGTAAAAAATTATGATTATTCCTTATAGAACAGTCCTCGTAAATAACGGGTCATCTAGAACTTGCAGGTTGTATTAGTATCTTCCGCTCAAGATAACGTTGGTACACCTAGATGTTTCCCATTTCACTCCGACCGACCACCGATTGTTACTGTTTACATCACGTTTATCGTACGTCAGAGTTGTTATTGTGGTGTGAGCATTGTCGACTTTATAAGGGATAATAAGTAGGGAAAAGGGAATTTGTGAATTGTGTGATGGAAAAGAAGGCATAAAACACTATGTAACAGAATGCGAGGAGCTTGTAATATGGAGGAAAAAGATTTGGGAGGAAAAATGGGAGAAAGTAGAGAAAAGGATAGCAGCTACAACAATGTTAACAGGAAATGAGGAAAAGAAGGTGAGAAGTATTGGTGAGTTCTTTCACAATGTAAAAGATTTGGGCAAGAAATAAAAAGAATATAAGAAAGGAAGTTGGGGAACGAAAGGGCTAATTAAGTAACAAGGAGGTATGGAGATTAAGAGCTTCCTGGCAGAGCAGAAGACCAGGGTGTCATGTAAGCCAAAGTAGCAACAAGGTAAAGACAAATAAATGTAGCCAAAAGTTGTAAATTGTAAAATTTTGGAATATGCACAATAAATAATTCATTCTTTCATTCAAAATATAAGATGACATACTACCTAACACCGTAAATATTTGAAAACTGATTTTCAAAATCAGTTAAAATTACTGAATAAAATAGTAAACACTTTCAGCATCGTTTATAAGCAGAAGAGCTTCAAATTATTTGTCTGCATTGTCTTTAATGAACTGCATACTTAAACCTAGCAAATTTGTAACAATGGAACCTTGCGCGACCCTCGGTAGCGTAGATGGTAGCGTGTCTGCTTCACGTTCAAGAGGTGCCGAGTTCGAATCTCGGTTAGGATGAGTTACCTGGATAAGGTTTTTCCAGGGGTTTCCCTTGTCCTGATAGACGAATGTCTGGTAACTCTAAGCTCCATGGACCCCGGACGCATTGAGCATCATTTCACCCTGATTACACAGAAAATGAAGCTAGTGGAATAATAAATATAAATCAAATAACATATTTAGTGATTAATTTTCCACTTATCTTAAGAAGTTGATGACAATACTTCTATCTTTTCTAATTGAAATTAATTTCGTGGACATTTGCCCACAGCTTCAGTCAAACACACTTCGTTATCAAGGATACCATGTATTTACGTATTTACGTATTACCAACATCTGAAGACGAAACAAGCCTAAAAACAGAATCAATTGCCGGTATGTCAAAATTCATTACGCGATTTTTGTTTTTAGAATTAATATTTTTTCTCAAACCATTAAAGCTATGGGAACATTTAATTGTTTTAATAATTTAACTTTGGGATTTATTTCTTGGTTAAATGACCAAAAATGATCTGCCACGGCCAATTTATCAATTTGTTTATATCTAATGTTACGAAAATGTTCTTTCTTTCTGGTTTCCAAACTACGTTTCGTCTTTCCGATATAAACCTAATCACAATCGATGCAATTAAATTTATAAATACCAGATTTTTTATTATTAGGAATTTTATCTTTTTCAGAAAATTGTAATATTTTTTTTCTTAACCATGAAATTTAAGCAATCATGTCCCATGATCAGTCGAAATGCAGCAACAGAGGATTTTCTTGGTGAATAGGGAGCAATTAATGGACCATCCAAAATTTTCTTCCATTTTGACTTCATTTTGAAGTGTTATTCGTTGATTATATTTTGGAGTTAAGTTAGTGGATCTTTGTAAACAGCGCCATTTATGTAAAAACGCTTTTTCTACGACGTTGGCATTATTATTTGACATTCGTTGAAAGGTTTAAACAGTATAAATTTCTTTCTGTTGCCTCCAAAGTTACATAATGTATGGGCATGCTCTAACCACTTTAGAACACGAGTCTTAGAAACAAGCTACTCATTGATAGAGTCAGTATGAAAACTTCAATGCCATAGCCGGGATTTGAACCACGGATCTCCAGGTTTCCATCCGGTCACTCTTAACATTTAAAGCTTTGTATCTGACAGAAAACCAGGATAAGTGATCAGCCCAATACCTAGTGTGAAAGTGTAGGAAGTGGATGATATATGGGGGCAAGATGAATGTTACGAAGGTAATGGAGCAACTGGTGGGATGCTGATGGAGGACCCAGAGAAAACCTGTCCCAGCGCCATGTTGTCCACCACAAATCTCACTTTATGGGTACCTGGGATCGAACTCGGGCCGCCATGGTGAGAGCCAAGTGGTCTAGCCACTCAGCCATGGTATTGCCATATTTTATAACCTAAAAATCATATTTTCAACACTGTACAGTGAGCCTCATTTAAAATGTAATATACTTAACCACTCCAAATGCATTTAACATTCTATAAAAGCAACTCTGCTCTTCATGTTTCATTAATTAATAAATCCTTAAGTAATTCTCTCTCTTTCTCTCATGCACATTACTATGCACACTTGCGCATACACAACATTCCCTCCTCCCAAAAAAGCAATTAATCATTATGCAAGATCAGATTAACATTATTGAAGCTTCTATGACGTTTCAGAAAAAAGTATACTTTGTAATAATAAAGCATGCAATTATACATCATCAAATACAAGCACATTTTTATCACTTTATTTGCTTTTGGGGGGGAGGGAATGTTGTGTATGCGCAAGTGTGCATAGTAATGCGCATGAGAGAAAGAGAGAGAATTACTTAAGGATTTATTAATTAATGAAAAATGAAGAGCAGAGTTGCTTTTATAGAATGTTAAATGCATTTGGAGTGGTTAAGTATATTACATTTTAAATGAGGCTCACTGTACAGTGTTGAAAATATGATTTTTAGGTTATAAAATATGGCAGTACCATGGCTGAGTGGCTAGACCGCTTGGCTCTCACCATGGCGGCCCGGGTTCAACCCCAGGTACCCATAAAGTGAGATTTGTATGGACAATATGGCGCTGGGACAGGTTTTCTCTGGGTCCTCCGGTTTCCCCCATCAGCATTCCTCCAGTTGCTCCATTACCTTTCCTAACATTCATCTCGTCCCCATATATCATTCACTTCCTTCAATTTCACACTGGGTATTGGGCTGATCACTTATCCTGGTTTTCTCTCAGATCCAAAGCTTTAAAGGTTAAGAGTGACCAGATGGAAACCGGGAGATCCGTGGTTCAAATCCCGGCCATGGCATTGAATTTTTCATGTTGACTCTATCAAAAACCTTAGCCTATATACGGCTAATGTGAAGAAATTATTAATTTCCGTCAGTTAATTAAAAGTTACTCATTTATCAGCAAATACTCAGACCTGCCTTAACATATGCATGTCAAATCTGGGGTACTGCAGCATCCTACCCCCTGAACAAACTAGGTCCTGCAAAATCGTTATCTACGGATAGCCACTGGTGCTGAATGGTATATCCCCAATGCCAACATACACAACGACCTCTCCTTTCCTAAACTAACTACTTAACTTCTCAACATCTCTCACAAGTTCTATTCTGATCTACCATCCAGTTTTAACCATCTCAACAGGGGTCTCGGGGGGTATGATATAGTTCCTGGTGCTACACATAAACACCCAAGACTTTCCCTAGGCCCGCCATAACTACATGATCATACATGATACCTTTCTATCACCTTCATCAATACACCTAACAAATATATTAAAAATAAAAAAATCAGCCGTATACTCACCGTCCGTTGGTTTATTCCCCACATGATGTCATTAAGGGACGTGTCCCGGGATGGCAATAAGTACAAGGCCCCTCCTCGTTGGAGCAAGGATCACCTTTAACGACACCTCTGTGCTGTGTGTGAACAGTGTAATTTTCTCAAGTACTAACTCACTATTGTTCTCTTGTAGTAACCCAAAGAGCTTTCCAAAAACCTCTGCATAGCTTTAACTTCCTGTACTTTTATTATTCCTATAACAAAATATGTACACGTGCAGATACTGAAAGTGTATTCTCATTAACAATAATTAAATAAAGGCATGATTTTTGGTAAACAACTGCCTTAATAACGCTAGAGAAAGTCATGTGCATATAACACATGGTAGTTTTAATTTAGTGATTGATTTTATTGACATATCAGCTGAGCGTTATAATTTGATATTGCTTTTGCATGCTTGTTATTTTTTCAGCTCTGTGGTGCATGGTCGAGTGATGCCGTTAAAAACTTGGTTTCTTTTTAATGAACAATTACGTACCTGCAACGTAAGGTATATCACTTGCATTGTATGCTGTGTTACGTTTAGCAGTAGTACTGCACCATTCTGTTTACATCAAACAAATGAAACAAGAGATGTTCATGCAGAAGCAGTGACGCTAAAGAGATTAGAGGCAATGCAGGCTGAGGCAAAGGACAGAAATGACAGCATCAGGTAATCTAACGTTTTCATCTAATTTTGTATGTTTACATTTTATTAAGGGCAATATAAATATCTTATCTCACCTATGTTAAATCCATTGAATATACTTTCTTTTGTCCAACGCGAGAATATTGTCTAAGTACAAAGGTGCACGTATACGCATGCGCATGCGACCAGCCGGTTATCCTGTTGAAGCCAACATGAGAAAGATATGTAAAACATTTAGCCAACCTCTGCAAAAATGCCCCAGACATAGGTGACAACAGTCCATGTGCAAAGGAACATGGTTTGAGCAGGCTAAGTTATCGTCTGGTCAAATTTTGTTACTCATGCACTGCTTTGTACATAAACTATCCTATGACATGACAATAATGAAGTGCATGTATGAGCTCACGGACTGTATCGGACTGGTTCGGCTATTGCCGCGAAGTGTGCATGATGTCAAATGACACCAAGTATACTGCACGGGGGAAATTGGCGGTCTCGGCCACGTCGTTCAAATCGACGAATGCAAAATAGGACAACGCAAGTTTCATCGTGGGCGCGTCGTAGAGGGCAACTGGATCTAGAGAATGATCGACGTGGAAACGAATGAGGTGCGGATGACGATATGCTCCTACAACAGGAGGGATGCAAATACGCTCTACAGTCTAATTGTAGCGCCAACGATGAAACTTGCGTCGTCCTATTTTGCATTCGTCGATTTAAACGACATGACCCTCTTGTACTATACTTGTTGTCATTTTACATCATGCACACTCCGCTGCAGTAGCTGAACCAATCCGAAACAGTTCGTGACTCATACATATAATTCTTATGGAGCACTCCATTATCGTCGTGTCGTAGGATTGTTTATGTGCAAAGCAGTACATGAGTAACAAAATTTGACCGGGCGATAACCTAGCCTGCTCAAACCTTGTTAGTGTTTTGTTAGTGCAATTTCGGGACAAGTAAGACTACTGGCCGCATTGCGTTCATTGGAGAAACAAGCATAGTTTGGCTACACTGAATTACTTCAATATGGCTACATTACGCACTAAGAAAATAAACAAAAAATTAATAACGTTAAAAGAATGCTCTCCAACACGAAATTGCACCAATAGTATAGAAATTATATTAAAAATCATGGTCCTATACAAAAACACTAAAAAGTGGAGGGAATTAGAAAAAAAGTCGCCGCATCGCATATGTGACGACCTGATCTTAGTTTGTGAAAATTAAGGAACACGTGGTCAGGTCGAACACTCGGGAGCAAACACTCAGAGCAGAACTACATGCTTTAGCGAGAGGTTGGGATTTTTCTATAAAGGTTCATTGGTAAAAAGGTAAGGTAAAGCTAATTAAAAGTGGACTTCACTTCATAAGAGTATTTATTACAACAAGCAAATTACAAAGGCAGCCATAACGGCCGTTTACCTGTCCAGTAGCGGAGTCGTCTACACATGTTGCTCCATCAGCTGGCTGTATCAGAGAGAGCGTCTATCGCTTACAGATTATTCATCTAGTCATAAAGGAGGGGAGGGAGTGACATCACACCTACTACTTGAGTCACCAGAGAGCAATTAATACAGTCATATGTGACAATATTAGAAAGAAGAGCCAATCCGTTCAATCTGTGACGCTGTATTACCGAATTGGGAGTTGATAGATAACATTATTTTAAACAAATTTTGTTAATGAAAGTTTTCAACTGAGTCGCTTCGTTTAAGCTTAGAGGAGTTAATGTCAGCCACTGCGATTAACACAAGGAGTACATCAGCGTGCCATATTCTGCCGTACTCTCGCCAAGTCACCAGTCATATCTCCTTGGATAGAAGAGCAAAAGATCAAGCACTGTCACGTTCCGAACGGAGTCCTGAGAACGAGGAAGATATGTTGCAGTGCACTGAGAACAATTCTGAAGCTAGTACTCAAGCTATCGCTTGCCAATTGCACCTAAGTCATAGCAATATGGAAAATGCTGTTGCTTGGACTTTGAAAGGATCCATGCAATGAAGCCTCAGAACTATCCTCTGTGACATCAATTTTGTCAATGGTATCTGGATAAAATTGAAAACGCACTATTTGCATCGCATGTAATGTTCACAGAGGAAACAATTTTCACACTGCAGCAGTTATTTATCTCATTGAATTAACTTGTTTAGGCATTCGAAAATCTCCGTTCTACACTTCAGAGGTACCATCAACTGAGATTTGGTTTTAATGTGTGTGCCGAATAAGCATAAACTTTTTAATAACAGCATACATTTTACGGCTCGAATCGAGTAATCGCCGATCGAGTAATGGCTACTCTCGATTGGTTGCGCGAGTTGTTTTCTGATGTCTGTTCCTTCGCCAATTGCCTTGACCTTGCCAGAACAATCTGGAAGGTTCTAGACATCTGTGTTCTAGACGTGACGTGGAACACGTGACCGTGACGTCACTTCCGTCTTTTGGCATGGCTTTAGAAAGGACCCGGTTGCTACCGGGAGAGTAGTACATTGGATGTGGAAGGGGCAGACGTGTTGTGTGTTTACTGAAACACGGCAGACCTCCACCTATCACATTGGCGCCCGAGATGTACGAGGATGGGTTAAAAAGTAATGCCTCCTATTTTTTCCCTTAAATAAGTAAGTTATGTAAAAACTTTGGCGCAATTCCTCAAACCTTCTTCTCCAATCCCCTGCACCAGTAACTTCCTAAGTCAAAGGGTGGCAGCACTGCATCCTCTTGCACAATGACTGACATCGACATTCGTATTAGACAGTGTTCTGTGATTGAATTTTTGACTGCGGAAGGTGAAACGCCAATTCGCATTCACGAAAGGCTAAAAAATGTGTATGGTGATGCAACGGTAGATGTCAGCACTGTTAGATGATGGGTTCGTCGCTGTAACGAAGCTGAAGGGCAAACACCATTGGCAGATGAAAAGCGAAGCGGCAGGCCGGTGACTGCAGTGACTCCATGCAACATTCAGCAAGTCGATGACATTATTCGTGGTGATCGCCGGGTAACAACAGGTGAATTGTATCGCATTACCTCCCTCATTAAAGGCAGTGTGATGACGATTATTCAACAACTGGGTTACTCAAAAGTTTGTTCACGTTGGGTACCAAGAACGTTAACCACCCAAAACAAAGAAACAAGGAAAACAATAACCTCCGAACACTTGCGGCGCTTCAGTTTGGAGGTAGAGGCGTCTCTGGAAAAAATTGTTACTGGAGACGAAACGTGGTTTCATTTTTTTGAACCTGAATTAAAGGGGCAGTCAATGGAATGGTACCAGACACCGTCACCGAAGAAAAAAGAGTGCAAAACTCAGCGGTCGGCAGGGAAAGTTATGGCGACAGTGTTTTGGGATGCAGAGGGTGTGCTTATGATTGATTTTTTGGAGCAGGGATTCACAATAAATTCTGTCCAATACGTCAGAACTCTCAAAAAGCTGAAAGCACGTCCTCGCAGAGTTCGCCCAACAAAAACTATGGCGGATGTTCTTCTTTTGCATGACAATGCAAGACCACACACCAGCCGTTACACCACTGCAATAATTGAGAAATTTGGATGGCAAGTCTTACCTCACCACCATACAGCCCTGATTTGGCACCATCAGACTTCCATCCGTTCGGGCCACTAAAGGAAGCTCATCGTGGGATTCATTTTGAAGATGAGGAGGCTGTGAAAACGTCCGTGCGTCAATGGCTTAGGAAGCACGACCGTGTGTTTTACCACACTGGAATACATGTCCTAGTTAAAAGGTGGACCAAAACTGTGGAAAAGGACGGAGATTATATTGAATAGTGACAAATTAATCGGCAACATTGTAGTTTTAAAGCTATGTAAATTGGATTCAATTTTCTTGGCAATTAAAAGAGAAAAAAAATAGGAGGCATTACTTTTGACCCACTCTCGCAGCATACATATAATGTTAAGTAACATTTGGTTTAATAAATATGTGAAATCATTTGGTTTAATAAATATGTGAAATAAGACTAAACAGGTAATTCTTGTTTTATTTAACAAGAATCTGTGACAAGAACTAAGCCAAATATCCCGGTCACTGAAGGATCACTAGCAAAGTGAGTTAGCGTCCGCATGTGCTAAAAGAAGGGATCCCACTATATGCTGCAGCGGCAATTAATGTTGAGGTACAACAATGAGGATAATAGAAAAAACCTTCACCATGAAAAATTACATATATGTACACAGTAATTTTCATGATGATAAGTCGAATGGTTATTGAGTTTAAGGATATATACATGTAAGTACAGAATCCGGAAGTCCACATTGTTTCCACGCCCGGTTTCCAATGGTGTCGCGGAACGTGTCTCTTTGGCTTCGTCCTACTGAAGCCTCTCATAATTGAGTCTCAGCTACTAAATGTGCTCTGATAGCCGAGCGTAGTCAAATATGATGCTTAATCAATAATTGCCTTGTACAGTCAGAAAATCCATCCCTAACGGAAGGTGGTGTTCAAATTGTTTTACTAAAAGTACAGCTTCTGAGTAATGCAAGATCTCAATTTAAAAAACAGAATTTCTGGTGTAACTAACGTCCAATATGTCTTTAGAAATATACAAACTATGCATATGCATGCATGATCATCTCTTAAAAATGTCTTTTTGATATTCAGGCTTGTGTATTTCTGATCAAAATTAGATATTGAAATTTGGTTGTGGTATAGTATTTGGTCTACTTGTAGGTATTACACAAATTAAAACTGAACACCTATAATATTAACTAAGGAACAGTAAATTAGAATGATGCTTTTTTGCAGATGCATAAGAATATACAGTACATACTCTCCTTGTCCCAGTTGCATTTCAAGATACTGCATTTTCTTGGAAGGAATGCCTGAGTTAGAAGAGCTGCATTTAATTTTTTCCTGTATATATCTGAGTAATGAACCTCAAGTGAATGCTGAACTTCAAGCTTTTGAAAAGAAATTTCGACAAAAAGTCAAAGTGGAAGCTTTTAATGATGAGTACTGGGAAGCTCTAAAGGAACATTTGGTACGTAAACTTATTATTTGTAATTTCCCTCTTTCCTTTTACAACATCAAATGGAAATACAAAATCAAGATTACAATTATAAAATCCATACTGAAAAATGCCATATATTCTTAAATCCCGGAAATCCTATCATGTTGCCCACCATTGACTAATAATTGTGTCCCCATACACCTAACCCTAGGTTTTTGTGTATTGGAGGACCTCTACTCCTTTTTACAGAGTTTGCCATTTCATCTATCCCACTCTATGTTTTTCTCTTAATTGTGCTTAGCCATCTCTCTTTAACTTACCCTAAATAATTCCCTATATTTCTCCTGTTCTTTTCCCCTTTTACTGACAAAATTTTTCTAAGTACTTCTTCACCCCCCAAACTGTCCCATTTAGGCCTGCTCTCTCCATATCTTTGTTTGACTACAATATAATATACAATGGAAATCTGCATTCTCTTCTTCACACAATGGACATTTATCTAGCTCCCTCTCTTGACCTATATCTTTCAAGTTTCTCACGTAAACTTATTATATATATGTACATATTAATAAACTCATGCAACTGTTTTTATACATTATATTTGTTGTTGTTGTTGTTCTTATGTATTTCATAAGCAGAGGCGTAACGTATGCAATCCAGGCCCCCTAAAATATAATCTATAACCGATCACTAACTAACTGACATAACTTCAATTACAGCTATATTATTGGATGCCAGATTTAAAGTCATATTCACAATACGCTCATGGATGTGTTTCCATATGTTCTTACTTATCTTTAGTTCTGAATTCATACCCGCGTCAACTGTGTTTTCCTTACGCCACGAATTGA
This sequence comes from Mantis religiosa, assembly GCA_030765055.1. Classification (NCBI taxonomy): domain Eukaryota; kingdom Metazoa; phylum Arthropoda; class Insecta; order Mantodea; family Mantidae; genus Mantis; species Mantis religiosa. Next base: position 31,451,727 of record CM060952.1, on the reverse strand, counting down.
AAACAACGCGTGCATTCCCATAGAATATGTAGCTTCTATTTTTCTGTAAGTTCTTTGTTACTATTATTTCTTGAGTTATAGTGAATGTATCTTTGTATGTTTCATATATGTTATTCTTGTACGGTAATTCATTCCTACTCTAAAAATGTAATATAAGTATTGTCAAGGGCTGTTTGCCATCATTTTATATATATTTTTGTACTGTTCCCTAGCATGAGCTATGGCTCTGGGAACCTTTTCAGATAACAATAAATATATAAATAAATAAATAAAATAAATGTGCATAGATAGTTTCGTGTCGCAGTATACTTTTGGTTTGGCACCTCCAATCTCCAACTCCTTCCCTCCAACCTGACGACGATTTGTCCTCCAAGCAGCCATCACGGTTTACAGTAAACAGTCATTTTTAGATGAATAACTCAATCATTCTCTCCAAATTCTTTGTCCTGCCAATGTGAACTTTTCCTAATATTTAGTGGAGAAGGACCTGTTTTCCTGCTTAGCATCTTTAAGGAATGGGCACGCTGGCTGACAAGGATTTTATCTCACAAGGAACTTTTTAGTTTTATTATCTACATCTAATTGACAATCTGCACAATCATTTGAATAGTCTGTGATAGACCTAATTATATTTATGGCATTTGCTATTTCGTTTTCACTTTCACAATTATGTGTTCACTTCAGAAATGCACTCACTTGTAACACTACAAACTTCTGTAATTGTTGAGCTAGTACTACTATTACTAGTAGGAGAGGAAAAAAATAACTTATTTTCATTAATTTGTTTGTTTCTTTTTCTAATTCAGGCTTATTTCTTTTTTGTGCACCACGAAGATGTTTGCACTTAACTTTCATAGGTTTCATTTTACTGAAAAAGTATACAATTAAAGTTTTAACCAGTAAAGTTTTGAAAATAACACACCACCTTTCACGATGCACCTAGTTCCCGCGAAGAAAGCTCGTCTGAAACTGAGTTGGCTGTTGACACACCTGCCAGTTATTCACATCTTAATGTATAATTGACATTGCTGTCGAATGAGAAGTGTGACAGAAGTTAAATATTTTAAAACAAATGTGCATATTACAATATCAGGAACTCTACACATCAATAAAGAATAACTTTCTGCCTAATGTGATATTTTGGTATTCATTTTCATTGTTGTAACTATGAGCCGCTTGTTTGTGACGACAGAGAGGCATGATGCAAACCAGTGTTATCAGAGAATTGGTAGTGAAGGATAAGCATTGTTAACACACACAGCTGTGCTAAACTCAACTAAACGTTGACCGATTCTTGGAAACCGTTTGGAATGATGCGACCATTAACTTTCTATGCAGACTGACATTAAACTGTACTATTTATGATATATATCAGAATTTATATTTGTTTATATTCAAATTGTTATATTCATTAATCAGAGTAATATGCTTTTTTCTCTTTTCCTGCGGGCCCCTGAAATACTGGGCCCACCTGCATTGCAGGCCTTGCAGGCCCTAACGTTACGCACCTGTTCATAAGATATTGGACGTGCTTTGTATTAAGTCTTTTTGCGAACAAGAGCTAATATCGGCCTCTTTGCTTATTTCACTCTTCAAAATATTTCTTGAATGTTCCTTCATTTTGTAGTAGTAGAGGATATGGCCAACTCTCCATGCTGCTTTCCAGAACTGGCAGGTTGGTTCAGTTAGGAATACTGTTGTATGGAGATGTGCTATTGCTATTGGTTGCGTTTGCCATAAACATTGAGGTTATGTTAATCTTAATCTTTTTTTTCTCTCTCTAACATTTAACTAAAATTACTTAGAAATGACCAGTGTCGAAAAATAACAGCTGCTACGGGAAGAAGTCCATGCGCCAATGTTTCTTCATGGTATAAAGAGAATATCTACTTCCTTTCGCTTTTTGCTCAGTTTTTAGATCGGGTGTTGGTCTCCCTAACATATTTATACTAAGCCTTTCTTCTAATTCTCTCCTTCAAAATAGAGTTTTCAGAAGTTCATTAACCGTGTTTATTATTTATTGGTTAAAGTTTTCATAATGTTAAATTACTTATACACTGAATAAAGTCAATAACACGTTTCACAATTACACACAATAAAGAAACTGATAACAGCCACTAAATAACGTTACACAAAGGAATACTTGGATACAATGCGAGCTTGCGAACCACATGTACACGTTATGGGGGATTCTCATTATGGTCGCGGGAATGGAGTATCGTGCCAACATGATAGATGCATCACAAACAATCTACCCTGTGATTTAAAAACTATATTAACGACGACAACAGCTATTATTCGATCTGTCTACGTAAGAAGAATGGAATTAGCTTCTAGAACTAAAACATAAAGCAATGATAGATTGTTAAATGATATTCAATGCATATTCAAGTCCTACAGCTGTAACTATGAGTGTTGGTGGCTAGAGCTTGTTGGCTCTCAGCACGTTGACGTCCTGGATGCGTTCCATTAGCTATGTAGGTGTTTTCCCTGCATTAAGAGTCTATTATTGGTGGTACTCGATTTCTTACACTTATAATAATGCAGTGTTATTTACATACTAGCAAATGGAATTTTCCCTGATAGTCTCAAAGTAGCTTAAGTTATTCCAGTATTCAAGAAAGGAAATAAAGTAAAGATGGACAATTATAGGCCCATTTCCGTATTACCCTCTTTAGCTAAGGTGGTGAAAAAAGTAATTTATTCTAGAATCGTTACATTCCTTGACAGTTTTCACCTCATATCATACTGCCAAAATGGATTTCTCCATGGAAATCTACCATATCTGCAGCTTCAACATTTCTTGAGTACATAAATTTAGCACTGATGCAGGTAATTTTGCAGCTGGGGTTTTATTAGATCTATCAAAAGCTTTCAGTTGTGTCGATACAAAAATTCTATTAAATAAACTTGAACGTATTGGACTCAGAGGTCTAAGTAATAACCTGATACAATCCTACATGACTAACAGAACACAATATGTACAACTGAAATGTAAACAAGGTGACTTTATTTCAAAACCTGTAGAGGTACAGTCTGGCGTGCCACAGGGGTCTATTTTGGGATATAAACGACATAAAAACTGTGGTAGAGGTAATGTAGCTTTAAGTTTGTATGCAGATGATGCCACACTGGGTTTCAGCAACAGCAACTTACCAAATCTAGAAATCGATGCAAATTTGACCTCCAATATCATGGCACAATATTTTAATGATATCAGACTGTGTACTAATGCACAAAACACCAAATTAATCCTATTTGATTTTAAGAGATGTCCTTTCGAACTTCAGCTTTATATAGGCAATAGTCTAGTCCAATGTGTAAAAAGTGTAAACATTTTAGGTTTAATCCTTGATGACAAGTTAACTTGGAACAACCACATTGAAAAACTAGAAAGTAAATTAAGCTCAGGATGTTTTGTGTTGTGATATTTAGCCAATTTTTGCTCAGTAAATACTAGTAAGTTACTATATTTTGCATTAATATATTCATACATTTCTTATGGCATCAAGCTGTAGGGACACACTTCCAAACTAAATTTTAACAGAATTTTTCTCCTACAGAAAAGAGCTATCGGATACCTGGCAAAAATAACACGTACGAGTTCATTTTAAAAAATTAAACATACTTACTCTTCCCTGCATATTTATTCTGCAAACAATACTTTTTGTACATAACAGGAATATAACCTCCACAAATGCCGATGTCCACATATATGAAACAAGGGGAAAGAACAACTATATAGTTGAAGGTCACAAGCTAAAACTTTTGAACATAATCCCCAATAATTTGGTCCAAAACTACTTAATAAGCTTCCAAAAAGCCTAAAAATACTATGTCAGCTGCTAAGTTTAAATCTAAACTGACTAAACTCTTGTTAAGCAGAGCCTATTATAGTATAGATGAATATTTCGATGACAACTTTGATGATTTTGAATAATTGTGTTTTGTATATATATATATATATATATGCACGTGTGCATATGCATGCGTGCATGTGTGACAGGATAAATGACAATTTTTTGACAATGTTTGTATAACATAATATAAAATGTCTGTATTATGTTATAGTGAACAATAAATTCATTGATTGATTGATTGATTGACATGGTCTTTTAAAATTTCATTATTATGATTTATAAAACAGAAAAGAGCATGCTGCAGCACTGCAGCACGTAAGAACGAGCCATCTCTGGAAATGGCACTTTTGGGATTGCACCATTTGTTCTGGAACTTTATGATACCTACTTTTATCTGAGTAATAATGAAACATTTTTGGATTTGCCTGTGAACACTTTGATTCCATTGGGATTTTATTTTTAAATTAATGTTAAATCATATGTGATGATGAATAAAATCTGGGAAATGATACTCAAATGAGCCAGGGTCCTTAAAGCTTAGAGCTACCAGACGTTTAATTTTCAGTATAAGGGAGAACACTCGAATAAAACCTTATCCAGATCACCCTGACTGAGATTCAAACTCGGAACCTCTTGAGTGTGAGACATGCTATCACCTACAGTAGTGAGGTGGGCAGTTTCTTTAGGGTAGTAGCTTCCTTTGCCAATCTGTGCATGAGGGGAAAATGAATATGGCAAGGTCTTAATGAGCCCCCATTAACAGTCAACATTTGAATAAAACACTCTAACCTTGTGAACAACCTGGTTTATATCTTAGAGGTGATAAAACTTTAGAATTAAAGGCTCTACAAACATTAATCAATTACACATCTTTATGTCATATTTAAGCTTATTCCCATCAACAAAAACAAAATAAAACCTGAATAGACCACCAGGGCACCTTGTAAAACTATACCAGGGCATATATACAAATTTTCTATTTATTTACAAAATATACATAATATACATGAATATATAATATGCATAATTTTTTTCAGATTAATGACAAAAACAAAATTCAAAGAAAAAAACAAAAAAAATCTAATATCCAAGAAATTCTATCCTCAGAAAAACTAAAATAATATAAAGTACTATATTGGTATCCAGCAAAAAATTTAGAACTGGAAAAACAAACAGCTCACTTTTTTAACTAAAACATACAAAAATAACTATTTCTAAACATTTCTACTTTAAAACCAAAAACAAGAGAAAAGAAATATTTAACTATATCTTAACAAAATCTAACATCTCACATTATATATTAAATACCAAAATTCTACAAAACATCTTTATCTACTTACATAATTACCAACTCAAAGCATCAAACTAATATGATCAAAAGAAAAACTATATCACCGGTATCCAGCGTTACAACAACTGGAGATATTTCCCAGCTATTCTAAATAACAATTTTTTTTTTTATTTTAACATTTAAAATACTGATAACCAGCATTTTTTCTTTTATGATTATTTATTTAAATAAGTTTATTTTAATACTTTTAAATTTTAAAAAGAAAATTCATTAAATTATTCAAAATTTTTTATTAATATTTATATAATCATTCTTTTTATTATATTTCCAAAATCAAACAAATTATTTTATTCATCTAATTTCTTTTTATACACCTTTTTATTACCACATAACATAATATATTCTACTTATTACTATTTTAGGCATTAATTAAAGAAAAAATTTTTATTTGACTTATATGCCTTTATCTATATATTTATATATGAAAATTAAAGTTCAAATTATTAAATATTACAATTATTAAAACAAAAACCGTAAATCCTTTCTATATATTACAAATTATTTTTTTATCTAAATTTTATTCTAACCATTTAAATTTCTTCACTTTTCAATGAAAATTTTTAAATATTTACATTTTCTCACTAATCACTTAGCTCCTTCAATATTAACTTTCTCACTTGATAATAATATCACTTTTAACACTCGCAATATTCACCAATCAACACTTTTATATTAAACAACTTTTATTTCCATCAACAGCTATTGTCTGTCACTTAACATTCTATCAACCCTGTAAAGTCATTTCTCTACCTTTTATTATATGTGTGAACGTCTAATCTTTTGGCCATAAATTTATTGTTTCTCAACCAATATTACTTCTTAAAAACATAATATATCATAAGTCGTAAATATATGAAATAAACTGGCAGCAAAATAAGGAGTGATTAATTTATTTTATAGAGGACCTTTTTCCACAGATTGTATCATTCGCTTTGTTAATATCATGTAGTAGAAATTTGACTTGATTAATACACAGGTTAGGTATGTTATTAATAGACCTGACGTTTGTTACCAGGACTTCAGGTTTTATTGAACCATTTGGCCATATCTACAACAAAGAATGAGCACTTTATGTAGTGTTAAGGATCTAACTGTGCGTCTTAAGGTGTTCTGTTATATGTACAGAGCATTGTTCATTGTTCATTGCTTTGTGGCTGTAATTTTACATAGTTGTATACTTTGAAAGCTGTTACGGGATGCATTATAACCACATTTAAGAAAGACCCTTTAATTTTGTTTAAGATGAAGCACATTTGTTTTCTCACTAATCAACAAAACAAAAAAGTGCTATACAGTACAGAATGTTACCAACTGTTCTAAAGAGTTACTAGTCTAGTGATATGCACTTGTCAACATCCTCCCACCTTGCAATTTAAAACATTGACTTTTGAATTGCAACACCACTTTAAATACATGACTAAAATTAATGTGCATTAGAGTTAGATTACTTCCGTAAAAACCCTGGCATAATGCATTGCTTACCTTAGGAGCGACTCTCACCACCGATGGGCGTGGCTTAGGCGTGAGGTGATTGGGGAAGTTCCTCGATGTCGTCCAGCATGTCGTCTGCACATTCCTCGAAAACGTATCCCTCTCGGCTCTGCTGCTGCACTCATATTCAGACGTTGCCGAGTAATCACTTTCCGAATCACTGCTGCTACTGTCGTCATTAACAGTGATCGTTAGCTTTTCCACCTCTGTTTCTAGGAGACCCTCAGTTTTTATATATTTCTCTTCCACTTGGTGAACATGCCGGCAAACTGGACCCCATTCTGCTTCTCCTATTTCACCAAATCGCTGTTCGCACAAATACCACACGTCTCCCATGTTGAAGCTCACATTGCAAAGCGCAACCCATTCTTTTACATTTGCCCAAATTTTTTCTATGGCATTCAGGTCGGGATGGTACGGTGGTAAGCGAAGAACTACGTGCCCATCTTCTAAAATTGCATCCACAATATATTTCTTATGTTTTGGCTTATGCAACTTTATAAGATTATATAGTTCCACTTTCAGCATATGGCTTCCGAATGGAATCCTATGCTTAACCAACCAGTCTGTCATATTCTGCTTTCTTGTGTTCGCTGTGGGGCATTTTTCTCTGGTCACATTGTGATATGAAGCATTGTCTATCACAAGAACAGACTTTTCTGGAAGATTGGGCTTTAGTTTTTCTTTAACTGCATTCTAACTGATAAGTTTCACAGATTTAGTGTTCCCAACAAAGCACGTGATAACCAAGTTCACTCGTCTGGATGAGGATACACACTGACCTTTGCGCATACAGGTTGACGCATACGGCTGGCTGGGAGGGAGAGAGGGAGGAACTGGCAAACATGAGGCGCCAAGTGGATATTGAAAACAGGCTCGCCCGCTGAACACCCAGGGCTTTTATGGGAATACGGCTACTCTACAATTCCAAACAGTAGTTGAGAGTTTATAATGGCTTCACAATCACATAAAACCAGAGCTGTAGTGGAGGGGGAACGCAGATGTACACAGTCCCCCCATTATTTCTCGGAGGGGGATGCAGTCCTGGTACTAATAATATTATTTATATTTTTTTAATTCAGAGCCTTTCTTAATTTAACTCTCAAAATACTGCAAAAAGTAACAAAATATATATACATTCAAAGTACATTCAAATAATGTTTATGATATTAACAGACCTACAGTACATATGTGGAAACCAGAGGATTACTTAAAAGAATGGATAAAAGGTCATATACACATGCTGAGGACAACCAAAGCAGGAAGGCAAATGTACAAGTGCAGAATTATGATCAGTTCTCCAGTACCTGGAAAAATTTTTAAGTGTGCGTCCCCCAAATTTTTTGATAGGAATACGGCCCTGCATAAAACTGTATAATTCCTCATACTAAAAGCAAGCTTGACCGAGATTTCGACGCAGTAGTTCCTTTACCATTCTGACCATTCTGATGTTGACAAATGCAAATCACTAGACTAGTAACTCTTTAGAGCAGTTGGTAACATATTCTGTAATGTATAGTACTGCTTTTGTTTTGTTGATTAGTGAGAAAATATATGCGTTTCGTCATAAACAAAATAAAAGGGTGTTTCTTAAATATGGTTTTAATCCATCCTGTAACAAAAGCAGCTTCTAGCTGCAAGCAAGTCTAAGTTGAAAAAGTAGAGTGTGACTGAAAAAAGTCAATGCCATAGCTGGGATTTGAACCATGGATCTCCCAGTCTCCATGTGGTTGCTCTTAATCATTGAGCTACTATGGCAATGTGTCAGAATGAGGTTAACTTCTGCAACTGACTCATATTTTCTCCTGGTAAACCACTCGAAATTCTCATATACACTTGAGACAACTACTTGAATGGTGAATTAAAATGCTTATATACTTTAAGCCCCAGGCTTTGTAGTTCAAACCACTATTAGGTCAATTAGTGGAAACTTATTGTTCTTTTACATTAGCTGTGAGTAGGCCAAGGTTTGGAAAATTTTGAGTCAGTTGAATTTAATGTTATGCTGCCATATTGCCATGGTAGTTCAATGGTTAAGAGCAACTGGATGGAAACTGGAGATCAGTTGTTCAAATCCCAGCTATAGCATTGAATTTTTTTCATACTGACTTTACCTATCCACACCTTACCTATAGTATACCACAGCAAAGAAAGTCTCCAGGGAATGAGATGCAGGAGTATTGCAGAAGGTTCCTAGACCCTCCAACAACAGGTATGACAACCCGTGTCAGTTCAGTTACAGACCATTCAAAAACATTCTGATGGCTACTAAATCTTCTCCATTTTAGTGTTCAGAGTGAATAGGGTGCATATTTTTTAACGGTTCTGCTCCTTGTGTAGCTTGTGCTCTCCATCACACACATTCACTGTCCTTGTCCTACTGTGTAAGGGTGACACATTCCTCTCAGGGACTTACATTGCATTGGTGGACAGTACACATAGCTAATGTGGAAGAACGATCAACTTTCAGACAAAGGAATGGTACACATAAATGCTAGAGTTCTGGAAAATACAGAATTTGTTTCAAATAATATATTTTCTGTGTTATTAGCCATTTTCAAGGTTTTTTTTTCGGTTTGACTTTTTCAATACTTTAGCTATTCAAATGTTTCTTGTAATGCAATGGAATGAGTATAGGAGTTCAGAGCTAGCACATACAGAGTAGATATAGACTTGTAGCAGTTATTTTTATACTTCATGTTTTGTTAGGAATAATCAAAGATATTAGTATTTATAATAAAATAAAGTAATGTAAAGTAGGTAATGGTGTGACAATGACTATGTATCATGATAAGTAGTTGAATGTTTTAAAACATTTTGTTCTTCTGTTTCTGAATGTCGTAGGGGTAAGACGTATATTTGTCTCTCCAAGTGTGTGCAGAAACAATTTTGTATGTGCATCAAAGATGTATAAGTAGCGTGTGCACAAGAAAATATATAGTTCACCGTGGAATCTACCATTGGTTGACAAAAAAAGACTACATTAATAATATCTGTAATTGTTTCAAAGAATTTAAAATTTTTTATGAGTTATTAAATTTATATCTTCGAACAAGAAAAGTATTAGCACAAAAGTGAATCGAGAAGATACTGACACATTGCTTCACTCACACTGTTTTTTTCACAGGACATGTTTCAAGAGCTCTTGCTCTTATCAGCTGGAACTCGACTAGTGCAAATTGTGGTTTCCTCTTTATCTGTATTGTCCATAGATGGCATGATGTACTTGTCAAAGATGTCCGGTGGTGGAGTTTCAAAATTCATGACTATGACGATTTTTGTTAATGAAGATTTTTTCCCACATGGAAAGGTCTATGGGGCGATTAACGTATTTAATTAAAGATGTTTTCAAGTTGATGTCATGTCCAGTATTCAAAAAATGAAAAGCCACTGCTGATTTTTCTGTTTCACCATTTTTAATGTTTCTTATATGTTCTTTATTTCTGTTGTCAATATTTCTTTTTGTTTTTCCTATATAAATTTTAGGGCAAGTTTCACATTTGATCACATAGATTCCTGGTTTTTCTTTGGTAGTAATTGAATTTTTGAGGGGGCCTTTTCACAAATTTCTGATATTAAATCTATTTTGAGTTGCAAGAATTATGTTGTGTGTTGAGAAGATTTTTTTTGGAATTTATTATAGGCTGATGGATGGAAGGTAAATTTTTTAATTATTTTTTCTCTTTTGCTCCTGTAGGTTCTAGGGTGGTGGTTTCTTTTATTTTCTTAGCCTTGTTGAGTCTATTAACTGTTTTGTCCACTAAATTTGGGTTGAAACCGTTGGACATAGCTAATAATCTTCTCTGTTTAGTAGAAAGTTGATCATCCGAAAGATTAAACTGTTGAAAATGGCATGTTGCTGTTGTTTTTGGTTGAAACTGTTGTTCTTGATGTAATTATCTGTGTGTGTCGGTTTCCTGTAAATACCAAAAGTGAGTTTGTTGATGTCCAAAAAGGGGAGTACACCATCCTTTTCTGTTTCCAATGTAAACTTTTATAGCTGGATTTTGTATATTCAAAAATCTAAGACCATCTTGTATGAGTTTTTAGGTACTATTGCAAAAATGTTGTCAACATAACGATACCAAACTTTGAAATAACTTGAAAAAGTTTTTGTGATAAATAAATCTGCTAAGAAGGGGGAGAATGGGTTGCCGATAGCTAGGTCTGTTTTCTGTTTATAGATCTGTCCATTAAAGCTAAAAAAATTCTGATTGATACAAATTTCTGTAAGTTGTGAAAGTTCTTCTATTTCTTCAGAGGTTACTTGTATTGATTCCAGCTCATTGGTAGCTATACTTGGGTATAAAGAAATGGCATCAAAAGGAACTAAAGCAACTGTAGAGTTGATCTTTGTGTTCTTCAGGAGATTTATCAATTCAAGTGAGTTTTTTATACTTAAATTTTCAAATTTTGTAAAGGATCTGAGGATTTGAACCAGCCATTTTGATAATTGGTAAGTGGGTGCATAATGTTATTAATTATTGGTCTGAGGGTAATTTCAGGTTTACGTACTTTGGGTAAACCATATATGTATGGTATTTTTGGATTGTCTATTTTATTATTCAATTTTTCTTTTTTAGTCATGATTTTACTATTTTTAATTGCTAATTCCAGAGATTTACATGCTTTATTTATTGGGTTGTTTTCTAGTTTAACAAATTCCCTTACCTTTAAAAGGTTGTCCATTTTTTTGAGATAGTCTTCTTTGTTACCCTTGTCTGCTTTTGTGTAAACTACCGGTTTTTCATTTAAATTTTTTAGTAATGTTTTTATATGAACATCTTTTTGAATTTGCATTTTGAATATAATCTAAAGTTTCCATATATTGTGTTTTAATCATAGATTTTCTATTTTCTGGCAAATTATATATCACTAGTTCAATGTCCGCAATATAGTTTTCAATGTTTTTTGCGTAATTTGCACACATTTTTAGGCCTTTGTTTAGACAATTTATTTCTTTTTTGGTGAAGTTGCAGGTGGATAGATTTGTTACATTGTTAGGTTTTTGACTTGAGAGTAATAAATCTTGATTTTTTTTTTATGAAGAAAAGTATCATTCATTCTTTAAAGATAGTAATACTATCTTTATCAGCCCCATTAGAGCGATCCTGAGAAATAAAAATATCTCATCACTCAACAATTACAGATGTACCTAACTATCCAGAATTGCAGGAGAAACTTCTAGATTTCTTCAAGATCTTCACCAAAGGTGAGAAATTAATTAGCAAACACCATCATCCCAAATAATCCTGCTTCAAGATGGCTTCCCGACCTGGAGCTTCAAGACCTGGGGCTCGTAGATCATTGCATCATAATCCCACCAAAATTATTCCTTCAGGATGGTGCCACAACGCGGTGCATCATCAAAGCATCTTCAAACATCGCATGTGTATAAACTCTTGTTTCAGACTAGACAGATATCTATCAATTTCGTTTCCTCTAGCCCCCTAACCTATAATAAAATGTGAAACAAAGCTCTTTCTGCAAAGATTTATTTTGAGCAACAAGAAATAGATAAGGTACATGCATTTGTAAGAACTTTTTGCTAAAGCTGTATAAAATAAATTATAATTTTATTGCTGGAGAAACTTAATATGTACCATTTGTACTATCATAATATTCCAAGAAAATTACATTCAAGCATATACTGTTATAGTCATGAGTCAATATTAAGCAGAACTAAAAGTGTAAAAAGAGGCAATTAGTGTTTACCAAAGTAAACTACTGTGTTTTAGTTAATTAATGGAAATTAATCATTTCTCCACACTAGCCATATATAGGCTCAGATATTTGATGGATAGAGTCAACATGAAAAATTCAATGCCATGGCTGGGATTTGAACCACGGATCTCCTGGTTTCCGTCCAGTCGCTCTTAACCTTTGAGCTACCATGGCCAACGTGCCGTCCTGACATTAAATTCTCCAGTTGACTCATATATTTCCCCGGTAGACCACTAGGGACTCTCGCATCCGAGATACACCGTTTGTGGCAACTTACTATTGTAAGTACTTAAGTCCCAGGCTTCATCATTTAACTCTTATTATTTTAGTTAATTGATGGAAATTAATCATTTCTCCACACTAGCCGTATATAGGCTCAGTTATTTGAATCAACTGGAGAATTTAATGTCAGGACGGCACGTTGACCATGGTAGCTCAAAGGTTAAGAGCGACTGGACGGAAACCAGGAGATCCATGGTTCAAATCCCGGCCATGGCATTGAATTTTTCATGTTGACTCTATTCATAAACTACTGTGTTTCACAAGTCACCACCACTGTCACATTGATAACAGATAGAAAAGAAAAGAAGGTCACACTGGTTATGTTCAAAGTTCTTAAGAGTAAGGAGCTATTTTTATATTTGTAGTTATGTAATTTTTCTGATCTGTTCTTAATAGCTTATTGTGTATTGTATATAAACTTATTTTTGAATCTGTTATAGAGTGAAGAGGGTGTTAAGGATCTCGAAAATAAGTCCAAAAACTTTGAAGTAAGTCGTCCATTATTCAGCAACTGGGGCCAATCTCCTGCTACCACGCCAAAGAAAGTTAAAAATTAGATGATTAGCTGAAGGAGGTTAATAAAAAAAGTGAATAAAAGTTAAGTATAGCTTTAGAATGATAACACTACCCAATATGAAATTTACCTCTGTCAAGACAATGTGTTTTTAGTCCATTTTCACACACACATTCTGAAAATGATGCTTAAAATGGCACATCATGTCACAACTTTTAGATATTTTAGATACATAATGGAAAATGAGTTTGCATACCAGCCATAAGTTGCCCATCCTTGTTCTACACGATTATTTATGCAGGTTCTTACAAAATGTAAACATGAAAACATGATGTACCATTTAACCAGGCCTCTACTTAAAATGAAACTGACCTTTAACCAGGGAATTCTGAAAGGGAAAGACATTTTGAAGAGAAGTAGACTATCAAAATTGAACAACTAACTTTAATATTTCTTTATGAAAATTTTTTCCCATGTGGTTAATGCAGCTGTATCTTGGACACTTTTTAATAAGTGGATTTCTCATTCTAGATTGTCTCCTTTCCAAGAATGGTACGCTACTACTGATTTATCTATTTCTTTGTTCCTGATGTCCCTAAAATGCTCCTTAAACCTAATTAATACTAGCATTAAATGGATCATTGAGTACTAGTTCGACTGAAAATTATATTAATTTTGTGCTCCATTGTATTATAGTCCTTATAGATCATTGATATTTATAAAATTAAATCTTACAGAAGACAGTAACCTTAGTCTCATTAATTCAGATATACATGGTCATAATACAAGGCAAAATAGCAACTTGCACATAAATAGAGCTAGTACAACAGTTTTTCAAAAGAATATGGTTTATATGGGCGTAACACTTTATAATAAATTACCAAATTGCATTAAATCAAAACAAAATCAAAAAAATATTTAAATCTAAATTAAAAAAATACTTGCTTGATAACTGTTTTATACTATTGAGGAGTATTTAACTCATTAATATTGAATTTAAATTAAATTAGGTTAGCTGATTGTTTATTTTTTAGCTTTAAATACGAAGACTCTATTTATAAGACTGTATGTTTGCATTGTTTTATATTGAATAGCTTTATATTTTTAATTTTAGCTCTAAATATGAAGATTCTATTTTTAAGCCTGTATGTTACTACTCATTTTATATTGAGTAGCTTTTGTAATTAAATTTTCTTATTGTAATTCAATGCTCATAAATAATGTGTCCTATGTCATTGTGCAAAAGTACATTGTATGATTATAAACAATGAATAAACTGAACTGAATTGAAAAGGGTGCTATGGACTTGGAAAATAAATCCAAGAACTTTGAAGCAAGTGATCCATTATTCAGCAGCTGGGTCCAATCTCCTGCTATAAAAAGAATAGGCCCTGGTGTGGCAGCCATAAGAGGGTCAAGGCCTACCAAACCAACTGCTGGCCTCACGCCCACCTATGCAAGGCAGAGGTGGATGATCATCAAACTGATATGGGGAGAAGGAGATGTGGTCAGCATCTCAGCATCCCCCAGCTGGAACGTTGGTTTTTGTGACCAGGGCCGCTTACCTAACATAAGCTCCTCACTTTCTTCACGATGCTGAGTGGGCATCGGCCCTATACCCAAGACTACAAATCCGCACCCCATTGATGGGATCGAACCCGGGCTGCTTTCTGTGACCAGAGACCAAGGCATGCTGCCTTAGCCTGCTATGACACCGTGTAGGACCCAATCTCGTGCTACCACTTCAAAAAAAAAGTTAGAAATTAGATGACTTACTTGAAGGGGGGTTACTAAAACATAGAACTGAATGAAAATTAAGCATTGCTTTGACATGTTAATGTGCTTATTTCCCCACCTACTATGAAAGTAATACAAAATAAAAGGCATCTCATAGAATAATTTATTTAGTTAAACAGAACTGTGGTTCATGTACACGAGGGCTTAAAATCAAATTCTATCAAATGTAAAATAAATTTAAAGACATTTAATGTTTACTCTTACCAAAGATATTTAGCAATAATTACTTCAACATTATAAATAAACTGATGCTCTAGCATAAAGAAAGAATTTTGATTATGCTTGCAGTTAATTAATAATGCTATTGCTTGCTTAATACTGTGAATACCATGAACGGTAATCAACAGTAAAATGTTAAAGTTCTACATAAGCTGTATATAAAGTGTAATGTGAGTTTCTGAAAGTAATTTGATGTAGTGCATTATACACAGGAAGTGCCACTCATCTGTCCTGACCCTGAGTAACAATAATTGATGGTATGAAAGTAAATTTCTGTTAAAACCCTTGGTTCTCTTTAATTGAACATCAGTTATATTTATACTACCATAATTTTAAGCAGATGGTATACTTTGGAATGATCTATAAACTCCTATTATCATAGTTAGTTCTAAGGTTATTCATTAATCCATCCATCTCTATATGTAAAATAGTTTATGGAACACATACACTCTATATTACTGTATTTGTGGAATTAATATATGCATACTAATGTAGTAAAGAAACAGAACTGTGTGTGCATGCAAGTTTGTGAGGTAATCTTGGAAACCACTGAAAAAATTTTGATACTTCTTCCATCATTGAAAAGCCCAGTCCATTCAGACAGACATGGGAAAATAAACAATATTTTATGTTGAAATTTAACTGTATTGGAACACCACAGTGAAGCGAAATAATTATTAAATTATAGATGAGTCATATTTATTACATATCAGCTTCACTTATGTACCTATATTGAGGACATGTTTCGCGAACCATCGTTCATATTGTCAGCTCTTATGCGACTAAAGCTTGATCCAGTGGTGTGGGTAGTTCTGGAGTTACTGCTGCCATCTGTTGACTTTGTGATGAATTTAAATGTAGGGTTGCCTTCTAGCGGCATTTCAAAGTTCATTAGTTGGTTTGTATGAGAATATACATAGAAAAACATAAAAACCAACCAATGAACTTCAAAATCCCGCCAGAAGACAACCCCACATTTAAATTCATCACAAAATCAACAGATGGCAACAGCAACTCCAGAACTACCCACACCACTGGATCAAGCTTTAGTCGCATTAGAGCTGACGATATGAATGATAGTTTGCGAAACATGTCCTCAATATAGGTACATAAGTGAAGCCGATGTGTAATAAATACGACTCATCTATAATTTAATAAATATTTAATGTATTTCAAAATTACCAAAATATTATAAAGGATTTACAAAATCCTTGTACTTAAAAATAAATATATTAATATACCTAGGAATTATTTCTGGGTTGTTATGCTGTGGTCTGCTGGAAATAGAATTTCCAGATATTTCGTCCACAGCTGCAGCAAACATCTTCAGTGGCATGGTTATAGTCTCCTCGGAGAAGTCTGCATTTGCTAGTAATATAATAATTAAATCTATTGCAGTTATGAAAGAACATGTTCCAAAAAAAAACTTTCACTTATAGCTGAGAAGGCCATGGAGGAGAAGATACTTGTTATTATTTTATGAAATATGGGGCCACCGGGGTAGCACAGTGATTTCGTTTGCAGCTCCCGTGCAAGGGGTCCCGAGTTCGATTTCCGTCTATGGAGTTAGTGATTTTAAGTCAGCCCTATCCACCCTTCACCTCCGTCTAGCACATGTGAAGTGTCCCCTATACCAAAAGTGGTTTGGAGTTCATGGTATAAACTCTAGGTCCTCTAGCCTCTACATCATCTTCACTATCACCCTGTCATTGGAGGTAATGGGCCCGCCCTCTGGGTGCCTCCACTTGAGAAATGAGTCCAGTCATCACATGGTAGGGCAAGGTTAACCCGAAGGCCAAGGTTGCCATGTGGGGAGTGTTGCTAACCAACCAACTTTATGAAATATAAACAGTTGTTGCACCAAATTCCTAGCAGTAAAATCTAACAAATACCAGTTTTATTAAAAGGAATGTGTATAATTGGCTGTGATGTAACACTTGAGCCTACAGCAACAATTGGTTCTCCAGTATGTTTGTCTTTAGTTGACATTTTGAAATGCTGCAAATGTTTATGCAATGAAACAGTGACAGAAATCTGAATAACCATTATTCTTATTTTATATGTCTGGACTGAAACTTTCATATGCCAAAGCTATCTAATAACCTTCATGTAACAAAGTATTGCTTTATTTTATGTTATAAACATGTTTATTAGTAAAATGCTAAATAATTATATAAAGAGAAAAAGGTGCTATCATTGGAAATCAGCATACTCATGCTTATATTAAGCGAGATAACTTTTCACTGATCATGGATTATCTCTTTTTTTCCAAAGAGATTAAATTGGTAGCCTAGAATTGCAGAACTTAATTTTATTGCATAATATGTTAAGGATTCCTGCATTGTGTGAAAATCATACAATTTTCATGTGATTATCTTAGCATCAAACTTGAAGTATTATCATGCCCCTTCTTTTAGAAGCCACTTTCACTAATATTAGTGATTAATACTTCTCATATTGGGAAGTTGTTATGTTATTAAGTAACTATAGGTCCCAAAATGAGGCTGAAAAATATAAAATTTAACTTGTCACAATTACCTAATAAATTCCAGAGCAACTCGCACAGAGGATTCCTGTGTGATCAAAAGCTGTGTGATGAAGCATTTTGAGAACTTGGGAGACTGGATATTGTGGGGCTTTTCGTTCATTACTTGGAATAGATAATTTGCTATTCTACAATAGTTCAGAAGAACGAAAGGAGGGTGAACCAAAACAAATGAAATCATTAGCAGAATTTGAAAAGCTCACTGTGCACTGGTAAGGAAGCTAATTTTAAATAAAATCTTTATAGGAAATGGACTGATATATTCTATATTTTTAAAATTGGAAAGTAAGAATTGTTTATGTGGTAAACTTACAAAACATTTATGCTGTTCACATTGTTTTTAAAAATATCTGTATAATACATAGCCATGCCTATCACAACTTGGAAAGAAAAAACACATAAAACTAAGTGGGTTACTAAGGGTATTCGGATATCAAGCAAAAAACTTCGTTTCCTAAGTAGACTAACTAAACATAATCTTGCTTCCGATGATTTTAAACAATATTACATAAAGTATAAAAAAATATACAACAGAGTAGTCAGGATGGCTAAAAAACTCTACAATGGTACTCTGGTAAATAGCTCTTTAAACAAATCAAAAACTATATGGAATGTTATAAAACATGAGATTGAGGGGAAAAAAAGGAAAAATATTGATTTTAGTGTGAATATAAATGGTAGGCAAGTATCTAATCCATTAATGGTAGCTCATGAATTTAACCAATATTTTTCGACCATTGCAGAACTCATTAGAAAGAGGAAAAACGTAGCTATCAATTCGTGCTTAATTACCCAAAATAATCAAATTCGGGAATCTTTATATTTTTTACCAACAACAGAAGCAGAGCTACTCTCCATTATTAAAAGTATGAAACCCAAAAAATCTGTTGGCCTAGATGAGTTTTCTAATATGCTTCTAAAAAATTGCGCTGTGCATCTGGTTAAACCATTATGTCATATTATAAATATATCACTCTGTGAAGGTCACTTCCCTGAGAATCTAAAGGTCTCAAAAATTAAACCACTGTTTAAAAAGGGTTCTAAATCTGATTGTGAAAATTATAGGCCAATATCTATTTTATCAGTTTTTTCTAAAGTAATTGAAAAGGTGGTGTACAATAGAGTCTTAGCATTTCTAAATAAATATGATATTATATCGAAAGTGCAGTACGGGTTCCAGCAAGGGAAATCAACAAGCTCAGCACTACGGAACGTTATTGAAGATATACTAAAAAATCTAGACAGCGGGAATCAATGCATGGGACTATTTCTTGATCAGTCAAAGGCCTTTGATCTAGTCGACCGTGATATATTATTACACAAGTTGTATAATTATGGTATCAGAGGAGTTCCATTTGAATGGTTTAAATCGTACCTAATAAATAGAAAGCAGTTAACCGAAATTGAATATGTAGTAAATGGTTCGAAGGAGATTAAAGCTGCTCGCTCTAGTGTAAAAAACATTAAATATGGAGTTCCGCAGGGCTCGGTATTGGGTCCCTTATTGTTCCTATTGTATATTAATGACCTGGCCAAAAACAACCAATGCATTAATACTAAATTTACTCTGTTTGCTGATGATACCAGTGTTCTCATTTCTGGGAAAAACAAACAAGAACTCAAAGCAAACGTTGATGGGGTAACAGACTATGTTTCAAATTGGTTTAAAGACAATAAACTTATTATTAATAAGAGCAAAAGCATCGCTGTAGGTTTCCATCATAAAGTCAACAAAAATGTAAGTTTCCCTAATATATGCTTAGAGAATGAATCAGTAACTACTACAGATAAAATTAAATTTCTTGGAGTTTGGGTAGATAGTAATCTAGATTGGGGAACTCATATTGATGCTTTATCCAAAAAACTATGTCAAACTTGTTTTGCACTATATACTTTAAGATCATCAGTCAATCTTGATGTGCTTAAAATAGCCTATTTTGCCTACTTTCACTCGCAGTTATCCTATGGCATAATATTCTGGGGAAAGACGAGCTATACGAAAAGAATATTTATAATACAAAAAAGGGCCATACGTTTAATGATGAATCTTTCCAGTACCACAAGTTGTAGACCTTATTTCAGATCATTGAATATTCTGTCAGTTCCATCTATATATCTCTATGAGGTGCTGGTGATCGCTCATAAACAGTTAAATATTTTTGTCACAAACGCTGAAATACATAGTCACAACACTAGAGGTAAATCACATCTTCATGTTACAGGGCATAAGAGAACCCTATATGAAAAAAGTATACACTATAACTGTATTAAATTGTACAACAAACTTCCTCAATATTTCAAAGAATTACCAAATTTAACAATATTTAAAAGGAAATTAAAGAAGTATCTAATACAAAGATGTTTTTATTCAGTAAATGAATACCTTGATGAACAGTGAATCAATTTTGTTAGACATATGTATTATATATATTGCAATCTTTAATCTTTTTAGTAACTGCAAAATGTTGATATTGTTTCTTTAAATATTGAACAAATTAGTTTAAGTTTCTAAAATAAAATAGAAAGTAAAAAATGTTCTATAAGGAAACATACTTAAGTATTGTTTATCCGATCATGTGTTTACTGTTAATCTGTAATGTAAAATTGTATTGACGAAGCCGATATTTCTGTAATTGGAAATCTTATGGTGAATAAATTTGATTTGATTTGATTTACATTTTACAATACTGCAAGTGGAATTATTTACAGAAAATTTTAAAAAGAAAAAGGAGGTAAATATATTAAGAATGTATTTTATAGAATTGTATAGAACTGTGTCAAATGTGGATGCATTTGCTACCTTGTTTTTACTTAAAAGCTGTAATATAACAATTTTTTGACAGTAATATGAATTAAGTCATTAACACTCCTTCCATTCCTATATGTTATTGTAAAAATTCTTAACTTTGATACCATACAATATCAGTTGAAGAAGAGGGTTTAAACACAAGATGGTAAGAAAAATAACATGACACCTTATAAAATTAAGTTGAATATGAATGAATGAATGAAGTTATCAACTACATTTAGACACATTACACTTTTTTTTTTTTTTTTTTTTTGTACTGGAGTACTTTACATTTATCACAGGGTCCCATACAACTGAACACTGTGGTTATATTGTGTATGGTGACACTGTATCCTCTACAATTCCCAATTGAATGCATTTATTTCCTACTTGTTCTCTAACCTAACCTACTCTCATAAATGTTTGACCCTTTTTAATAGTCATTGCTTTCCATTTACTTTTCTATCCTGTGCTAGCTTTTCCTATTTGCTAATTTTTTCTGGCCTAGTAAATTATTACCACCTCTTTCAGCTTCATATTACTATTGTTTCACTGTGTCTGTATTCACTTAACCTCACTTTTCAGTATTTCTTATTTGTATATGTTGGCAAGTAAAGGCATTCACTCTCAAGGACTCAGTTTGTTGATGTTGTGTAGCCTAATTATGGTGAACAATTGACAGACTTTTGTTTTTATTATTATCACGTTGCACTGCTTAAAATGGTTAGCTTCACCTTACCATATTTATTGTATCTTTTTGTATGTGTAATTGTATACAATGTGTCTTATTACTAAATAAATACAACAGTATATCGCCCCATTTCATATGTTCCCTTTCCGTATTTCCAGTTCATTTAATTTCAATAGCAGCTATTTTTTTTCAATCCTTCCATTTAACCTATCACTTCATTACACTTTCTCAGAACTTCTCCTCAGCTTCTTATAAGCTTGTTCTAATCTCTCTTCCCAGTCTGAAATTTATACATCTGTATCCACTTGCTCGTATTCTTTCCTCTATAGGTTGCACATTCATTCTTGATGAAATGAAAGGTTATGTGCAAGTCACTACTCACGTTTTGCGGTAACGCTGGTATTGAGAGAGAGGTACTACAGTTTGCTGTGAGATGTGCATTTACATATATGGCTCTGAGCTGTTCGGCTTTTTCCTTCAAATACTCATAAATGTTAGCAATAATCTTGTAACTTTGACTATGTGGAGTTTTTCCTTTCATTTTTGTAACTGTAGGAGGCACTGTCATGTTAGTAACTAACATGTAACCATGTAACTACAAGTACTTGTTAAAACACTTGCATGTGTACATCCGTACTGCACAAAACTTTTGCAGTCTACTGTATACACAAACACAACAGAGGAAAAAAGGAGCTGTTTGTTACTGTAACATAAATTACAAAGTGATTTATACAGAACTGACACATTTCTTTCATTAATTGTTTCAAACGAATTGACAACTTATTATACCTAAAATGTAGAGGAATTTTGGGAGATTATTTACCTCTATAGCAAATGTTGAAAATGTCCTCCATCCTGCATAAGGCACAACTCAACACGTTCCATTTTACTGGCCACTCATTGGAGGACTCTGTCGTCAATACCTTGAATCTTCTATGTGACATTCTGCTTCAGCTCGTCCAAGCCTGAGGACGTGTGGCGTAAACCCTGTCTTCTAAGTAGCCCCATAGAAAGAAGTCCGGCAATGTCAAATTGAGAGAGCTTGGTTGCTACAGGTTTCTGGAAATTATCCGGTCATCAAAGAAACTTGCAATTAGTTCCATGGATTCATTTGATATATAGCATATGTGCCATCTTACTGAAAATATCCTTGACTCAGCTCTACATCGTCCAGTTGCTCAAAAAACTCCATGAAAATCAGTTGGTACTCTACAGTGTTCACAGTCTGGTTAAAAAAAATTGGGCACACTATTTTCTGTGCAGATATTGCGCACCAAACTCCAATTTTAACTGAGTGCCTAGGTGCTTCACGGATGACAAGTGGGTTTTCGATGGCCCAATGGCGTGAGTTCTGAGAGTTCACATAACTGGATAAATGGAACCATGCTTCATCCGTGAACATGTGATGGACAATATGGCAGTATTTTGCACAATGAGCATCTGAAACCAACGACAATAATTCAATCTTTTATCCTTATCTGGTTCCTGTAGCTGATGAACAACCATAACCCTATATGGCTATAGATGTGCACTTTTTGCAGCTCTCTGACACCTTGAGTAAGTGTACTCTGTATACTGCGACAAATGTCTTAATGATTTTTTGGGTGACTGCTCCAGTCATGCTCTTATATCAACAACAACCATGGGAAGCCTAGATGAACAATGCTTACCTTTCTTACTCATCAGAGATCCAGTTGCTTCCAATTTGTTTACCAGTCCCAGTATTTTGTTTCTTTTGGGATGATTGCAAACACTAAATTCTCTCTGGTATGCCCTTTGAGCAGCTGTAATTGAATTTGTAATCCATTCCTTGTTTCACAAGGAAGAGTCGTTGATTTAATGTGTACTGCATTTTCACGTTGAATAGAACAAAATGTCAAAAACAGCTGCCAACAATAGCAATTAGGAAGAAAACATAAACATCTGCGCATCTAGTGACAAGGAATCAAAACTCCAGGACATTCTGCTTAATTTAGCGCTTAATTTGGCTCATTGAATGAATTTCCAATGGAATAGTTAAACAGAGAAATGTCAGTTCTATATAAATCACTCTGTATTTGTTGACCTGTTTATTAAGGGTAGGCCAGCTCACTGAATTTTTGCTGAAGATCATTCGTGAAGAACGAGCGCATAACCTAAACCTCTCATGGACCCATTCTATGTCCTTCCTTTCTGAAATTTATCCATAATAGGCATATGTGATGAATATATCTGAAAGTAGTTATATACAATGCATTCAGCACACATACATAAAAATACAAAAGACAAAAAGACCTTGAAGTGGATATTGTCAGCAGAGATATATCACTGAAAAAATAGAGACAAGTTCAGTAATTTTTCTAGAATATGGTATACAATTGCCTTTACACATTACACACAATATTGTTGGCTAAATGACACTATACTAAAACTAAAAAGAGACTGACACTTACAAAGATTGCCATAAGATGTCTGTACATTGGAGAAATCTAGACAAATCTACTAACTGGACCAAAGGAACAACATAAGAAATTTAAAAGCTTAAGGAAACACAAATATCTGTAGTAGCTCATTGTTGACCAATAGAATACAACATTTAAGAGGTAATGACATTTTTAAAACATATAGAAGCAACAGCAGAACTTACAGCAAAGTAAAAACTTGACATCACCAAAACAGTACACAGAATAATGAAATTTGAAATTCTGCTAATAGACAATATAGCAAAGTTCTTCCCTATGCAGCAAACGACAGTACAATACTGAATTGGAAGATATTAATTTAATGTCAGTACACAGATAACCCTTCAAAACATGTTCGGAGTGAAAACTTAGTAAGTGAAATTGAAAACTATAACAATTTCAATATGCTAAAAGTTTCTTTATTCGCAACGACTGAAAATCATGTAGCATTTCTTAATTAATCTGAAGTATTAGTATACTGTAACAGAAAAATATGACAACAAGTGAAGGAAAGAAATCAGACCCTACAATATACCATAATTTTTAGGCCTGAAAAGTATGAGAGCAAGAGGTTGCATATCTCGTTGGAACATGGCACCATACTCCAGTAAAATAAATGTGCATCTGGTTTCACCTCTGCACCTGGTCTTACCCATGTTCTCCTAATAGTTTCAATTATGATGACACTTGGTGTAGTAGTTCATGCAGACACAAAAGGTTAAGAACTTCTCAAGAGTCCATACATAAGAGTTGAGCTATGCTGAGCAAAATCAGATTAGAAAGAGTGAAAAATGAATATGACACAACACTGTACTATTACAGGTGTTAGAAATTGCATAAAAGGAAAAAAGAGAGAGTTGGATGTTCAGATAGGCACAACATCAGGACAGATTAATCAAAATAATATTTGACAAACTTCCAAAAGTTAAAATACATTTTATATAGCCAAAATAGGGGTATAAAGGACTGATATCTTCTAATGAGTCATCCCTCATATGGTGACCATAAGGCCATGGACTATACGAAAAAAGAATGTATTTTTATCATGTCCATTCAGCTTGCCAGTTCATTGTTTCAATTTACACCTAAAGTTACATTGAGCTAAAAGTTTTGTCTTACTTAAAAAATGAATTTGCATGTTGGGTTTTACGGAAAATAATACAGATTTATGTTATGTTAGAAGGGCCACGCCATGGCTGAGTGGTTAGAGCGCTTGGCTCTCACTAAGGTGGCCCGGGTTTGATCCCAGGTGACTGCAAAGTGAAATTTGCGGTGCACAACACGGCACTGGGTCAGGTTTTCTCCAGGTCCTCCAGTTTCCCCTGCCAGCATTCCACCAATTGCTCCATCATTATCTTTCCTCTCACCTCATCTCTCTCGTACTTTCACCTCCACGCTGAGTTGATCACTCATTGCGGAGTCTCTCTGATCATAAAACCTATGATCCTCAACCTGTTACCTACGGGTCTCGAGGTTTTGTGATTCAGTCCTATGTTCCACTTAAGCAATTAGAGGAATTCATTCATTCACTTCACTTATGTTATGTTAGCAAAGGTACATAAATATTTCCTGTTTTACTATTGGATGATTTTCTCTAGCATTCAACAAACTAATCCTATACAAATGTTAATCGAGATAAACATTTACAGAAATTTTCTATTAGATTTGTTTAGGTACAGTGGCAATATGGGAATACAGTAGGCAAAACGTGTTTTGCAATAAGAACAATAGTAGGGAAAGTTAGTACATAATCTTTGAAGGCTTTGTATTATGCAGATTTTTACTCATTTCTCTCTTACGGGGTCATGGTTTGAGTAATTCAACGAAGGGCATGGAATTTTTAAAATTCAAAAATGGGTATTAGGGCTTAGTGCAGGGAAATGATCAACAAGCAGCCCAATATTTAAATATCTGCTTATATTTCTTTGCCTTCGATATATATACACATGAAATATGTCTATGCAAATATAAATAATTTTCAAATAAATGCTGATGTACATTACTACCACATTGTAATAAGAATAAACTATCAATTTGAGCTCACCAGAAGACTCTTTGTGAAGGAAACTGTAATTACAAAAGGATAATGCTGTATAACAAACTCCCAAATTCATTTAAGCAAGCCAGATGTTTAAAATAATTTAAGAATGAGTTAAAAAATCTTTGCATGCATACTGCTTTTATATGGTTGATGAATTCTTAGAACTATAATCATGCAAATTGTGTCCTCGGGGTATAGTAGATTTACAAACCTGTGCATCGCATACAATTATTTTAACATGTCCCATAACATGTACAGATATATGTTTTAGATGTGGCCATGATCTCGATTGGATGTGCGCAAGTGACGTCACACGAATCAATGGTAGGGGTAAGATCTCTGCTTTCACCAGGAGATTGCTAATAAAGCTAGTGATTTAGATGGCAGATCACTAGCCTGACACCCCTTTTTCTTCCAAATAAACAAGTAGACTCAACCATAAACCACTGCGCAACATTACGTCATTCGGCACATTTAAAAAATACATGTGTTGATGTATTATGTTGATGTATATGCCAAGGATAAATTAAAATTTAAAATAATATAAATAAAATTGTTTAAATATGTTTGCTAGAGCTTGAAACTATACAGCTAACAAAATACAATAATTAGTTTGTCATCTTGCATATTTCTTTAACTGAGTAATAGGCTTTCCTAATAAGTCGGTTCTTAACTTGCTTTTTGAACAATGTTTTGCTTTAGTTAATTGATGGAATTTAATCATTTCTCCACACTAGCCGTATATAGGCTAAGGTTTTTTATAAATAGAGTCAATATGAAAAATTCAATGCCATGGCTGGAATTTGAACCACGGATCTCCTGGTTTCCATCCAGTTGCTCATAACCTTTGAGCTACCATGGCCAACGTGCTGTCCTGACATTAAATTCTCCATATAACTTGTATATTTTCCCGGTAGACCACTAGGTGCTCTCGCATCCGAGATACACCGTTTGTGGCGACTTACTATCGTAAGTACTTAAGTCCCAGGCTTCATCATCTAACTCTTATTATTTTAGTTAATTGATGGAATTTAATCATTTCTCCACACTAGCTGTATATAAGCTAAGTTTTTTTATAGATAGAGTCAACATTGATATTGATATTGATATTGATAGTTTATTGATCCAGTTTATCAGATGTACATTGATTTTGGACACGTCATTTCTATACAAAATATTTAACAATATGACATTTGTATGCTAGTACCAAATTTTTACATATATAATTTGCAATTCATCTAGGCTGAATATACATTTATTTAACAAATATTGTTTTAAATTACTTTTAAATTTTGTTTTTGAGCTATTCGTCAAAATTTTTATCTCACTAGGTAGTTTATTATACAGTTTGATCCATCTGATATTAATGTCCTTTTCAGTGACACACCTGTTAATATTATACATGTGATAGTTATCACCATTTCTTGTACTATAGTGGTGAATTTGGTTGTTTCGTACTAATGTAAGTCTATCGGTTATGAATAATATAGTTCTGTATATATACAGAGAATAGACTGTGAACATATTTTCAGTTTTAAATGTTTCTCTGCATGATTCCCCTCCTTTTAGGCTATAAATCAATCTAATACATTTCTTCTGTAGAATTAGTAACATGTCCATGTGACATTTTGCAGCTGTACCCCATATTTCGATCCCGTAGTTAAAGTAAGGATATATACATCCAAAATAAATCATCTGCAGAAGCCTAGTGTCTTTGTAACTTTGAAAATACCTAAGCAAGTATATAGATTTACTAATTTTATTACATATATAATCTATATGATTAGCCCAGTTAACTGTTTATCAACAATTATTCCAAGAAACCTATATGATTTTACTTCTTCAATGATGGTGGTGTTTATTTGCAATTCTGTATTGGAGGTAGATTTTCTTGATGTATTAGGCCACATTACTTTAGTTTTTAGCATGTTACATTTTAAATTTATGGATTCAAAGTATTTGATTAGGGTATTAGCAGTGTGATTTAAATTTTTGTTTAGAGCTTCCAATGTCTTGTTCCAGCATATGGCAGTTGTGTCATCTGCGTAAGTTATTATAGCATGAAAAATTCAATGCCATGGCCGGGATTTGAACAACGGATCTCCTAGTTTCCGTTCAGTTGCTCTTAAACTTTGAGCTACCATGGCCAATGTGCCCTCCTGACATTAAACTGGTCGGAAAGCAGGAGATCCGTGGTTCAAATCCCGGCCATGGCATTGAATTTTTCATGTTGACTCTATCCATCAAATATCTTAGCCAATATACGGCTAGTGTGGAGAAATGATTAATTTCCATCAGTTAACTAAAATAATAAGAGTTAAATGATGAAGCCTGGGACTTAAGTACTTACAATAGTAAGTCGCCACAATGGGTGTATCTCGGATGTGAGAGCCCCTAGTGGTCTACCGGGGAAATATACGAGTCAACTGGAGAATTTAATGTCAGGACGGACATTGGCCATGGTAGCTCAAAGGTTAAGAGCGACTGGACGGAAACCAGGAGACCGTGGTTCAAATCCCGGCCATGGCATTGAATTTTTCATATTGACTCTATCCATCAAATAATATCCTTGTTTGGAAATAGTGGAGGAGCTACAGTATATATATATATATATATATATATATATATATATATATATATATATTAAATATTGTTCAAACACCATTCCTCAGATATCTCAGAATCCATGCCATTATTCAGCTATGTAATTTATAAATTCTGTGAATCTTATACTCAAAAATATAAGCAGTGTGAAAAGTATGAAACATGTTTGCTATTTAGTTGCCTTTAGACTTTAAATGTGTTTTAAATTTTTATGTGAATATAATAAAAAACTTTTTTATTCTAAGGGACACAGCTTTAAATAAAACTGTTGTTGTTTTCAAATGCTAGGCTTTGGCAATGAAGCCATTAGCTCTCTTGCTCTCCAATATTTCTGTGTAGTGGGTCCTGCAGGTAGGGCTTCAAAGGTTAAAAGATGTTCTTCAGTCATTTCCACCTGCATTCCATTGGAGAATTTTGAGGGTGATCTGTAATTGACGTCCTGCAGATGTCTCCACCCAGAGATGCGAACGGAGGACTATTTTACTTCCGGAAAATTTATCTGAAGGACTTGTTATGTTTTAAGTAGCATAAATGTAACCGTTTTTTAAGTGGGCACCAATTTTTTTGCTTGTAATGCTGGTTACATCATCCACTCACTTTAACCCCCAGTATGTCTGGAGGGCCACACCTGTCTTTGGTTAATGAGTCCATCGGACCTGGCCGGGAGGAGTTTTAATGTCCATCAGCTTTTCTCACATGCACCAATTGTGGAACATTTGTGCGCCGTGAAAAGCCAGCGTAAGAGGTGAAATAGCATTTCCTCTATTTCTGATGTAGTTATACCCCTAACGCTCGGTCCCCAGAGCCTCATTGGTAAAAGCAGGTTGCAACACGGGCAGGTTGAGGTTGGGATATGGATAGGAGAGGTTATGGAATGCACATCACTATCCCTTGCATCCCGCTTTAAATAAAACTTAATGCTGATGAAACATAATATGAATGAGATAAAAGAAATATTAATTCAACTGTGGAAAAAGCAGGTTGTGCCGCGGGCAGGTTGAGGTTGGGATTTGGATAGGAGAGGTTATGGAATGCACATCAGTCTCCCTAGCATCCCGCTTTAAATAAAACTTAATGCTGATGAAACATAATATGAATGAGATAAAAGAAATATTAATTCAACTGTGGAAAAAGCAGGTTGTGCCGCGGGCAGGTTGAGGTTGGGATTTGGATAGGAGAGGTTATGGAATGCACATCAGTCTCCCTAGCATCCCGCTTTAAATAAAACTTAATGCTGATGAAATATAATATGAATGAGATAAAAGAAATATTAATTCAACTGTGGAAAAAGCAGGTTGTGCCGCGGGCAGGTTGAGGTTGGGATTTGGATAGGAGAGGTTATGGAATGCACATCACTATCCCTTGCATCCCGCTTTAAATAAAACTTAATGCTGATGAAATATAATATCAATGAGATAAAAGAAATATTAATTCAACTGTGGAAAAAGCAGGTTGTGCCGCGGGCAGGTTGAGGTTGGGATTTGGATAGGAGAGGTTATGGAATGCACGTCACTCTCCCTGCATACCGCTTTAAATAAAACTTAATGCTGATGAAACATAATGTGAATGAGATAAAAGAAATATTAATTCAACTGTGGAAAAATAACACTGTCTATTTTTTTTGCTTTTCTTTTTTTCTTTTTTTTTCTGGGGCTTCTTTCTCCATTTCATAGGCCGCGCCGTGGCTCAGTGGTTAGACCACTTGGCTCTCACCAAGGCGGCCCGGGTTCGATTCCAGGCGACCGCAAAGTGAGATTTGTGGTGGACAACACGGCGCCGGGTCGGGTTTTCTCCGGGGCCTCTGGTTTCCCCCGCCATCTCATTCCACCGGTGCTCCATCTTCAGCTCATGTATCATCAGTGCCATCGCCTGCGGTGCCGTATGTAGTAAAAGCGGGCATTAAACATTACACCTTTCCATTTCATATTTCTGTACACTTCATCACAGTAGATTTACTTCAAATATTGAATGTAAGTAATTTTGATTGCCTCTAGGAATTGCATAGTTCAGCACTCTTCAGATTCCATGTCTTAATAGGGGTGGTGTGGCATTGCACTAATGTATTAAAATGCATATTTTTTGTATATTCTGCGGTTACATCTGGAATATAATAATTATTTCTTATTATTCTTAAAAGTGCAATGAAATAGCTTCCAAAAATAGAAAACCATAGTAGCTGAAGCAAATGCACATTACAAGTTAGCATGTTGACGTGTTCAATGTACTAGAGAGCTGCTCAGTCACAGGACCAAACAATCAAAACAAAAGAACTAGCTAAAGAAGCACCTTAATATTCCACCATTACATGATCCATGTATCTTGAAATTCAGCATGAAATTACAGTACTCCAGGTTAAATTTGTAATTACTTACTTAAGCTGCATAGTTTAATATTTTAATCTCCTGCAACCAGATTAGTTGTGAGAGTTGCAAAATGTGATATTTGAAGATGATGTGCTAGAAGCCTTGCATTGTGGCGATCATTTTGCAGCAGTTTAATTTGCAAATGGGAATGAAGGTAGATGCTGATATTTAGTTTCTCACCTTTAGTCTGGTGATGTAGTAGAAATCTCGTAGTTTCCACAACAGCTCTGGAGCAATGAGTCTTACCTCTGGGTGCAGTCTCAGAGTTTAGGAGTTGATGCTGCAGTTGCTAGAGAATAAACATAATTCTTCTCTTTTAAATATTGAAAATTTTATTCCAGCGAAGCAATTCTAAATTTTGATACAATTTTAAATGAATAAATGCTGTCCTTTCACAAACGATGGTCGTTGCGTCAGTGAATTGTATCTCTTTTGTACATGCCACTAGTGCAACACAAATGTATTCATATAAAACATTTTCTGCAAACTCACGGAGTGACACAAATAACACATCTTACTCTTAAAGCAGTCGCTTGCAGAAGGACGCTAAGCTCTGATCATTTAGGATTCTTTGCCCTCTATGTTTGCATAACAACCAAATTAGCTGTCTTTTACTGGTCCACGTCAGCACATTATGTAATTGCATTGCATTCATGCAATTACCAATAATGATAATATTATATAACATTTAACTTGCATTACAACATCTGATAACCAACATAATTTTACATTTCTAATTTTGTACAAATTACTCTTTCCATATAAATTCAAAATAAATTCTTAAAAATTTTAAAAACATGAAATAACTGCCATACTTCATAGCATACTCTTTTCCTGGAATCAACACAATTACCGATCAACTTGTACAATTTATTAAGAAAATTTTATTGAACCAGAAAAATAATCATTCCATGTCATTCAAATGAAAATGAAAATAAATCTTTCAATAAATTACAGTACATAAGCTTTTTCCAAGAAATTATTCCACTAAAACAAAATACAGTTAATTATAAACAAATAAGATTTATATCGAGATTTAACTGTTTTGGAACACCACAGTGAAGCGAAATAATTATTAATTTATAGATGAGTCATATTTATTACACATTGGCTTCACTTACATACCTATTT
Source organism: Mantis religiosa (assembly GCA_030765055.1). NCBI lineage: Eukaryota > Metazoa > Arthropoda > Insecta > Mantodea > Mantidae > Mantis > Mantis religiosa. Next base: position 31,419,885 of record CM060952.1, on the reverse strand, counting down.
TGAGGACATGTTTCGCAAACCGTCGTTTGCATTGTCGGCTCTTATGCGACGCATAAGAGAGTCACATAAGAGCCAACGATGCAAACAATGGTTTGCGAAACTTGTCCTCAAAATAGGTACATAAGTGAAGCCAATGTGTAATAAATACGACTCATCTATAAATTAATAAATAAGATTTAGTTTATTTATACATTTTAAACACCATTTAACAAAACAATTTCATATCAGGTTATATCACACTGCATGACAAATCATTCATATAAGTGGAAACCTTAAATTAGAAAATAACCTGAGTCATTTCATCATCATATGAATAATCTTCATTATCACTTATAATCATCTGAAAAACAATTATTTTGGGGGCTGTAATTGTCTATTTTGTTTTTTCAATAATGCCTGTCAATTGCCAGGATATCAGCATTATCAGTGTACCAGACTTCCATCCTGCAGCAGTTCTATTACACATCAAGAAATCTATTGACATGAGACTATTGCTTTTAAGCACACTTAAAAGCCATTGGTCGGAGCTGGTTTGAACTTGCATCTTTGGAATTACTAGGCCAATGCCTATTGAACTCAGTCATTCAGAGTGAGATAATGGGGTATGTATGGCATTACAGACATTTATTAGTAAATTTAACAATTCAGTAAAATTATAATTACATCCACCTGCAAAATCTATTTTGGTAACCAGTTATAGTAAATACAAGTTACTGTAATGCATTATTCAATTTATGTATCCCTGAAGTAAGACTTGGAATATCAATTATTCTATATTAAAACAGTGGAATGCAATAATTAATGTAAGCAAGGATCAACCCAAGGACTTTTTTTTTGGAATTTATGTCCTCCAACATTAAGTCATATCGGATGATGAATGGAATGGCTGAAATGATGCTCAAATGAGCCCAGGGTCAATAGAGCTTAGTCACCCGACATTCATCTTTTAGGATAAGGGAAAACCGGGGAAAAATCTTATCCAAGCAACTCACCCTGACCAAGATTCAAACTCGGGACAGATAGACACGCTACCTAGGCGGGCTCCAAAGAATTAATTAGGTAAGATTCATTGGATATTCTTTCTTACTCTTATGTGTTTTTGGATGAATTTAGTAACGGTCACGTCAAAATTAATCGTAAAAACTATATGCAGTCTGTTTATTGACACTCGTCACTTACTTTTGTTATATTATTAAGAGACTAGTTTCAAAGGGCATTGCCTCAATTTTCACCCTCTCTCCAACTGACATCTGTTTTTGTCTGCTTTCCTCTTTCTAGTGGTGGAACTATGAACTTCTTTGTCAAATTATCTACTGGTGGGATTTCAAAGTTCATTACTTGGTCCTTATTTTTCCATATGAATATGTTATCCCATGTTGTTAGTTTATTTTGGTTTATCACTCCTTTTAATAATTTTGGATTTGGATCAATGTTATGATTTTCGTTCCAAAAATGAAATGCTACTGCTGACTTTTTTTTCTTGTTTCAGTCTGATGTTTCTAAAGTGCTCTTTGACTCTGGTTTTTAGATTTCTATTAGTTTGACCTGTGTAGCATTTTTCACAAATTTTACAACTTATTTTTTATATTCCAGATCTGTTAACTGATGGGATTTTATCTTTTGTTTTGAATTTAGCAATTTTAAAATTGGATGTTCATTAGTAGGGGCCAAGATTATATTTTGTTCCTTAAAGATCTTTTTAAATTTATTAAATGTTTTTGATTGATATGTGAATGAACTGAATATGCTGTTGCTTACTTTTTCTTTTGTAAATGTGGTTGCTTCCTTAATGATTTTCTTTAGTTTAGCTTTTCTAATTTTCTTAAACACAAGACTTTTGTTGTGTCCATTTTCTTCTGCTATGTGTAGTATTGCTTTTTGTTCTTTGAAATATTCTTCTTTTTCCATGGGAATGTTGACTAGTCTGTGTGTAAAGCTGTTTATTATTGCATGCTTATGTATAATGAGGCTGTAGCTTTTATGTAGTTTTCTGAATGTGTTGGTTTCCTGTAAATTCAAAATTTTATTTTTGTGTTATTCCTGATGATATTTAGATCCCAGAAAGAGAGCTGTCCATTGATTTCCTTTTCTATTGTGAATTTGATAGTCCTTTCTTGCAGATTCAGTAATTTTAATGCACCATCTAAATGTTTATTTGGCACTATTGCAAAGATGTCATCAACATATCTATACCAATCTTCCATGGGAAGGCCTTTTTAATTTGTGTTTCAAATGCACTCATACATAAATTTGCTTTCTTACTCTGTTGGAGAAAATGAACTCTAAAATAAAGTGAGTAAAATGAAAGAGTTTAACTTTCGAATTGTGTAGGGACGATATGTTACCACATTGGAACTTTGGAACCCACCCAATCTATATACAGGTTTTCTTATATAACAGGATTATGATACAAGAACTGCTAAACACACCATGGTGACCATATTGTGCATGAGAAGATGAGAGCGGAAACCCAATGAAAGAATGAAATTGACTGTTTCATAGTTAAGAATGATTTTTAATTTCCCGTAATTGAACCTGCATTTCTTGTATACTGGGTCTTGAGAGTTAAGCTATTACATTATGTTGCTGCTTCTCCGCCGAAACTGCTTCACTCCTCTTGTAAAAGTATCTCTCGTCTACACTTTGTGGCTCAAGGCCCTCAATCTCTCAGCTACGCTATGTGATTGGAACTTAACTCACTTGTTATTCGTGTAGAAATGGGAGAGTTTGTTAGTTTCATATTGGCAGCTGTGATGTCAGCAAGTGGAATAAATAAAGAACATAATAGAAATGAGTTCGTGAAAGGAATATGCTACCTAAAATTCGTAACCTAAACATGACAAATATCTAACCCTGTTTTATATTTTAATTTTATAAATTAAGTGCTTTAAAATATCCTTGTCCTTTAAAAAACTTAATTAGGACTATTCCAAAACAAATGCCTAAGCTTTATTTCATTATTACACAACTGCAGAAGCTGTCCCACTTTTATCACAGTTCTCATAATGTTTACATGTTTAATAATTCTAAAATGGTATAATGTAAATAAAATCATCTAATACTACAGTTTATTTGGAATGTCTTCTGAAAATATCATCATCATCATCGTCGTCGTCATCATCATCATCGTCATCATCATCGTCATCATCATCATCGTCGTCGTCGTCGTCGTCATCATCATCATCATCATCATCATCATCATCATCATCATCATCATCATCATCATCATCATCATCATCATCATCATCATCATCATCATCATCATCATCATCATCATCATCATCATCATTTTTTGTTATTTAAGCCCTCCAACGTTAAGTCATATTGGACGGTAAATGAATTGGATGAAATGATGATCAAATGTGTCCAGGGTCCATGGAGCTTAGAGTTACCCGACATTCGTCTTGAAGGATAAGGGAAAACCTTATCCAGGTCACTCACCCTGACCGAGATTCGAACTCGGGACCTCTTGAACGTGAGGCAGACGTGCTACCATTCACACTACCGAGGCGGGCTCACAGTCATTATTTTAACTAGAAAATATATGGATGACTTTGTGGTCAACTTTTTGTAGCTTTAGTGTAGTTCAAAATGTAATGTAAAGAAAAAGAGAGTTTGAAATTGTCATTTTCTTCACCTCTTCTAACATAAAACAGAAACTGTTTTAATATTTATCGAGTTTGATAAAATTTGGCTCATTTATAACTTTGGAAATAAAAAAAAAAAAAAAAAAAAAAAAATAACGACATTCACTTTTTTAGCCTTCTTATTTATTTTGGCATATGGGATGAATTCAGTTTACTGTCAACAAAAATATTTTGCTCCATAACTAGCTTACCAATTTTAATATTGGCACTTAACACCAGACGTGAATTCCAAATGTCTTTAGTAATCTCAGTACGATCAGAAACTGAAATACTTGCTTTTTTCAGAAAGTTTGTTCTAAAGTTGCTTCTCTTCATAATATAAATCTGAATATCTGGAACTTGCTAATAGTGCACCCACAGCTTTACTGCCAACCTTTTAGAACTCTTTTTGGAAATGTTCTCTTCTATATTTGAAAAATGGATTAAGAGAATGGACATTTATAATTAAAGTTATACAGTAAAATCTACCTAAAACGGACCCCTTATAAGCGGAAACCTGGAAGAATGGAAAATAAATTTTGGAACGAGCTATTTGCCATGTAAAATTATACTCCAAGCCGGAAAACTGCCTAACCGGAAATGGAAATATTTTCCGGTAACCATTGTGCGTAAATAACCTTATTAAAACGTACTTATTTTAAAGTCAGAAATCATTTTGAAGGCAACTGCACTTACACCGAAGGTCTATGAAGTATAAAGTCATAAAGCGTAATCCTTCCAGGAAAAGAGAAAACAAACCATTAGCTCTCAACTCTCTTCCAACAAACATGGTAAGTATACAACTGTTTTTAGTGTGTTCATTCTCAGTTTAGTTGTTACAAGTGATCAAGTACGAGTGGAAGAAAACTGTGAACTTTGGTGACTTTTAAAACCATATTTGTATGTGCACAAATTCTGTAAAATTAGTTATAAACATAAAACATTTTCACTGGATGAAAAAATAAGATTTTTTAAGAACATAAAAAGAACAAACGTGCAACTTAAGAATTAATTTTGTTGTTTATAGTACAAAAACTCAGATTTATGAGATTTTGAAAAGCAAAATAAACTTAAAGACGAGTGGCTAAAGAGAACAGCAGGACATGTGAATCACATAAAAAAATCTACAAAGTATTACGAGCTAAATAGTGCTGTGTTCAGTGGTTCGTTAGTACGCTTGCTAAAGGAATTCCCATTTCTGGACCGTATCTTCAGACTCAAGGTTTAGAGACAACAAGAAAATTAGACAAAGACAATTTCAGAGCTTTCAATGGATGCCTCGAGAGTTTCAAACATCGCCATAACATTGTTTTGATGCTGTGTGTGGTGAAGCAAATGATGTTGATATGGAGATAGTTGCAGATTGGCAAGCGAAAATTGAAAACAGACAGAGAAACTCGGAAATGAATTGGCCGCGCCGTAGCTCAGTGGTTAGACCGCTTGGCTCTCACCAAGGCAGCCCGGGTTCGATCCCAGGCGACCGCAAAGTGAGATTTTTTGGTGGACAACACGGCGCTGGGGTGGGTTTTCTCTGGGACCTCCGGTTTCCCCCGCCATCTCATTCCACGGGTGCTCCATCTTAACGAGCGAGTATTTCCACTTAAACGCCGGACACTGGGACAGAGTACAGTTATGCTCACCCGTACTTACAACCGAGAACAATTCGCTAGTCCGGAGCATAATCTGTCTTTCCCTGATTGCATCCTACACCAATAGGATCCTGATCTCTACGCCTTTTTCCTGAACTAGGATTATATCCACCGATTCCCGCCTCAAATTGCATTTAATATTTCCAAATTCAATGGCAAGTTCCAGGTACTGTCTGTCCAGCACAAGAAGGCAAGCTAGAGGAATGTGTAACGTAATCACTTTTGCTGTGCTCACGATGTTTATTCTCCCCTTCCAGGTATAACAAGGATGCTAAGTTCGTTTGAAATACGTAAGTATTTTCACATAATACCTATTACTTTAGTAACTGAAATGATATTAGATCTGGCAACATAGGCGACTAATATGTACTCCCATATACTATTTCTTAGTAAAAAAATCCACTAACAGAAAGATTAACAGTTCAAACTCCTCTCCCCTTCATTCCTTTCTTGCCTTCTTGTGGTGGGCAGACAGTAGTTCTTACCTTATAAACGCCTTGAAGCTGTCGAAAAGGAGCTGTCGATGGAGTTCCACTGGTCTTCCGCTTTATAGGAACTCCAAGTGGGGTCTGAAATTCAAACGATGATTCTTTTTCCTGCTATTCTATCCTGAATAATTCTATTGAGGATATTTTCAGCTACATTCCAAATTTTCATTTCGAAATGCTTTGAAACAACTGAAGTTACAGACTGTATTCTGCTAACATTTGTAGATACTTCGGCATACATCTCTTTATTTAGCTTCAAGTTTGTAAAATGTGACACGGCAGCAGATTTAATTCCTGTTACTAGTCTGTGATATACTTCAAAAGTTATTTATTACAAGAATGGCAAGAAGAGTGGGATAATGCACACGTAGAAAGAAGAGTACGTGATTTATTTCCGGATATTAAAGAGAGGCTAAAATTGGAACATACAAAACCAAGAAAAGGATTTTTTCATTTGGTTACAGGACATGGCCCATACAATGTATATTTAAAAAGAATAGGGAAGAATAACTCAGATTTATGTGAGCAATGTAACTGTTTAGATTCACCTGAACATGTTATTTTTGAGTGCAATAAATATAGTGAACTAGAAGAAGATGGTCGAAGGAAACTTCAAGGAAAATGTTTATGAAACATCTTAAGAGATGCGGAAGATTATGTACATTTAGAAAATATGGCTCAAATAATATCCGTTAAGGCGTTGGAGGAATATTTGACCCACGAAAAAATATTTAAAGAAATAAATGTAAGAACATTTCAATCTATGAGAAAAGAATATAACTTAAGAGATCGTCGGAGGGAAATAGTACCAAGAGAAACTGAAGATACAGATTACCACACTTGAAGACCTGATTTAAGACCCACAACCGATAAATAGAAGACGCCAATTATGGACATGAGAAAGAAGACAGATAGACCATGAACAGGAAGAGAATACCAGGAGAGAAAATATATATGGAGAGTATGAGAGCGGACAGATGCAACTGATTATGCAGAAGCGGAGAGATGACTACCCGGATGTCTGGAACTGACGAACCAGCTCCATCTACTGATGCCAGTCCCTATACCAGTAGGAGGAAGCTTTGGATACCAGTTGCAGAAGAGGAAATTTTAAAACTGGAGGAAACAGTCTTTCGTAGCTTGTTATAAGAATTAAAGGTGTAGTAGAAATGTAGAATTTATTTATATTGTTCGAGTAGAAGTAAAGTAGAAAAAATACTGTTTTAGATAGATTAGATGAATATATTTGTAACTTTACTGGAATACAGTAATCTTTAGGTTTAGTTAGTTGGTTAAGATAGAAAGTAGATTATATCTGCAAAATTTATAAACTGTGCCGCGCCGTGGCTCAGTGACTAGACCGCTTGGCTCTCACCAAGGCGGCCCGGGTTCGATCCCAGGCGACCGCAAAGTGAGATTTGTGATGCACAACACGGCGCTGGGGAGGGTTTTCTCCGGGACCTCCGGTTTCCCCCGCCATCTCATTCCACCGGTGCTCCATCATCATCTCATGTTTCATCAGTGTCACCGCCTGCGGTGCCGTATGTAGTAAAAGTGGGCGTTAAACACTACACACATTTATAAACTGTTTTGTGAAATCTGATTCAGAAGTTAATCAAGTTAAAAATGAAGTTTACATAATAAGGCCTGGTATAGATTCCAGAAACCGGGCTATTAGCTATGCAGATTTTATTTTATTTTTTAAAATTATTTTTGTATAAAAACTGAAAATATTTCAGTCTTCACCGACTGAGACGAAGTTTGGACACTAGGACCATTAATTCAGACGTAGACATAAGGAACTTCTTGAGTACGAATAGCAAATTCAGTCTATAGCTCGTCTCATTGGCAAGTATTTGTAATGTTAACTATAACGTTAACAATTAAACAGGAAACATATTAGGTAATAATGACTCAGCATGTGAAGGCAGTGGAAGATTAATGTCAAGGAGATCCACAGATCAATCACTTATGAGATGTACGCATTACACTTCACAAAAGAACATCTTAGGCCATGAACATCGATGAAAAATGACGCGTGATGACATAAGTTCGCACCATCAGGATGGAAGGTGAACTCCTTGGAGAAATAAACTGCTCACGACGTTCAGCCAAGAAACCACTCGAAAAAGGAGTGTGATGGCTGGGCAACACAATGAGAAGCAAACTCTGCTTGGAGTTTATCGTAAAATTGAGTATACTTTAAGGCGTAGTGTAAATGTAACGGGTGACAATCATTCCACAGAGAAATTACAAAAGGTTGTCCACAGGGATCAGTCCTTGGACCGATGTTCTGGGACATTCACACAGAACCGATTATGCAACAGCTGAAAGCCTCTAACCTCACACCGAATATTGTGGCCTGTGTAGACGTTTTCTTGTTATTAGTGGAAGCTAACAGTCGCTTGGAGTTAGAAAGAAAAGCCAATTTAACTATGGAACAACTGTCTTCTTGGTGTAAGGAATCTAAATTATCTATTGCACCACAGAAATCAGCATATATCCTATTTAAAGGGGCCTTAAAAGGAAACCATATTATCAACATGAATAATGAAAATATTAAAAGGAGCATTTTTTGATGAAGAAGATACTAAGATACACATCTAAAAGAAGTAACAAATAAGGCTAGGAAAATAATGATGAAATTATCAACATTAACCACAAGGACTTTTAAACTACCTACGGATCCAGTAAAAATATATCACATGAGCTTTATAATAGGGATAATTGGTTACGGAGCTGTAATATGAGAAAATATATTAAAATATCAGAAATATATTAAAATAATTAGAAGTGTTCAAAGACAAGCTTTAATAAGATGCTTAGGAGTCGTAACAACAACGCCAACTTTAGCTCTTTTAGTATGTTTGGCAATTTGGCCTATAGACTTAGTAATAAAACAGAGAGCAGCCAATTATTAGCTCAAAAGAAAAGATTTCTTAAAAATAAAACAAGTTATAGGTGAATATTGTAGGAATAAAGCAGAAATCAATAGGAAGCTTTTAAGAGATTGGCAACATGAATGGGATACATCACTTCAAGGAAGAAGAACTTATAGTTTATATCCCAATATAAATGAAAGATTAAGGTTAAAAGATATAGTACCAACAAGATTAGGTATCCAATACTTAACGGGACATGGACCATATAATGTGTATTTTAAGAAAATTGGAAGGCCTGACAATCGATATAATTTAGAAGACACTCCAGAGCACGCCCTATTTGAATGTCATAAGTATGATGAAATTTTATGTGAGGAAAGGAAACAGCTAGAAAGTAAATATGTATGGGACGTAGTTAGAAACACAAATGACTTCAAAATACTTGAAACGGCAGCAGCGAAGGTTTCCACCATAATTATGGAGAAATATAAACAAGGTATAAGGGAACGTAATAACCAAGTACTACAGATCGGCGTCTCAAATCAGTCACCACAAGTTAGAAGATCCGAGAGACTTAAACAACGTAATAGGATAGTAACGTGAGATTTAATAAATAAAAGTTTGTAAAACCTCTTTCTACATACCTTTTTCGTTTAGTTTACCTTGCAAATGTAAAGCTACTGATAGTAGCTAGTTAGGTTAGTTTTTGTAATGTAATTATAACATATATCTGCAAAAACCATTTAATGTCTTAATGTAAAATTGTATTGTAAATAATGAAACGATTAGTATTGTAAAAATAGATCTCGGTATAGCTTCAAGATGCCGAGACAAAAGGCGTAACTGTATATGGGACCATAATACGTTTTATGGAAAATATGAACATCCAGAGGTTCAGTTTTGTTCAGAAGTTCCAAATAGTAAAAGTGCAATGTGTTACACTCTTCAGGAGGTCTGAACTAAAAGAGAATGGTTTTGGGATACCTACAGTTCCGGCCCCTTTTATCAATATTGTGATGGTGTGGGGTTTCGAATGGCATCGATCAATTGTAGCCTCGCACTCGAAGGGTTTGGTTACTCGTTAGGATTTACTAATTTGTATTAACAGTTTCTCCTCTATGAAAATTCTTTACTAAGGGCAACCAACAAATTCTTGCCTCATAAATGCCTTAAGAATTAGAATAAATACTTGTAAAGATAAAGATATATTTGCAATTAAGATGTTGTGAAATTCATCGAGTCATAAAGGCTTTTTTATCGACTACAGCGATAGTGAACCTAAGTAAATTAGATAACTTATAAGAATATAAATATAAATAAACATCAAATACCAGGAAGCTGAGTCAGAAATTCTTCTTCTTTACAAGGCGAACAGCCCGTTTCGGGCCTGAGCCTGCCAACCCCACTACCGGCTTCACGCTCAAATTCACAAGGTAGAGGTCGGCGATTGTCCAACCGATACGGGGAGGAGATGTGGTCAGCATCATGACATCCCCAGCTGGAAAGGGGGCTTTCGTCACCGGGATTTCTCAAATTCCTTACGATGCTGAATAGCACTGGTCCTATACCCGGGACTTAAAATCCGTAACTCCCAGTCGTGGGAGCGAACCCGAGTGCATTACATGGCAGGGAAGCAAAACACAACGCTCACTGTGCTACGGCTCAGGATGACTCATAATTTGGATTTTGGTAGTTCCTCGTGCAATGGCACAGACAATTTCTTATGAACTTAGTTTGACTTTAATTTTATTATCTTTTGTATTTTTAGTTAGAAGATATTCATTACTTGATTTTTATCATTATCAAGTAGGTATTTGGTTTATATCTTTATGTTTACCTTTATGTAATGTTTGATTTGTTTCTTGTCTTGCTGAAACTTTTATTTGGACTTAATGAGGAATTAAATTTTACGACAATCCAAGTATTTGTTCCATGGCATGCTTATTAATTTTAATATCGAGATTCTTATCCAGATCTGAATTGGACTAGTAAAAGTTTCGTCTCTTAACAAACGCTTGGTGCATAAGTTTTTCAGTTTCTCTCTGAAATTTAAACCTGAATTACTCGGTAGTTGCTAAAGTAGCAACACATTTCTGTCATTAACATTTAGAAGATAAGTTTCACTGTATTTTCATACTACCAGAAGTGAAAAGTGTTTTGTGAGAATCGAATATTTACTTTATACTTTCTAACATGTCCAAACTCCTTGAACAAAAGATTATCTCATAGATTAAGACAACATTCAATAGGCCACCTTCATGTTATGGGAACAGTGCTTCTGATTCAGACTTAAGAATCCCTTAGTTCGTATCTCGGTTAGGGTGAGTTACCAGGATAACGTTTTTTTCCTGGTATGACAAGTAACACTGCTAGTCCGGCACTACTTGAACAACATTTCAATAATTTCGTTCCCATCAGTTAAAACTTATGGGTATAATCAGGAACATTAGTGTGGCTTTTAATTTTCGAAGTTAGTTTCTATTTGTTTTGAATAACGACAATACCTTTACCTCATAGCTCGTGGTTTTGAATATTGAGATACTACATTACACTTTTCTCCCCTAAAAGTTTCCAATAATCGCCTCAAAGCTCCTTTTCGAACTTTAAATTCATATAGCAGGAAACTGTTACAGCTATAACCAATATTTTGTTAACATTATGTATAATATACGAAGCGTGTCCGTAAAATAAGGTCTCCAAGGCGCCGGAGCCGTGAGGAACGCTATTACGTGAGATCCGGCAACACTGGCATGTAGCTTGATTTCACCCCTTCAAATTCCCACTACAACGAGTCCGTTGCAACCATTAGTCTTGGCTGGGCAGCCGTTTGCGATTGAGCTTCCTATCACTTCCGCCGCCAAGTTCGAGTTGCTTGCGGTGATCCGTTTTTTTTTTGAGTGCCAAGGGCACTACCCCCACTCAAAATCATCGTCAGTTATGCTAAGTCTATGGGCCACAGTGCATGGACGTCAAAAATGTGCGAAAGTGGGTTAGAGAGTTCAAAGATGGACGTACAGACGTCCATGACGAACAGCGTTCTGGTCGGCCTTCGGTTTCAGCCGAAACAATTGCAAAAGTGGAGCAAGAAATGCTTAAAGATTGGCGTGTGACAGTTCGCGAGCTCTGCGAACTTATCTCTGAAGTCAATAAGACTACGATTAACAAGATTTTGACCGAACATTTGCATTATTGCAAGGTGTGTGTGAGGTGGGTCCCCAAAATGCTCACCGAAGACCATAAACGGCAACGTGTTGAAGCGGCCCACCGATTGCTGGAGTGCTATGCAGAACAGGGCTAGGAATTGTTGGATTCAATTGTCACTGGCTATGAAACCTGGGTGCACTACACAGCACCAGAAACTAAAGAACGTTCTCGTCAGTGGCGGCATTCGAATTCGCCGCAGCCGCGAAAGTTCAGATATTTTCTGCCGGCAAAGTAATGGCGAGTGTGTTCTGGGAGAGAAAAGGTGTATTGTTGTATGAGTTTGTGCCTACCGGTACAACAATAAATACCGTTAGCTATTGTGAGACTATAAAAAATTGCGACGTGCCATTCAAAATCGAAGGAGGGGAATGCTGACGAAGGGAGAACGCTCGTACCCATACTGTACATGCAACGGCTGATCTCCTGGCCCAGTTCGGATGGAACATCCTCACCCATCCCCCCTACAGTCCAGACTTAGCACCTAGTGATTATCCTCTGTTTCCTGATTTCAAGTCACACATTTGGTGGAACACATTTCCAGACCGACGATGATTTGAAAAACGAGGTTGAGCGCTTCGTGCGCAACTTGGCAGGAGGGTGTTATGAAAAGAGTGCCACATGTGCCACAGTACATGAAAAAGTGCATCGATCGCAATGGTGATTACGTTGAAAAATTGCTGTAAGTTCCGCCTTTCCATCAATGTAACGTTCATTGGCAATAAACATGTTTACTATATTAAATAAAATTGGAGACCTTATTTTACGCACATGCCTCGAATATAGTCCATAATTCAGTATTAAAAAGGAATATCTGATGCGCTACACACATGGCCTTCTCTAACTGCTTTTGAACAAAGTATTCTTACCGGAGTTTATTCTTCTATGTGCCTCAAGTTATCAGTGATAAATATTTGTGAAAATATTTTTATTATACGTATACATAATAAGAACAGGGGAACAGTGACGGTAAGCAAAAGTGAAACCTTTAATGAGCTGTTTGTCAGGTAATTCGTTTGAAATTTCGTCCTCTTTGTATTATTAGGAAGTGGAAAAATACTAAACATAAATTGTGTGGTTAAATGAGATAAACATTTGCTGTTTATCTCTTATATTTTATTAGTTATGCAAAAGCCATCAAGAATGAAAAGTACGATTTCATAGGCTAATCACAGATAATTTATTATGTACTTTTAACTTGTCATGAAAATATCGTGTTAGAAAATCGGAACATTTTTAATGTAAAGGGTATTTGGGATAGGGAGATTTTCTTCATAATCTGCTCTGATTCTTGAAAGATTGAGACATTTTTATACAAGTTTGCTGTTTAATCGACTTTTTGTTTTAGTTTTGTTCTTAATATGAGTAGATTTCCTATAAATAACAAAGTTTAGTTTATTGTTATTTCTTGTTATCTTTAGATCTAGAAAAGGAAGACATCCATTAATTGAAGACATGCCCGGAAAAACGGGCTAACCCTCAAAATAAAACATTTTGTGATCAGTGCTGCCCTCAGTTGTTGCAGCAGAGCTATCTTTTCTTGTGTTGGTATATCCTCCAGCAATTATATTACGTTAAATAGAGAGAGGTGAAGTTATTGCGTTTCGTGATATGCTACTCGTGTAATCTCAAAAAATGGACTAACCTGTTCATCCTCTGTGTCTGCCATCTAGTGGCCGATCAAAGATTACTTAGGCCTTATGGAGAAAAAAAAGGCAAGCAGCTTATATTTATGTTTCAGAGCAGTGAATGGAGCTAATGAAAAAAAAAAAAAAAAAAACCAGGGCAAAGAATGCCTTTCATGTTATCAAAATGACAACTAGCATGTTCATCTCTGCAAAGCCTCTTTTGGATGAACTATAGAAAAGAACAGTTTCAAAACCAGGGGAAAATATGCTCTTGAGCGAGGTGGCATGCATGAAAGGAAGTATTTAAAGAGCACCTCTTTCAGCTATATTTTAAATACACTTAAGGTGGTATTGAGGATTATGAAATTTTGCACATTAGAAGGAAAATATCTGGCAAACCTTCGCTGACATATTTCGTCCAAAATAGAATGGTCAAAGACCTATAAATCCTGCAAAATTAAAGGACTTACAGGATCTGATGAATTATGTCTAACCAATTTATCATGAGTGCTACAAAACTCTCAAATCTGAGACCACAGCTTCTCATAATATCACTGATGAACCTTTTTTATCAGCTGAGCTACTGCTAAAAGGCTTGCACCTACTTTCCAAAATGATATACTGATTGAAAAGTGGTATAATCCAAAGTGTACGATGTTTAAAATGCCAAAAGACATATTTAATTATTAATTTTACCTAAAATGTGTGTAAAATGTATCTAGAATAAAACTTGAGTAAAAGCTAACAAAGTTTTTCACTTAATTTTTCTTATTTTATTGTTATTAATGTTATTACATCATTCATTTTTTGGGGTCTATTAAGGATAACACTGATAAAATATACGTATTCTTAAGACTCATATTCTCCGAGATAAAATAAAATAATGTTAACGATTTCTTTCATCCTCATTCACAAAGCACAGTTTTTCTCCATTTAAAAAAATGTGGGTTAACCCGTTTTTCCGGGCATGTCTTCAATTTCAGTTGTTGCTTCACTTTTGCTGGATTCCATTTTTTCCGTATTTACTGGATGTGTATTTATGATCACATAATTTTGAGGCACGGTATCAATCAGCTGACTCAAAGGCACCTAAATGGTAGTATCATCTGTATCTGTATCTGTCATGATGCGGAGGAGAATTTAAACAGCTCACATAAAGGAGGAAACGGATAACGTAAAGGAAGTACGAAGGGTGGCCGACTGACAGGGGCGTGAGAGGCAGCATGCCACATTGTCCTTGAGCTTTAGAGCGTTTCTGGTGCCACAGTACAGGTTTTAGTCTCTAGCCCGCTGGCGGCGTCAGCCACAGCGTCGCCAACCAATGTCAAGGTAACCCTAAGAAGTAGAAGGAATGAAATATGGGAAAGGAAATGCCGTAGTATGAAGGGACAAAAGGAAAATCACAGGAAAGCCAATGCTTGAGAGCACTGTTACATAGTATCTCGACTCTGTGATTGACTCGGAGGAGGGGAGTTAAGATCTCGACCTATACATCATCTTTGTCCATAGCATCTTCTCCAGGAGGGACTTAGTTTCAAGGACTTTATTACGAGGGGTTCTGGGTTCGTAACTGAATAAACACTTTTGCATGGATCTCTTATCTCAGGAATGGTATACACCAGACTGCTTCGTTTTCTCCCTCCTTTATTTGTTATTGCTGTCTATTCTTGTATGGGGTTTCACACACACACGCTTAGTTTTACATCACTTTCCTAACACCACTACTTCCGTCAATGTCTAGAACAAGAATGCCCCAGGTAAAGCATTGATCCGTCCCCTGGTTTTCCAGTTAGCACTACCCCTTCCCTCATGAGGACAATGACCAACCCTTCCTTGCTTGCCTTTGTTTAGTTCAGTTCCACTATGAATTACCCTTACGTCTAACGGAACTGCTTCCTGTCTGCCTAAACTACAAGTGTACTGCTTTAATCCCGTGGAGGGATTTCCAGGCTCGTAGGCATCCCCGATCCAGAGGAAGAGCGGCAAACTTACTGACATACATATACAACCTTGACATACCAACCAAGAAGAAAAGTGGAATGAAATGGAGGGAGAGGAACTTCAGAAGATATGATTACCCCTGCGAACATTCGCCAATCGACCCGGGGAAGGCCCCAAAATACCCATGTGCCATGAAGGTAGTCCACGGGAAACGAACTCAAGACTACCTAATGCAGACCACACACGCTACCATAGTATCTTCTTAATTAGTCGTATAACCGAGCAAGATTACTCCGCGTTTGCATTCGGGAGTCCAAGGTTCGATACCGTATACCGCCCTCCTTTGTAGGTTTCTCTGGTCAGTGGGAGAATACTGGCATGGCTCCTTTCCAACTCGTTCCCTTCATTCCGTTTTCTTCTCAATAGTTTAGGTTTCGTGTCATATGGTGTTTTCAGACACAGGTGGTTAGTTGTTTAAAGGAAAGAGTGCTAGGTATCTCCAGCAGTGGGACAGTTTCTTTGGCCTTTGACCTCCTGTAGTTTCTTCAGTTTATCCTTTTCTCTTTGGGGTGGTATTCTCAATGGATCTATGTATATAGGTTTCAGTTTGAGAGGTTATTTTCTCCACTAAGATGCCCTAACCTTAAGAGCCTCCACCAGCTGTTCCTGTTGAACTGTACTGTGGTATGAAATTGAAGGTGAATGACGGGTAAGTTTACTACAAGTTATTTTCCTTCACTGATTCATTAAAAAAGCAAATAAAAATAAGGCATTTGCAGTACATGTCATGAAATGTATCACGCTGTTAACTTCACCAGTTTTCAGATTTCTAATGGCAAATAAATCAAAATATTTACATTTTATCTTCATAAAGTTCCAAACACATTTGAAATATGAGGAATTACAGTGAAAACCTTTCATATTGTTGCTCAAACGAACTGGATTTTAGAATAAAATTTGAATCTTTCTGATTTTTTACTTTGTTTTTGTGCTGCTCTCTCTTTCTCCCCCTCTCTTTGCAATCCCCATATTGAATATTTAATTGCAATACAATGCTTACTCTACCTACCACAAAAGTACGTAAAGTAATAAGAGGCTCTTATATGTTCAGGATTGGAGTAAAAGGTATGGGTCACATTTCACTCTTGGGGAAAGAAAATCAAAGATGTATTAGTCACATAATAATTTATTTCGTCAAAAAATGTAAAAACATTTCCTTACATTGTCACATTGAAACATATACGTTCAGTAATAATTTATATACATAAATATAAAGGAACATACATTAAATTATCAGAAATAAATAGCCACAGTTAACCAAAAATAAGTTTGGACTAGTGAGGTAACACACTAACTTTGGATAAAATTAATTACTAAATAACTAGAAGAAATCACATGTGTCGTTTCGTACATTATAAATTATTTTGGAGCTTATAATAAATAATACCACAAGGGGGACAAAATTAGATATACAGTAAGTATACCATAATGGAGTATGAAATATAGGTACTAGGAAACCCAAATATAGTGTGATACACAATTTATGAAACATGTAACATTAAAGTATTGTGTTACAAATATTCATTCTGTTAGTTTTATGCTTTTTAAGCTGCTTCAGTCTATATTTGGCACTAAATCATCTTTCAACACTTGTATTTTGGTATGCCTCCGTAAACAACTTGATCATATATCATCAATAATGAGTTTTGTTTTGCAAAGCCTTAATTTTAGAACATCCCTGAAATAAAGTTATGTAAAGTTAAGTTACAGAAACCTGGTGGTCATTTAGTTCATTACCTTCAATTTATTAATTTATTTAGAAATTTTCCAACTAAAAGTTATAGCAAAATTCATTCTTAATGAGCGGAATTCCATCTTGCTGAAAATAGATTTCATTACTTTGCCCACTCACAATATTATTCTTGTTTTATAGTATAACTACTTTACACCTAATTTTGCCCACCCCTGTAATAATTCCTGGCCAAAATTGGTAATTTTTTTCAATACTGAATATGTGCTTGAAGTAGTTTTAAAGAATTCATTTAAAGAAAATTGTTTTTGAATATACATTATTGAATGAATCCTAGTTGATGTACATAAATAGATAAATATACTATTTTTCGTTAAAGAAACAATAATTTTCTATTTTTTATAAGTGCAACATTTAATATCATTTTATCATTTCTTAACATTTTTTGTATTGGAGCTCCTCTGTTGCAGAAAGAAAACTTTTTGCTAGACCTTAAGGTTTGTGAGTCAATGAATTATATCACATATTTAGCTGAAATCAAACCATTTCTCTTACAGACACTTGCCAAACAGGACGATTCTTTTCATTTGTCATTTTTTAAAATAATAGCTGCTCTGAAGGGCCATTGTTTGGAAAACTGATATTGCTTAACAATAAAACAGTGTGATTTCTTCTGAAAAAATATTACCTTCTGATGAATGAGTAAAAAGTCATCAACAATTCATTGTTTTCTTAGAACTTCCTATACATACCTTTAAAAACTGAATTTATTTTAAAAATTCATTTGTTTTCTGGTTAGTACAGGTTGAAATAAATTAGATAAATAATATAAGGACAGCCTATACTTTAAGACTTCCATTCTGGCACAAAAATTTCAAAAGCTTCTTTCTTATATACATATACTTTTCGAAAGCTTAAATACATAATGAATCCTGCTTTATACAGCAAACATTATTATTACTTGTTTAAAAAGAGTGCATTTCCAGGATACTTTGTGTGATAAGGTCTTATAAACTGATATTACTAATAATGTGATGAAACATTTTGAAAGTCTGTGCTAAAAACAGCAGAAAATCTATTACTGATTGGTCAGCTTTTAGCATGATATTTCGACAAAGATATTTTTATCACAGTTAAATTATATAGATAGCACCAGTCACCTTCATTAAATGCAAATATTTGCCTTTTTCTATAAATGGAAACATAGATTTAATATAAATAAAATATAGTGGAAGAGTGTTGAAGTGTCACACTTATTGGAGATGCTGGAATGGTAAATTATATTATTATAATAACAAAACCATGTTACGTTCATGTAGGCCACAGCATTGCTTATTTACCGAATTAATTCTTGTCCACTCACATAGATTTTTTTTATTTAAGGATATCCATCTGTGAAAAGAGATGACAAATTTCAGAATTCCTAATACGGAATTTCAGTAAAAAGGATATATTTTGAAAACAGAAGTGAAACAAACATTTTAGGGAGAGCCACTAATCTTCAAATATTAAATTTACTGCAGACGACCGCAAAAATACTCAGACTTTTTTTTTTAAAAATTTAAGTCCTCCAACGTTAAGTCATATCGGACGATGAATGGAATGGGTGAAGTGATGCTCAAATGAGTCTAGGGTCCATAGAGCTTAGAGTTACCCGAAAAATGTCTTTTAAGATAAGGGAAAACCCTGGAAAAAAGCTTATCCAGGTAACTCGCCCTGACGAGGTTCGAACTCGGGACCTCTTGATCGTTAGGCAGACACGCTATCACCACGCTACCTAGGCGGGTAAAAAGTACTTATAGGGATGTGTGTATGCATTAAATGTCATACATTAAACACGATTGCAGCATTGAAACTTAAAATGAATTGAAATAAAATTTTGAATTTTTATATTTTACAGATGGGTATCCTTAAGAATCTAACCCACAGTTGGTTTGTCATAAGGACATTGAATAACAGACAATAACTTATTTACAAATAAAATATACATTCGAATAGGTTGATAAACAGAATATAAAATGCATGAAAATCAATGTTCCTTTTTGAAATAAGTTACAAATTAAATATAATTTATATTACTTATTGATTTAAGAGCCTATAATACCATATACATAATTTTGAAGAAAGGTAACCAGATGCCTTATAAATGACATTGCAGTTATACGTAAGACTTGTTAATTAGGAGTCTTTCTCTCCATGATCCCAAGAATTATGTAAAAAATATGGCATTTTAGGCTCATATATGTTTTTCTTTGCTTTATCCAATTCAGTAGACTGGCTATTTAATATTTCTAAACCTATAGTTGCATCAATAAGCTCAGTGTGGTCTTCGATGAAATTGCTTGTGTACCAAAATAATATCCTGTGTTCTGTCTTCAAAGAAGGAAGCTGTTGAGTGCGAAGTGGGCTGTACAAAGTAATTGCACTGATGAAATCATCTCATAGTAATTTCCATCGATGTGTTGCAGTTTGAAATGAGAGGTACAGGCAATGATGATCCATTGTTTCAGTCTCTGTAACAAAGAGATTAATCACATGAAGTTACTGTACTTAACATAGCAAATAAATGAATTAATCTAAATGTAATTGTAAAACAAGATGTAATTATTACTGCTATTCTTGACCTGCTTTGCTTCTATAGGTTCCATAATTATCAAGTATTTCATTAGAAGCTTTTACAAAACTAGGACTTTGATACCCAGTAAAAACTTAGAACAAAGAAACCGACATGGCAGGAAGTATAGATTAAAATATTTATTAAAGCACTAAGTAATTTTCCTAATGTTGTTTTAATATTTCGAGAATTCTGCTAGAAGGAGGAATGAGGTGGATTGGTCATGTACAGAGAATGCCGGAAGCCAGTGTAGTTAAGAAGATATTCATAGGAAAACTGGATGGTCGAAGGAGAAGAGGAAGACCCAGGAAAAGATGGGTAGATGATGTAGAAGATGACTTGAGAAAGTTAGGGGTTAAAGGCTGGAGAAGAAAAGCAGAGGAACGAGTAGAATGGAAGAGGGTGTTTAGGGAGGCCAAGGGCCTACATGGCCTGTAGTGCCAACTGCCATCATCATTACCCGCCTCGGTAGCATAGATCGTAGCGTGTCTGCCTCACGTTCAAGAGGTCCCGAGTTCGAATCTCGGTCAGGGTGAGTTACCTGGATAAGGTTTTTCCGGGATTTTCCCTTACCCCGATAGACGAATGTCGGGTAACTATAAGCTCCATGGGCACCGGACTCATTTGAGCATCCTTTCACCCATTTCATTCATCGTCCGATATGACTTAACGTTGGATGTAAATTGCGAAAAAAAGCAAAAAAAAAAAAAAAAAAAAAAAAAAAAAAAAAAAAAAAAAAGATCATCAATACTGCTAGAAGAAAATATGTTACACATCTTCCAGTGGGAATGTTGACTTTCTTGGCCAAGACGGCTGCCTATCGCACCTCCTTACTTCTTCACTTTAGGGATTAGGCATTTCTGTCTGTTCCGTCTTCACATTCCATCAACTATTCCCATCTTTTTCTAGGGCGTCCTACATCTCTTCTTCCACGAGGATTATATCTTATTATTAAAACCGGTACTCCTCCTTCGTCCATTATATTCACATGTTCTTTCCAGTTCTTTATATTATCTTCTATTTTGTCCTGTAATTTATAAATGCCTAGTTCCTCCAGAATAGTTTCATTTCTTAATAAATCTCGTCTAGTACATTAACTCTTTTTAATAACCTCATTTCTGCTGCCTGTATCTTACTTTTATCTCTTTATTTTAATATCCAGGACTCAGTTCCATATCTCAGCAATAGAACTGCCATCGTTTTATAAGATTTTAACTTTGTTTCTTTACTTTCTTTGTTTTTCAATGTTCTTACTATAGTTCCACATATCTGCTGAAATTTGATTATTTTGTTTTCTATGTCTTTGTCTAATTCAAATCTTACATCACAGTCCAAATAGCTGAAATTCGAGAGCTGTTCCAGGCGTTTGTTTTCAATGCTTATTTTTGATCTTACAGGATATTTTCCTCGATGTGCCATTATCTTCGTTTTGTTTGTGGATATATTCAGATTGTATTCTTTTAGCAGTAAATACATTTTATACATGGCTTTCTTTAGTTTCTTGTATTACTGCTACATCATCAGCATAGAGTATAACATTTAGTGTTTATTTCTATTTAGTTGTATGCCTTTATCCACCTCCTTACCTTTCTCACATTTCTGAGTTGGTACTAGTCCTACACCGTGGCCGTCAGCTAGAGCTCTATGCCCCAATCCCTGCTCTACTACATAGGAAAGCATCTTAACACCACAGCAAATTGTTATTATTACTATTATTACTATTAATATTACTATCGTTGTTGTTAAGTAATACTTCTCAAAACTCACATCAAATTTATCTTATAATGATTTTTATTCCGTGGATACTGAGGTGTTGTTAAGTAGACCTTCAAGTTGATATTTGCACTACAACTGCACTCTCTCTTATGACGCACGTACAAATGGGAATAAACTGCATGACGTAGGAAATTATATAGCTAACGTAATTAGAAATGCACTTCTGCCCTTGGATTTAACAAGTAGCGGTTCTCTTAAGTTGCTTAATTGCTTTAAAGTTTTCAAAAATCCAAGGACAGTGAGTTGCTTGTTTCATGAGTCTTGATTCATCTTCTTCAGCTACATAAAACCCACCAGTGTCAAATAAAAGTCATCCTTAGACAAAATAATCCAAGACGAATAAACACATTCATATGAATTTCCCTTTATCGTCATTCTTATACATACAACTACAGACTATCTTAAAAAGACTTCCTTTTCTATTCATTTTATGTTGATCGATATATATATATATATATATATATATATATATATATATATATATTTGCAAAAATGTTATATTATACATTTCGATGAAGATTAAAAGCAAGTTCGCTATATGTTGGTCTTAAAATTCCATATTATGGTGTTTCGAGAGAAACAATTGAATGGCGAAACAACTTTTACAATTATACAGGTAGGCACTAACAATGCCAAACCAATAATAACAGATATCTCGGAGTTAGAAGAATAAAAACTGTAAAAGTTTTTATAAAACAAATATCCGGAAAATTCTTTGCATTTCCGGAACAAATAACGCTTTAATTAAAGCAATTTATTATTTTATTTTAGGGTGCCGGGGTAGCACAATGGTTTCGCGGCTCTTGTGCTAAGGGTCCCGAGTTCTATTCCCGGCTCTGGGGTTGGCTATTTTAAGTATGCCCTATCAACGCCTTCGGCTCCGCCTAGCACATGTGAAGTGTCCCCTATGTCCAACGTGGTTCGAAGTACACTGTATAAGCTGTAAGTCATCTCGTCTTTCTGTCATCTCCATTATCGCCCTCTGGGTGCCTCTGCCTGAGAAATGAGTCCAAACATCACCTGGTGGGGCGAGGTTACCCCGAAGGCCAAAGTTGCCATGTGGCGCGAGTTGGTAACCAACAATTTTCTTTTGTTATAATTGTTGAATTATTCATGTACATTTTAAAAAATTAATTCAGTTCTGATGACACAAACAAAACATTTGAAATATATTTTGGGTTTTAAAAATATCCTCATTTTAGAATAGCATAGTTTGACTGTCTTCAGACAAATTACCATATTACGATGTTAATTGTTTAATCCTTTTATCTTTTATGAATGGATTAAATTTAAAGTTAAGATTTTCATTTGCGCTGAAATTATTTATCGTCCAATTTGATGACATTTTAAATCATTTAATTGAAACAAAATGTAAATGTTGTGTAAGAAAATACTTTTAATGTTATTGCTTCAACCTTCACTCGTATTGTCTATTTAATTGATGGAAATTATATCATACAAAGTATCCATCAAATGAAATGAACTTCACTTGCCAATCGCAGGAAATTCAAGATAGGACATTTATTTCTTATGTAAATATCTTAAATTTGTAGTTATATGGTGGTATATGGGACAAAGCAGAATAAAGGAACATGAACGAGCATTCGTTTAATGTAACCTGAGAAGTCTGGACCGGCAGAGCATTGTTTTGACAACGATCATAGAGCCAACTTTCGGGAGACGACCATCTTGGCAAAATGCAAGAGAGTTTAGGAGGCTTTGACCATACCCTCCGAGAGGAGCATGCCTAGTCGTTATGCTGGATTTCAGTGCAGCTCCTCTTGGAAACCGGTCTTAAAGTGGAAATCCATCGCCTTAAGAAGCTCAGATCTATACAGCTTTATCATCAAGTTACGTAGTTACGTTTCTTTGACCCAATTAATTTTCTATACTCATGCCATCTCCTGACCGGGCATTTAATTTACTGAAAACAGTCTTTTATTCAGTGATGCGTGTATTGGTAGTGTTTTGTCTGTTTATTTTTGTGTTATATCCAGTAATATATTTGTGATTATAACATTTATTGAACTATTCTAATGATGGGAGAGGTATACCCTCCCGAAACGTCAATTTCTAATCGTCTTTTCACCTGGCTTGCTTCCCGAGAAGGTCTTGAACATTTTCGTTGCCAGGAAAGCTTCAGGTCTTATTTTATTGAACATTTATTGATTTAAAGGTTATTTTGAAGTATGGGGTTATCTTGAAAGTGTTTGTGCGGAATCTTGGTAACACTTCTTAGGTAGATAGGTGGTAGAAAAGGTAAAGATATTAAAGAGGTTTCTTGCTAATAATGGTACACGTATGGATATGTACTTGACATTTCAAACAGAAATACAGGCCGTAGAAGTAAAACGCAGATACAGATCTCAAAATCCAATTCCTGTAAGTTACCCTCTTATCTAGTTCCGTATTACATCACTGGGCTTTTCATATTGCTGTAGTGGAATGGTTTTTCCTCTAGACACCCACTGCTATCTAGGATGTGTGTTAATCATGCAAGAGTTATCCGTCGACAGTAATTAGAAGTAATTAACGTTAAATGGATGTGAAGCAAAAGGCCACGTGATGTTTATAACAAAGGAATTCCTGTAGGTATCCTCCTGAACTTTGAAAGTTGTGACTATATCCTGGGATTTCCCCCAAATGTGCGTGCATTGTTACTTCTCCTACTGCATATATAGCGCGATCCATATAAACCTGAACCATTTCAATAAGGCATAACTTTTTAACCAGTAATAGGACACACGTGCAACTTTGGAAGAATATAATACACAAATAGGAAATCACATTACACTATTTACATCTCAGAGAAAATGTTGGAAGTGTCCTCTACCAGCATCTATACATATTTGCACTCGTCTCACCATATTCTCTGAAGTTTTACGGAGAGTATCCTCGTCAATGTTACTTATATCTGTTCGAATGGCTTATACCCCCACAAGACAAAACCCGGTGAGTTCAGGTCAGGAGATCTGGGGGCCACAGACCTTTTGAGGTTATTCGAGTATGGTTACAAGTTCCATGGTGTCATTAGATGAATGACACGTTGCTCCATCTTGTTGGAAATAACCTTCTCTCAATTCGATATCATCAGAGAATATGGTGAGACGAGTACAAACATGTATAGATGCTGGTGGAGGACACTTCCAACATTTTCTCTGAGATGTAAATAGTGTAATATAATCTCCCAATTGTGTATTATATTCTCCCGAAGTTGCACCTGTGTCCTTTTATTAGTTATGGCAAGTGAAATGGTTCAGGTTTATATGGATCGCACTGTATAATCTGTCTCAAACGAGAATGATACTGATGTAAACAAAAGGGAGGCGAGAAAGAAAGAGACTGAGATACTTAAACCCTCAGGCTGCTGATTGACGGAGGGAGTTTCATGCTTGTTTATTAAGACAGTTTCTGAGAGATGTTAAGTTATATCTGTACATTAGGAGGGGATTTACTGTATATTGTCTAAAAATTAAATATCCATATTTCAGCAGGAACATGTTTTGGACATCTTACCACAAGACAAATTTAAAAAAAGCTTCTATGTAGGATAACTAATTTGTCATATTCCAAGCACGTGACATGAAAGCTGTATAGAAAATCCCTACATCCTAAACTACTATCTACGTGGAATATTTTTCAAAATGTTTTAATTTCCCAAATTTTCAAAAACGGCTATAAAGGTGACCAAAATACCATGTATGTAAAACGAAATGTTCTTGAATGTTCGTGAATGCCTCTAAATTTCAGCGCGTTCAGAAGGAATGTAACAAATTTTGTATATACAGGATGTATCTAAAAGCTATTTCAAAACTTAGGGACAGCATTTCTTGCATATAGAAGATAGCCATGGTAGAGCTCATTTTCTAAATCTCTGCTTACACGGTGAGATGTGTAATACGTAGCTATCCTGTGTCCATAGTTCTACAACAGAACAGTGGTTTAGTTTTTCAGTAGTAAACATTCGCTTTTACATTTGGTTAATTTGGACGGAGGTGATGCATTTCATTGTACTGCAGTATGGTATGTAGTCCCCTTGTTAGGCACTGGTACTCAGTTCATTCCTCATTTCTAGCCTTCTCTCTGTCGATTTCTATAGCAGGTTTCTTGGTAGGTGGATAGGAAGAGGTGGACCAATTCTATGGCCTCCACGCTCATGTGACTTAAAGCCACTAGATTTTTACGTGTGAGAACATTTGAAATCTATTGTTTATGTAACTACAGTTGCAGATGTAGAGCCTTTTGCCAGACAATATGAGATTCACCACGGCTAACTCAGCGTATTAGGGAGTCCATGTCACGGCGGGTTCATGGCAGCATTGGAGCTAATGGAGGTAATTTTGAACATGTGCTGTGATTTCCTGTTTTCTCACTATTCTGTCATAGGGTTCAGCTGTAAAAAAAGTGTTCTAAAAAGGAAATAAACATTTTCTGGTCCTATGTTCATATAGATAAAGTTATTTATCCTCTCTCCGCAAGAAAAAGCTTTCTCCAATTTTGGTCATACCTTTTTTACACCCTGTATAACTGGTAAAGGTAAGAAATAGAAAAAAAGAAATCGCAATCTAGATACATAAATAACCTTTAAGTGTCGTCATACGCTTGGAGATATCCAATGCTTTTCATTCCGAAGGTCCAAAGCTTTTTACATTTTTATAAAGTGTGTCGCTATTCAGCTGTTTTTATCATGTCAGGAGAAAGTGTGGGACTTTGAACATCTGACTACGATCTCTCTTGTATCTGCAACGAAATGTGTAGTGAAACTATAACACAGAATGCTTCGATATTTTAATAGGACTCGTCTCACCATTCCCAAGCGATGCAGTACAAGAGTGAGAGGGTAGCTATTGCATTATTCTGTAGATACTGACGACGTTATCGGAGCCAACTATAGTTGAATATTTATGATATAGCAGACTTGCGTGTCAACCAGCCATGATAGTGTGCTTTCTTATAACTTATAACCATAGTAAATAGGGGAAGCATTATTTTCCAGCTAAAGGTTCATACCCATAACGCATCCCAAAATAGTATCACGAAAAGTTTTCCCTAAATTCTATTTTCTCAGAAATTATTATAAGAGTTTGTTAAAGTATCCTATGTTTAATATATTTTCATGACAAATGAATTTCCATTTTAAGTATATTGGGAAAAGACTGTCAATTGTTCTTTATCTTGAATAACTTGTATATAAGGTAAGCGGGGGTGATTCGGTTTGGCCCTAGAGGACGATAGTGTATTGTTTTGTTGGAATGCAGAAGTGAACTACCCGAGACAGTTGACTGTGTAATACGATTGTGTTTTGTCAGTCTGAGTGACAAATCGAGCTTCTTTTACTGCAAGGAGATATGTAACTGCTCCACTTCTGGAATTTTGTTATTTTTTAAGTTCGTTTAAGATTGAATTATAACGGATGTGAATTGAACTTGCCCAGAAACTTATGCAATAAGAAAATACAGACTTTGTTACATCCATAACCCTCCTTCTTGTTATGATAGTTACTTAATCAGTGCTGCCAACGGGCAAAAACAAATACCGCTACAACAGTGAGTGGAGTGGTTTAAAGCTAGGGATTCATTTTTTATATTATTTACGTCCTCCAAAGTTAAGTCATATTGGACGATAAATTAAATGGGTGAAATAATGCTCAAAATGAGGCCAGAAAAATGCAACATGTTACCACGAAATCTATGTGGACGCTGTGGGAAAGAAGCAATTCCTACATGGTAAATACGTCTGAGATGAATAAAGATATGAATATACAAGTGTGGAAATGTGTTATTTTGTTCACATGATTACATTATCTACTGGAATTCTATCGTTTTTCTTTCTATTCCAATTCTTCCGCTATGCCAAACCTACTCTTCCTCCAATTGTGGGCGATTATAGTTCAGAGGAAGGATACAGAGAATTCTTCCTGAAAATACAGCATTTAACATCATCTAGAATGTCCAGACTTCAATATAAGGTAAAGGCTTTCATCTTTACCTGACAATAGGGCTTTTGTGAAAGATTTTCAAAATATTGATCCAATTCACGCGCACTTTAATCCCTAAAACGTAAAAGAGAGAAAATATTACCACATATAACATAAATTTTATTAAAACATACAAACTTTTCCAAAGCTTCCTGGGGTAAATATTTCCCATATACTATCTGTTATTTGTTTTGATTTTAAAAAAGTTATGGTCTTCAAGAAGGGAGTTAAACTAAAAAAAGATGAAAAGTGGGTACTAAATGGCAAAATGGTAGAAGTGGTCAATGAATTTGAATACTTAGTGAGTGAGGTTGAATAACAATGGAAAGTATGGAGCACACAGGAGAAAAATTGAGGCAAAAGGAAGGGAGGCAATGAATGGAGGCAAAGAATGTATGAATCACTAGTTGAATCCAAAATGTTTATGCAGTGGAGATCTGTGGGGGGGGGGGCGGCCTCAGAGGTAAACAAAACGGTGGACCTAAACTACAGAAGGTTTTGTAAAGAGCTACTAGACTTACCAAGATCAGCACCTAGGAAACTAGCTTTTGTAGAATTAGGAAAGACAAGAAGAAATGGAAAGAATAATAAAAGTTTGGTATAGGTGTTTGGCCAAAGAAGAGGGGGAAATTATTCAATTGTACATGAGACAGCAAAATGGATTAGAGAACTCAAATAGTTCGGGGGGGGGGGGGGGGGGCAGAGATAGGAAGTATTGCAATGTGGGTAAGTTAGTAAAATGCAGAATAGAAGATATAGAAAGACAGGAAATATGGGGAAGTCTAGAAAATATGAAATCATTACAATTTTACAAGCAAATAAAAAGAAATTGGGGAAGAGAAGCATATGTAGATTACTGCAATAGGCAAGAGAGAGAAGGGTTAGCATGGATGAGAACAGCAACAATATTTCTAAGAGGGATAAGAGGTAGGGAAAAGGGAATTTGTGAATTGTGTGGGGGAAAAGGAAGCATAGAACACTGTGTAACAGAATGCGAGAAGGTTGCAATGTGGAGAAAACAGGGTTGGGAAGAAAAATGGGAGAATGTAGAGAAAAAGGATAGTAGAAAGTAAAAGAAAAACGGGCAAGAAATGTAAACAATATAAGAAAGGAAGATGAGGGGGAAGAAAGGGACTATCATATCATATCATATTATTTCGTCAAGGAGAATGGAACTTCAGTCATCACATGGCGATCCGCTTTTAAACATCTACAAGAAGTAGGTACAAAGAGCTAAGTCACGTGTGTGCAACATCGTAAGTTTTTTGTTTAAACGCTATTTTAAGTTTCAGCAATGCTTACGGTAAGACATGTTGTGGACATGAAAGCCATGTTTCAGGCCTTTCAGCTGCTCAAAGGTGAAGCACTCAAATCCGTGTAAAATTTAGGTCAGTGTACGTTTTTTAATCTATAATTGATTGACCTACACCTCGCAGACTAGATAATTAACTAAGTAAACAAGTTGCTAATGTTATAGAGGAACTTAGCTGAAGATAAGTGGAACATAAAACACTAAAAACAACCAATTTAATTAGTGGATGTTTACTGATGAATATCTTGCAACCTTAGGCAGTTTCTCCAACATTTAGAAGCAAAAAACTCTAAGAAGATATGTGTATGTTTTTTAAATTTAGCTTTTATAAGAATGTAACACGAATATTTTAAAAACACTTCTAATGTTAAAATTTGTCGACACGTGCTGCTAGAATGTTTTTGCCTAGGACACCTTCTGTCGCTGCAGCTACCGGTCAGCTTTGCAGAATTGCTAGCGGATGATAACAAAGCGATGGGGAAGGTTTTTAGGTTCTTTTCTAAGTTAGATTTTAGAATTTAGTGAAGAGAATGTTTTTTCTCGGTTTCGCCTTTATTTCTTTTTATTGTAATTTTGTTTTTGTTGTGTACATGCATTTTTTGAGAGTTTATTTACACTTGTATTAAATTTTAGAACCATTTAT
Source organism: Mantis religiosa (assembly GCA_030765055.1). Taxonomy (NCBI): domain Eukaryota; kingdom Metazoa; phylum Arthropoda; class Insecta; order Mantodea; family Mantidae; genus Mantis; species Mantis religiosa. Next base: position 31,390,398 of record CM060952.1, on the reverse strand, counting down.
ATCTGGCATTTGCCACGAATGATTTTTTAAAGTGCGCTGATAACCACTGCAGCTGGGCGCCTTCATCATCACCATGAAAAAAGTAAATTTTGATTTTCTGAAACTTAGCTGTAACAATTTCGAACCGTACGTAAGCCATATGAGCATTAATGAGAAATTAAATGCTTATTTTGAATTTTGAGAATAACTTTTTGAGATTCCAACACATACGATTTGTTTCCTCTCCCATTTACAATTTTTTAATGCAAGAGTATGTAATTTTACCTGATTTAACAGAATATTTGCTGAAATTTGTAGAAGAGTGAATAGAAAAATTCAGGTGAATGAAAGACATAAAACGTGTTTTTATTATTATTTATCCGAAGTATAAAATTAATACTATACATTAAAATTATTTTTAGTGGCAGATAATCAAATTTAATACTATATTTATGGAATGTCCTAAATATAAACGTGTTTATTGACAACAAAAATTAGGTAAGGGACGTTGGAAGTCATGGTCACTTGGGGTCGTGCTTTGTTTATCTATTTGTTAGAACCTGATAAATCTCTGTGGTTCAACTAATGTTATGTATATAGTCCGTTTTTATTTGGGTTTCATGGTTACGACAGCCAAAACCGCAGAGCAGGCCTTTGGACGTCCTTCACGTTGAGGATGTAGAACTCGTGTCGAAGCATGTGTGCTTCAGGAAGCAAAGGATTCATTAAACATTCCCGTTTATAGTGGAAAATTTTCTGTATGTGACCTCGTAGTTAATAATTTCCTCATTGCACTCAGTAAATGGAAGATTGGATGTTATTTAGCACCTTTAGAAGGTCTGTGTTTGTTGAAACGAAGTTCCTACTTCTGTGTTGAGACAGAATAATATAGATTAGAAATAAAGGAGGACATAAATCCATTGTTGCTGATACCACCATGAGGAAGGGGTAAATTGAAGGAACCACAAGAGACTGCAGATTCCAACTATACAGGTCACAGAATCACTCGTAGGTCCGGAAACTTGCAGACCCCTCCAACTACTGGAGCTGTCTAGAGATAGGATGAAAAAACAGCCCTCTAGTGTCCACGAGGAGCACTCTTTCATTTGAGAATATATCCGCAACCACTGTCATAAACAACAAAGCCAGAAGCACACGTGAAAGATGAAAACCAAACGAAATTAATGCAACATGATACAAAGCAAATCGTGATGGTTGAACAACCATCCCAGAATTCGCCTTCCGACCAGGGAAATAAAAAAAAAATTCCCAAGATCAGAAGACCTCCCGATCATGTGCCTCACACGTTTTTAAGTCAGAAATCGCTTGTTTCCTTTTATGTAGTTCGCTTTTGTTATCTTTCTTACAGACTACTGACCTCTGCACGTTTCATTGCATCACGACAGCACAGATAACAGACGGCTCTATCTTTAGACTTCTATTCTGAGATTTGTATAAAAAAGCGAAATTAAGGAGGCAAAGGAGAAGTGGAACTCTGCTAATAGTTACATCTGTTCCATTTGCCTTTAATAAACTTTTAACCATTTGAATCACAAGTAGATTTCATAAAAATTTTAATGAATAAAATAATAAATAGAAATAATTTCATTCATGTCTACAAGACAATTTTTATAGTGTTAGATTCTAATGACCAACTCTAGTGAGATAAACTTTTAGTATTCACATTTATACAGTGCGATCCATATAAATCTGAACCATTTCAACAGGCCATAACTTTTGAAGCAATAATAGGACACACGTGCAACTTTGGGAGAATATAATACACAATTGGGAGATTACATTATACTATTTACATCTCAGAGAAAATGTTGAAGTGTCCTCCACCAGCATCTACATATATTTGCACTCATCTCACCGTATTCTCTGAAGTTTTACGGAGAGTATCCTCGCCAATGTTACTTATTTCGTTTTGAATGGATTCCTTAAGAACAACCGTGACCTATTCTTGTACACTATATGTTTTAGATACCCCGATAAGAAAAAATCTGGTGAGGTTAGGTTAGGGAATCTTGGGGACCACCGACTTTTTGAGATTATTCGATTATCAAAGCAACTGTACAAGAGAGAGTGTACATTGACTGCGATAAGGTACTAGGCTGAAACAATATTAAAGAGCAATTGCTATGTGATGGTTTTGAAACTCCAGCTCTCTGTATGACCACAAGAAAAAAACGAATTAATTGGTTTAGTGGTCGGTGATCTGGCTTCTCAGCTCACAAGACCTGGGGAAGTTTTGGTTTACCAGAATCATTCCCTATCACCCTGATGATCTATAAGTATAAATTTGGGAATGAATATGGATGTATCTAATATTAAAACATTACATCAAAGTTAAGGAACCCTACAAAATAACCATCTCTTGCTGTCTACCGCTGTCTAGCGGATTGCGGCAGAAGCATAGCACGCAGTTGCGCACTGGTGCCAACAATCAGAATTCTTTGAGTTCCTTTATCTTTTGGCATATCATTTATAACTATAAGTTTAATGTAATAAATATTATAAAATGTTAAAACCCCGATATTAATTTATATACACCCTGTATATGCAAGTTATTCTCTTCACATTTGTTGTTTATGTAAATCACATCTTCTGATATGAATGGCATTTTTTCTCAGAAGATATTCAAGATAGTGGTTAACATTTTATTAAAAGAAAACAATGTATCCGTGATACTGTAAAACTATTTTGATGTACATGTTTGGTTATTACAAAATATTTTTAAAATGTTACATCAGTGAACTCAATTCAATATGTTGCAAATTAGTCTGTCTTAAATAGCTTCTGAGGTAATTTGTCATAAATTTAGCGAAGTTAGAATTGACAGGATAGGCATTTCTTAATTCACGTAATTCACTTACATTTCAGATGGCTGTCCGAGGACGATTCTCTCCTCAACAGGACAGGAAAGGCATTCCGTCACCAGATAGTTGCATCAGTCTTTGTAGTTGTTTTGGTTATCGAACCTGCAACAGGGAAAGAACACTTAACATTAATGCTTTTATTCTTTTATTTAATTCATTTAATATCTATGATAGTTTGAAAATGATGTTATCAGTCACACATCTAACTGAAAGCTTACATTTCACACGGTTTTCCACACAAACTGCACAGGCATTGTTCTTCTGTTTCGTCATACTTTGCCTTGGAAACATATTTTGCATTAGTGTTCTAAAATTATGCAGTCAACCTTTTCGTATTAGTGTTAAACACTAAAGATGCACTTTTGAAAGTAGGTAAACGATAATACTAGTTGCAACTTTCTCTGAACACGTGCGTCTGACGGTCGCGACGGGGTTTTCACATTGTGTATTGTGCCAATTTTAAGTAGCATGGTGAAGAGTGATTCACAATGGTAGTTCCCCTAACAACTGAGAGTGACAGTGCGAACTTTCGGTCTTCTGTTTGCTTTGTATCTCATCATTACGCAAGCATCCACTTTACTGTGCTATTTACGCGATCTTGACCTTAATGGGCGTGTACCAGGACTGGATACCCATAAATCATATAGTATTTGAGTAGTTTCGATCGTTTGTGAATTATCAATATGTTCTACATTAAAAATTGAAGGTTTGTCAAAACTTTAACTCGTCATACACGTGTTTCTTAAACTAAATAATTTCTGTATTTAAATTTTGGATTTGTGGTCTATCTTATTTGATTTTGAGACATAATCTTACTAAAACCATTAAATTAGTACACACATATATCAATCCAATGTCGGCTGCTAAAAAGAATAAAACCTTATTTTCATTAAATACCTGCAAATTTGAACGTTTCTGCTCTCTTAATATTATTAGTATTAGAGGAATTTTGCATCAACATTTATTCCATTACAAATCTTAACACAGTTATATTATTTTCTTTTTCCAAGGATAGAATAAACTAGACGAATATTTTAACTTAGGCATATAAATGAGGGAATTTGGAGCGATTTTGTTGCAGCTACCTACGTTCCAAGTGTGTAATATACTTAAAATATGACCAAAATGAGAACATTCTGTTATATTTCAAGTGAAATTGAAAAATTAAAGTAAATCATATATTTTAAAGAGGAAGTTAAATGGTGGAAGTTGCCAAAACTGCTAGTTTCAATATTACATACAATATTATTAACTGGCCCGCCCACCTCTGTGGCACAGATGGTAGTGTGTGTGACTCACGCTCCGAGTTCGAATTCCCGTTAGGGTGAATTAACTGGATAAGGTTTTATTGGGGTTTTCCCATATCCTGGAGGACGAATGTCGGGTAACTAATCTCTATGGACCCTGGGCTCATTTGAGCATCATTTCACCTATTTCATCCACCGTCCGATATGACAACGTTGGAGAACGTAAATTTAAAAAAAAAACTGGATTCTATAATTCAGTATATAATTTCCTACTCTATGCAAAATGCTCATGTTTTAAACATAAACGGTACTAAATTGCAAACTTTACTATGAAATCTCCACCACTACAAGGGAAAACAAACAATAACCTCTAACACTTTAGAGTAGAGAGGTAATCTTTGACCCATTCTTTTAGAGGAATTTTTACTTTCAGATTTGAACACTATTAAGCATGCTGAAACTATGTTCTTTTTTGGAGGGAGGCAAATACTTGAAAGTTTGTTCACTTAATTTTGCCTTAAACAACTTTCTACATAAATGAAAATACAATAAATGACCTGCTTTATTAAAAACAATTGAAGGTAGCTAAAGTGCTACTGTAGATATACTTTGGTGTTAAAAAAAAGTTGGTAATTTTGAAAAATATAACTGATGATAAATTTTAATCAAAGTTTAGTATTATTATAAATGCTACCTTAAGGACATGTATGGCTTAAAATTTGAAATCCTAAACTAATTATCCTAGCTTTCTAAGATTTATGCTAGAGTTTTAACACAGTGCAAATACATTAGAGCCCACATTTTATCTATTTCACTTTGATACTTCGGAAATAATGGCCAATTTTTTTTTATATTTTGTTACGGCACGGAAAAAGTCCCTTGCAGCAAAATAACGTAAATTTTCGACTAATATTTTAACATCAGATTCCCAATAAATATACTTTTTAAAAATGCTCTAGATTTCTCTGTCTCAAAAAATTTAGGCTCCATAAACTTTTAAAATTATGAAAATGCCTTTTTTGCCCAAAAGGTTGAAATTTTTGTGTTTTCAAGTAAATGTGTGCCTAAATGCATCTCAGAATAAAACCCAGAGCAATGTTTATTCACTGTGTCTTTGTGAACGTGTGTAGCAAGTTTCATTAGCCTAATACAAAAACTGCGACGCAAGGAGCATTTTCAATGAAGAAAAATGCTGAAAATTGCAATAGCGAGAAAACAAGATTAAAGAATTGGAATCCATATCTAAACGCCAGCATTCGTGTAATTTACAAACTGGATTAGAGCATTTAATAATTGCATGTGTAGGCTCTCTAACCATTCTTCAGATTCAGGAATATTTAGACTATTTTATAGACTTAAAAGTGTAAAACGTGATTTTTTGAAAATGTTCGTGAAATTTCAATCACATATATCCTTAATTACTTATTAAACTTTGGTAAAAAAGTAGACCAGTGTTCTTGGAAGGTTAGCATATACATTCTGTAAGATTTCTAGTTACATTTTAAAAGATTCTGAGATAAAAGTTATCGACTTGACAGCTTTATCATTCGTGAAAAGGGAATTTTAATTATTTAATCTCCCCTTAAGCACAGTGTCGATGTAAGATCTGCTTCGAACAGATGTATTTTGTTTTCTTTGTTCGTATGCATATATTAACTACCTTATTTATTTCTTCTGTTTCTGTACAATTCAAAGTTATAATGGAATTTACTACTATAACTAATACATATCTGTAACTAAACGAGTAGGAAAGAATTATATGAACATTTATCTCACACGGTTAACAAATTATGAGAATCTGTTGAGATAAAAATAGCACATAACAACAACTTACATTTCCATGTTTATATGGGTCAGCTATTCAAAACGAAAGCTAATCAATATTAGAAATCAAAAGATGTATTAAATGGTTCACATGCAAGCAACCTCCATTTTAAAATGAGAGCAGAGACTAGGTTAATTTACGTTTTCATGGTTAAATGCTCCTCTTTCATTAAGGTTTTGTGAACTTAATATCAGGGTTAGCAGTAGCACGGAGGGTAATTAACATGTGGATTCTGTTGGAATGTTGAAGGTCTACTTATGATTATAGTTCTTTGCAGGAGATTTTAGGTCTTAGTGCAAATATAATTTTAGCCTGTAGTGTTTCTTTTAAAAATTCAGTTTCGTCTGCCGATGATATTTGGGGACAGATACTGTGAGCAGCATTTATGAAGAGATGGTATTATCAACAGTGTGATGACATAAAGTTTGCTGAACCAAAACAAATGAAATTCCTAAAGGATGAATGCAGGATTTTAAAAGTCAGTTATACAAGAATTGAAAAAGAACATAAACTGAAGGATAAAGCAAAATAATATAAACAAGGAAGATAAACCATGTGCAAGAAATGACTTATGAAATATCACGACAAAGGGAGAGAGAAGGAGAGAGGGTCGTAAGGCAGAAATGTGTAAACGCATGGTAAACTCAAATTTTCGTTCATTTGTTTATATTTCTATAAGCTGCTAAGTGTAATATTTTTATCTTAAGAATGTGAACTGAAAATTTATTATTTTCAACTGAAAGGGTTTTAATGCCGGGTACTGCAATACTTTATTTGTTTATGTCCTATTATTACAATTCTTCATATTTATCCACGAATTTTTTTGAAACACCAAAAGCAGGTATGGCAGCACTAAAACTCCTTAAATAGTCACTTATACTAGCAAGAAAGGAAGATGAAACGTATATTTTAGATAATTTGAGGCCACGAAAGTGCACTAAATATCATTTCGCTGAATTGTACAGACTTATAAGTCACTTTTAAACCGGAAACTTAATTCGTACACTTCAGCGATTGTTAAAATTGGCTTGCCAGGTGTAATAATAGGCTGTTTGTATCAAAATGATCTTTAAGATGAATAGAATGGATGAAATGATGCTCAAATGGGCCCAGAGTCCATAAATATTTCGGTTAGGGTTTAAGGTACGAAAAAGTTATTGCATGCAAATTGCATATTTTGTCAGAAATAAAATGTTCTCTCCATGGTTTCTGAATTACATGGATATCACTATTTATTTTATGTATATTTCGTGTTAAAAAGAGTGTTCTGTTTTGTCTATTTTGCAAATCATTCAAAATGAAGAGAACTTTATAGACTATTACCAGAAAATTTAACATATTTTATTTTCCCTGTGGATATCTTATTTGTGTAGTGTTTTAATAAAAATAGTTACAGAATTTTGAGTTAATATGAATATGTCGAACAGTTTTCTGTGTAAGGAGAGTTCACAAGACATTTAATGAATCACGTGCTGTTAGTTATACCATAAGATAGCACATGGCTGCTGAAAGCTTGACTCCGTAATACTGCGAGACATTATCTTTGGCCTATAACCCCTGACCCTCGAAATCACGTGTGGCCCAGAAAACTTGAGCACTTACCTCGTATTCACGTGGCAGAGTTCCCAGCAGATTCTCTCCCATTCTCTGTTCCAGTAGAAAGCGTAAAGACGGTGACGATGAAGCCTCCATTTGATATGTTTGTGGTGAGCATATTAACGTTTTAAATACTTATGTGGTAACATCTAATGTCTACTCTCTCTCTACAAATACTATTTACAAATAAATAAATTTGGCAAGAGATTTGTCACTGCTTTATTTTCCATATCCCGACGACGTCTTCCGGCGATCCCCTGAAGCATATATACTCTGTTTGTTGCTGCTCCACGACGATCCAACACTGCCATATTTTGCATTGTTGTTCTTCCTGTTGGCATCAGGACAGAGAAACTTGTCGATCACCTGTCGGATGGTAGAATGCTTCCTCTCCAATGGATTGGGATACATCGTGATGAAAACAAACGCCGGTTAGAAAACAAAACACTCCACAAAGCACAACACGACTGCACGATAAGTTAACTGAAGGCCTCGTGTGTATGCTACCAGCTCGAACGTTGCAGTATTTATGCTGACCCTGACCAATGTCTCGGTGCTTTTATATCAGTCTTTCTTCTTCCACATCTTTCCCACCAAATTTCCCGGCTCTGCGGAGAAAGACGAAGAAGGAGTGAGGTGAAAAGGATAATAGTCGTTATAAGTGGCGCGGTGGGAAGAGAGAGGAAGAAGCAATTGACGTCATTGGCCTTGTAAATTGTAGTTATCCAATGAGCAGAATCGACACGGCGAACTGGCTCCGTCATCGCGTTGACCATGGAGGAGGTGGGAAACCCTCATTACTGCTCTATTATTACTACAAGGTGCGCATTCCCGTTCACCCGACGTGGAAACCTCCAGAAGAGAGCGAGCAAAACAAAAGCTAGATAGTGGCTTTGTACGGTAAATACCAGAACCCGGACTTCCATAACACGTCATTGTCCAAATGTACAAAACTCCATGTCATACGTGCAGATAGAGTGAACTTTTTTATTTTATGACGTTTTCTTTTTAATATTTAAGCTAATTATTTTGTGATATTCTTGACGTGAGCCTATTTATTTAATCATTTTCTTGCATTTATATTGAGTATGCAGAATTTTATATTACTGATACTTTTAATATGGCTAAGTATTCAAAGTCAGACATTTTGGTATCCAAATATACTTTCTTGACCCATATTTTTGAGAAAATACCACATTTCTGCTTAGCGTAGCCTGGAACGGGTAGCTTACAGCTGGGAAGACTGACATCATGTACAAAGTAGGGTTGAGGAACGTCAGTTTTCTCTTTTACTTCGCTAATGACTGCTGATTATCGTTAGGTCTTTGGTTGTCAAGTCCTCAATCCATGAATTTTATATACTATGAGACTTGCAAGCAATTAATGCTACACTTTTGAAGATTTTCTTCCAAAAACATTTTCGTAATTTTCTTTGCAAATCATTTAAATAGAACGTCGAACAAATATATGTTATAAATTAATGTCTGAATTACTTAAAACGATTATTATTCCTACTTTTTCAGCTACGTCCGTTTATAAATTAACTTATTTCTTCTTTATTTTGAGAGCACAACAACCTTGCTGTTGGATATTAATTGTGCCTAATAGTAGTCCGAACTATAAAGCCCGGGCCTTAAAGTACTTACAGCATAGTAAGTCGCCATTAAGGTAGTTGTCTCATGTTTTTATGAAAAATCCTAGTGGTTTACCGGGAAAAACACGAGTCAGTTGGAGAATTTAATGTCATGTTGGTACGTTGGCCATAGTAGCTCAATGGTTTAGAGCGGCTGGACGGAAACCAGAAGATCCGTGGTTCAAATCCCGGCTATGGCATTGAAATTTTCAGTTTGACTCTACCCTTTCATAGTGCGTCCTACACACGGCTAGTGGGAAAGAACAATTAGTTTCCATTAATTGTACCTAATAGTAGTCCGAACTATAAAGCCCGGGCCTTAAAGTACTTACAGCTTAGTAAGTCGCCATTAAGGTAGTTGTCTCATGAGTTTATGAGAACTCCTAAGTGGTTTACAGGGAAAAACACGAGTCATGTTTGCCACAGTAGCTCAATGGTTTAGAGCGGCTGGACGGAAACCAGAAGATCCGTGGTTTAAATCCCGACTATGGCATTGGATTTTTCAGTCTGGCTCTATCCTTTCATAACCTTGTTACAATTTTGATTAGAGTACCATATACAGTAAAACCCCGTTATCTCGAATCTGTTTAACCCAGAGCAGTTTTTTAAATAAGGGATTATGTTGCTTAGCGTAGTAAATTAAGACGATAAATTGCTTTTCTCAGTAGATGCATTATCTACTCGAATTTTCTTGCTAGCGGGTGAATTCACTGCGCTCACTCCACCTGTTTGGGACCAGATTGGAAGAGAAACTTTGATATAGTCATGGAAAAAGTTGTAGCCTGTTATGTCAGTGACTTGCCTAAAACAAGACTGAAAAATATGAAAAATTAAGCGTGGAAGAAGATTTTATAGATGTTGATGAAGACATTGATAATTGGTTGCAAATCGACAGTGACGGAGGTTATAAACCGATTACAGGAAAAGGCATTATTACACCATATAGTATTGCTGAAAATGAAGAGTATTCAGTTTCAGACAGTGTTAATGAACCAGCTGTGGTTATGGCCCATGTACCCACCTCGGTAGCGCAGATGGTAGCATGTCTGCCTCACGTTCAAGAGGTCCCGAGTTCGAAAAGCTCCTTGGACCACGGACTCATTTGAGCATCATTTCACCCATTTCATTCGCCTTCCGATATGACTTAACGTTGGAGGACGTAAATTACACAAAAAAAATGGCCCATGTAGGAGCACTAGCAAACATAGAGAAATTAATGCTTTATTTCGAGAGTCAGGTCAAAACTTTGCCAAATGAACTTCTAATGTTAAAGCGGATGCAAGATCACGCTGTTCTTAAGCAATACACTAAACTGAGACAGCGAAGCTCACTGTCCTTTTACTACCGACTAGTATGTACTACAGTACAAATACATAGGCTATTATAGTACATTAGGTGAAAGTGTGCCGATAGCAATTTCTAAACTCCATTAAAATATTTCGATAATGTTGTACATGTTTTTATCCTTTTTCCATAATTCTCTGGGTTACTGGAATTTTGGTATTTCGGATCGGCCCTGTCCCAATGATCCGGGTAAGCGAGGTTCTAATGTACTTAACATATTTCCATTTACATATGTTTAAATGTGTTTAAATAAACAAACAACCCTTATGTGCTCTTTGAATAATTATTATACATTCACATCTGATGTTAGTTGTTTCTTATGTGTAAACTCAGGAGGATTATTATAATAAATTCATGATGGATTAAAAGTATTAAATGGTTTAGTTTCATAATTACAGTTAACGATTACAGTTTCTACTAATGTATATTGTAGGCTTATTGTATAAACCACTTCCTCCTAATCTTGAGTCTAACATCTGGTTTTATATAAAAACCAGAAACAAATAAAAAGAAAATTAAAAAGTATATGTCGTTTGCTAAGTTATTCCCAATTATTTTAATCATTTTCCACCATATATCAGTTAACATAAGGGTACGAATTTCAAGTCCCGGATGTAGGTATCCACTCAGCATCTTGAGGAAATTGAGGAGCTACGATAGGTAGTGAATCCTGATCAAGAAAGCTAATTTACTGGTTCGGGGTGCGTGATGCTGACCACGTCTTCCTCTACGCATCGGTTGGATGATAGCCCACCTCTGCGTTGGTATGTGAGCCTGAGACCGGCAGTCGGGTTGCCCAGCTCTGGCCCACTGTTAAGCTATGGATTACGGATCAGTTAACATTATTATTCTTCTTCTTCTTTCTCTAACTCCTTTGTGCTGTTAAGCGTGGAGCACAAGCCTTTCTACCCATTTCCTCCACTTTTCTTGGTCCATCATCATTCTCTTCATTTCTGTCATGGTTTTCCCTCTATCCTTCTCCAACTTCTCAATATATTCCTGATACAACATGCGTGGCCTTCCCCTAATTCTTTTACCTTCTGGTCTTGCTTCTAAATATTGTTTGGGTTTTCTTTCTTCTGACACGCGGAGTACATGTCCATACCATTTAAGTTGTCTTTTTTCCAATATTTCTTTAACGGAGTGTATACCCAACTCTTCCCTTATTCTCACATTTCTAATCATATCTCTTCTTGTCTTCCCCACAGCTCGTCTTAAATATCTCATTTCCATAGCTGTTATTTTGCTTTCTTGTTTCTGTAGCAGAGTCCAGCTCTCTGCTCCATATAATAGAATTGGTAGTATTATTGTTTTAAATACTATAATTTTTGTATCTTTCGTTATTTCCTTTTTTCCCACAATAGTATTATTAATCTGATAGTAGAACGAATTGGCCTTTCTTATTCTGTTTAAAATTTCCTGCTCTATTTTTCCATCCTTATTTATAATTGTACCCAGGTATTCATAACTGTCTACCTATTCTAAGATTTCATCAGTACATTTAATTTTAACTTCTTCTTTCCTTCCTATATACATGGTTTTACTTTTGGGTATGTTTAATTCTAAACCTTTTCTAGTTAATTCTTCTTTCCATTCATTTAGCGCTAATTAACATAATTCAATTTGCCATAATATTCCTGTGCAGTTCAAATTCTTTACTCGCTTACACTTTACAAACAATGGAATATGACCTACCTTTAACTTTTTTTTTCATATAACACATCTTTCTCCGTCATCTTCTCTGAAAGGATTTAAAAGCAATGCTTCTGAGGGTATCCTCCCCCCTCTACGGAGAGTATCCTCGCCAATGTTACTTATTTCGGTTCGAATGGATTCCTTGAGAGCATCAATTGTCCGTGGTCTATTGTTGTACACTCTATTTTTAGATACCCGCACAAGGAAAAATCCCGTGAGGTTAGCTCAGGAGATCTGGGGGGCCACAGACATTTTGAGATTATTCTATTATGAAAGAAACTGGTTACAAGTTCCATGGTATCATTAGATGTATGGCGCGTTGCTCCATCTTGCTGGAAATAACTTTTCTCAATTCTATGTCATTTCCGTAAAACTTCAGAGAATATAGTGAGATGAGTACAAACATGTATAGATGCTGGTGGAAGACACTTCCAACATTTTGTCTGAGACGTAAATAGTGTAATCTAATCTCCCAATTGTGTATTATGTTCTCCCAAAGTTGTACGTGTGTTCTATTATTGGTTCAAAAGTTGTGGTCTATTGGAATGGTTCAGGTTTATATGGATCGCACTATATCTTCATCCCGTATGACATTCTTGTTCCCACTACCACCTCGTTCATCCTCGTCTATTGTTTTGGTGGGAAGATTGGAATTTCAGTCAAGGGCTCTCACTTTTTCTTATAATCTTGCCCCGTTGTATTCTTCCGCATATATTTCCTTCCGCTTTACCTTGATTAGCTACGATATCAAACAAGTCGTGTGCAATGCAAAGGGAAGCAAACACTATCATTAGAGTCACATCTGTTTATCACCTTGAGAGGCAGGTTTAATCCGACGGATCATTCTATCCATTTATTCATAACAATCTACATACATTCCAGGTGTGTTAACCTCGTCACATAATATTATATTTAATTCGCACGTTATTACATATAAATCTGAAAATTGTCTTTGAATAAAGGTATATTAATGGTTTAGTCCATTATGTGAGTAGTGCATATACCACTAAGAGGAATAGATGAAGGACAGATGTTTTAGATGTGATCAAAACAAAAATGTGAGATGTTTATTGTTCTCCGAAGTATTGATTTAATATATGCTAATCATTCACCGAGACCAAGTTTGGGAATCAGAATAAAAATATTGGGTTACCAATTTGGCTTTAACAACATACATTTTTGAACAGTTCAACAAGTTGAACTATCACTTTAACATTGTGTTTGGACTGGGATTTCATGACGGAGGGGATTCGGTACGTAGGCCAGCATGCTGGACCCATTGTTTTTATGTCGTCAGGTGGGGCACCACTGGGAGGAAGGATGAGGCGAAGGAGACAGAGGGCGGCTGACGCAAGGAGCCACGACAGTACAGAGGGCAGGGTCCCCACAGTTTACTTGGATAGACACCTCCCCCGACAGCCCAGGACAATGAAATCGCTCCCCTACAGCGGGACGGCAACGAGCCCAGCAGCTGAGCCCGAAGGGTCCCTGGTTGGCGGTCACAAAATGGTCCCAGCAGAAGAGTGGAGGCCGGCAACCGACCTACCGGAGGAGGAAGTAGTTTGCCTCAAAGCATATCATCCTGCCATGCACCGCCGAGATATCCACCGACACTTGTACCCTGAAACAGACCACCACATGTGAGATGACATGAAATGATAATGGAGATGAAATGGAGGGACAGAAAATTCGGGGATGTAATCAACCTTCCCAGCATTCGCCTAGAGACCCGGGAAACCCCCCGCAAAAACCCATGGGTCCAGCAGACCAGCAGAAGAATCGAGTCGTCCAGGTTTACCTGGACAGAGTGGTTTCGCCCAGCACCTAGCAGCTTAGTGCAGTTTTATCTGAGCAGTATAGTAGTTGTCGTTTGTCTCAAGCGTTTGTGTCAGGGCATAGGTTTCTCTGATCTATTGGGTTAAGCCGCTCAGGCTGCCGCCTGGGGTATGTATTCCCAAGGCTGCCTTCACCCGAACTCCCCGCTTGAAGGAGGTCAGAGTGCAGACAGCACGATCAGTGGGGATAGGAGACTGTGTGGGGAAATATCTAGACCCATTTCTGGTTCTGGGGTTTATGGTGGGATGGAGAGAACCCCAACAGGCTAATAGCCCATGACGTCCTTGTTGAGTTTATATCTCCTCCTCCTGCGAGGAGCTCTGTGGTCATACCGACCCAAAGTGTTGACCAGTTGATTGGAGTGGGTAGACAGTTTTTGATGGAGGGTTCGAGAACTCTCTCTTACCATGTCCACTATGTAAGGGCTTTGGGAGTATTCGTTTAGGATATGAGTAGGGAATCTGCGCCCAGTACCGTAGATCATCCTTAAAGCCCGATTCTGGACGATCTGTAGTCTGCGGATGGTGGTCGGTGCCGTCAATCCCCAGACCTCGCACCCGTACAGAATCATGGGTGGAATAATCGCCCGGTACAAGCGTAGTTTGAGGTGGGCAGGCATCTTGGATTTGAAGATGGGGTACAACTGCCTGAGTGCGACATGGCCTAGTCCCGCCTTGGCCCTGACATGGGGAGTGATGTTTAGCCCGCGATCAAGCAGGACACCCAGGTATTTAGCAGAGGTAACCCATGGGATTTGCCTCTGCCTCAGCCTCAGTGTTGGTAGGTCGGCCACGGGAACCGAACCCCGGCCTCCAGAATGCGGGCGTCAGACGAAACCGCCTGAGCCATTCCACTCGGTTCAACATTGTGATTATTACATTGTTAACATTTATGGCACATTGAAAGTATTTTCCATAGTCGAAAGTGTTTGAAATGTGCAACTGAAAGAAAGCGAAATCCACGATTTTCCTTGTCTGCAATCAGTTTCAAATGTTTTTCATTCTTAAATACAAAAATGGTGCGATTTCTTGCAAGTTTTACTTGTAGAATTTATAAATATCTCTGCTAATCCTTTTGACACATCCATTGTAAACGTAAAACCAAAGTTTCAATTTGACGTTGCTGATCACAAAAATGTAACTTTTGTAAAAAGTGAACTTAAGATATGTGTTCTTTTAAATCTATTCAAACATACTGGCTCCTATAAATTTCAAGGTTTGTGATTATTTACTGTCAGGATCACAGTTACCTATGGCTGTGAACAGTTTTTCCTTTCTAAATTCAATACACTAAAATTGAGAAGCTGAATACGGACGAAGTCCGTCTTCATACACAATTGGCCCTAGGAAACCCCAAATATAAAGTGTGCAGTCAGTATGTCATAGAGAAATTAAACAAATGAATACAAATAAACAATGTAATATCCTAATAAAGGCTCCAATTCTTCGTTCTATCTTTGCTCTGACTGCTATGTGAGGTGCCATTACTCGACAGTGTTGACGCGTATTGACCTTCAGGTGACCAGCGCTGTGATGGTCCCTTATCGGGTCTTATCTGGTCGATTAGAAGAGTGAGACCATTGGTGGCATGGAGTCCCCTCAGCGCCATATTACAGCAGGAGTTCCTCAGGAACAAGTTTGGCCCCAATCTTACTTAGTATCTATACCTATGATCTTCCTGACTTGGCCCCTACCTCCATAGCCTTATACGCTGATGATACTGTTTTATATCATTCTGACACAGATCTCCCTACAACTATTCACACGCTACAAACCTCTCTTGACTGCCTCGTTGAATGGTTCGATACTTGGCGCATACGTCTTAACACACAAAAGACCGCAGCAAAGATTTTTAGCTTACGTCGCATCTCCAACTCTCCCGAATTGCACATTAAGCATGAACCAATTCCCTGGCTACCTTCTACCACCTCCGTCAAATACCTTGGAGTAATGCTGGCCACTAAACTTACTTGGCGAGCCCATATTGATCGACTTATCTCGTTGGCATCAGGACGACTTTCAAAACTTGGACCGCTACTTCTCAGACGCACTCCTCTTGGGATTGAATGCTCTCTGCTTCTCTACAAATCTCTTGTCCGGCCACTTATCACATAAGCTTCCCAGGTATGGGGTACGGCTAGCAACACTCATCTCCTTAGTCTACAGGTCCTGCAAAATCGATTTCTGCGCATCGTCACGGATGCCCCTTTGTACGTAAGAAATCAACAACTGCATAAAGAACTTGGTCTCCTTCCTCTTCACCAGTACATACGTCAGATCGCCTCTCGCTTCTTCTCAAACCTGCCAGATGTTCCAGGACCTGTGAAGTACGACATCGGCGTACGAACCCGCCAGCCCACGCGCCTGAAGAGACGACTCCCACAGGATCTCCTCCTTAGTGACTCTGAATGAAAAAACTATGAATATTGTTTCACAATGACTGTTGTTCTTATCTCTTTGATTACTTGTTTGTTTTATTAACTGCTTTTTTTCTCTTTTGTTTCACAGTGTTAAATAGATAATAGGAGCCAACTTGTTTTTCCTTACATGTTATTATATAGTTCATAAAGATTCAATTAGTTAACAAGGATCTGTAAAGCATGTACTGCTGATCGATCATTGAATAAATTAAAAAAAAGAAGAGTGAGACATTAGTAAGTTGATGTACAGTAAGTTAGGAAACACAAATAAAGCGATTGGAAGCTGCGTGTGTCGATATGATATGTTTTCTCGCGGCTGCCAATTGCTGTCCAGAAGACATGATTATATCTGAACCGAGTAAGCATACACTGCCTCGCCATGTATGTGCGATATTCTGAGGTAAATATCTCTGTGTTGTGAATTTTTACCGATACGATTTCTCGCTTTGCCATGTAGTACATAGCGTCGATTACACTTCACTGCCATCTCGCGACCACCGCTGTCTTCACGTTGCGGGGAGTATCTTATTGTGTCAAGTTATGACGTTTACCGACCTCTAACTTACACAACCATAATATTGTGTAACATATAGAAACGTGACCAAAAATCGAAAAAAGTGTGAAGAAATGCTTTTAGTGATACACATAATTGGTTTAATATTATAGTTATTGTGTAATTATAATTCCTGTAATGCCAGGATGTTGAGTGTAATCTGATATTACATTAATGTACACAAGGCCTTCACTTATTCTAGCTACATATAATTCCACCACAAAAAACAAGGTTGGTATAAATGGAGTGTTATAATATGTTATTCCATTGAGTGTTATTTACATTTTTCAGTTAGTGTGGCCTGTTGCTTTCTTGTGTTCATATTTATTAATTACATATATGATGTCAATGGTAAGAATATGTAAACATAAACTGGAGATGTCAGTTAGATGGCTAGAAAGAATGTATGAAGCGGTCGTGGAAGCCAGAACCATGTATGCAGTATGGGGCACATCAGATACGAACACAATTAGACCAGATGTATGGATTGTTTTGTAAAGAACTACTAGAGATACCAAAATCGGCACCAAGAGAAGTGACATTACTAGAGTTGGGTAATAAAAATAGGAGGGGAATAATAATAGAGAGATTATTGAAATTCTGGTATAAGTGTATTAAAGGGCAGAAAGAGGAATTATTGAATTTGTGCATGAAGCAACAGAAAAGCATAAAAAAGTAGTTGGTGGTCGGAATTGGAAAGAATGGTATTAAAGATACGCATGGGAGATCTATGGAGAGCAGAGGAGACAAATTATAGCGGTTTTTGGAAGGAAGTGAGAACTAGAGTACAAAACTTAGATAGGCAGGATATATGGGAAAGTATAGAAGAAAAGAAATCTTTGAAATTGTATATGCAATTAAAGACAGAATGGGGTAGGGAAAATGTATAGATCAATGTGGCAAAACTGGAAGAGAAGGCATAGCATGGATGAGAGTAGGAATATTATACTTAAAAGGGCTGAGAAGTAATGAGGTAGGGATATGTGAATTTTGTGGAGATGAAGAGAGCACTGTTCATTACCTGGTAGAATGTAAGGAAGTCTTCATTGTTACTCTACAAATCACTCGTTCGTCCGCTTATTACTTATGCCTGCCAAGTGTGGGGGGCCTCACACATATGTCATCTGCGTCGTCTTCAGGTTATACAGAATCGCTTCATGCGCATCGCTACCAACGCTCCGTGGTTCATCCTTAATCAGAAGCTCCATCGCGAACTAGGACTGTTACCTCTTCACGACTACATTCGCAGGATCACCCGTCGTTTCTTTTCCACGCTGTAAGAAGTTCCAGGAGCTGTGTATTATAATATCGGCGTCCGCACGCGCCAGCCCTCACGCTTGAAGATGAGACTACCACAGGACCTGCTTCTGAGTGATACATCTGATTCGAGTGATACTAGTGCTTGAAGTCTGTCTTACATCTTCAATGTTGACATAATTTCTCAGAGAGTATTATTGGAGTTCTAAATTAATGGGGGGCGACCTGTTAGCCTACCTCCGAGTGTTATTGTTCTTTAATATAGTGTTCTGCTACCTTTTTTCACTCTGATCTGTAAAGCATTGTACTGCTGATCGATCAATAAAAAATTATATATATATATAAAAATGTAAGGAGCTAACAAATTACAGGAGAGAAATATGTGATAAGAAATGGGACAGTGTGAGCAAAGAGGCAGTGGCGTTACGCATGTTAACGGGGATGAGTGAAAAGAAAAATAGATGTGTAGGATATTTCTTATATAGGATAAGAGAAAAGTGGATTAGGGCAAAAGTAGTAAAGGTCAAGAAGAAATGGCACCAAGCTGCTCAGGAAAACCAAAGGCTTATAGCCAGGGGATCTGAGTCAACAAGTAAATCTTAGGGTCAGCAATTTCATTTATTTGTATAGGTATACAACATGTTCTATGTTTAATTTTATTGTACTGAATTTGTAATGGATACTGTACAAATAAATAAATATCAAAATATCAAAATATATATGAAACATTAAATTATAGCAAAATATATTTGCTAGATATTTCGTAATCTTTTCTAGTTGTTCATTTTTCACTATCTGCATTTTACACTGCCTCCTGACATCACTGATCAGTCCAAAGAGTTTCTATATTACAACAGTGCCCTCTACATGACCCGTGTTAAAAGGAGTACTTTTACAGCCAGCCAGCTGTGTAAAAATATGTTTTCTTAACCCTACATATAGGGTTATGAACTAACTCTCTGATAAAATAGAAACATGGGAAGTTTACAGCCCATAGTTTACATGAAGCTTGTTTATTTGACCTTTTAAGTCATATCAGACGGAGAATGAATTGCGTGACATGATGCTCAAATAAGTGCAGGTTCCATGGAGGTTAGAGTTACCCGAAATTCGTCTTGAAGAATCAGGGAAGACCCCGGAGAAAACCTTATGCAGGTAACTTTAACTTACCCTAACCGAGATTCTAACTCGGGACCTCATGAATGTGAAGCAGACTCGCTACCGTCTACGGCACTGAGGCGGGCAACGTCCTCCAACCTTAAGTCACATTGGACAGAGATCGAAATGAGTAAAATCATAGTCGAATGAGCCCAAGGTCCATAGAGCTTAGAGCTACCCGACATTTATCTTTCAGGCTAAGGGAAAACCCCGGACAAGACCTTATCCAGATAACTCACTCTGACCGAGATTCGAACTGGAGGCCTCATAAACGTGAGGTAAACACACCACAGAGTTGGGCATTAGCGCAATGGTTAAGGCATATGCGGGTATATATATATATATATATATATATATATTTAAAGTTTACGTCCTCCAACGCGAAATCATATCGGACGATACCGAGCGGGATGGCTCAGGCTGTTTCGGGAGGCCCGGATTCGATTCCTGTGGCCGACCTACCTGACCCATGGGTTTCTTTGGGGGTTTTCCCGGGTCGCTAGGCGAATGCTGGATAGGTTAATTACATCACACGAATTTCCTGTCCCTCCATTTCATCTCCATTATCATTTGATACCATCTCTTATCTGGTGGTCTCTTTCAGGGTAGAAGTGTCGGCGGGAGTGTCTCGACGCTATATGGCAGGATGATATGCTCTGAGGTAAACTACTTCCTCCTCCGGTAGGTCGGTTGCCGGTCTCCACTCCTCTGCTGGGACCTTTAGGGCTCGGCTGCTGGGCTCTTTGCCGTCCCGTGTCCGTTGTCCTGGCCTGTCGGGGGAAGTCTCTATCCAAATAAACTGTAGGGACCCTGCCCTCTGTACTGTCGTAGCTCCTTGGGTCTGCCGCCCTTTGTCTCCTTTGCCTCATCCTTTCTCTCGGGGGTGTCCCACTTGGGGGCACAGGAACAATGGGCCCACCATGCTGGCCTACATACCGAATCCCCTCCGTAATGAAATCCCAAACCATATCGGACGATGAGTGGAATTGGAAAAACGATGCTCATATGAGTCCAGGGTCCATAGAGCTTAGAGTTACCCGATATTCGTCTTTCAGGATAAGAGAAAACCCCAGAAATAATCTTATCCAGGTAACTCACCTTGATCGAGATTCAAACTCGGGACCTCTTGAACGTGAGGCAGACACGCTACCATCTACTTTACCGAGGCGGGAATATATATGCGGGTAGATGAGGTGGATGCTTGCGCAGTGTAAATCTTCTTTCTTAGGCTTTCTTGAAGTAGCTGCCCAGAGAGTCACTTGGCCAGCCTCTCTCCGGGTGGTATTTCACCGGGTTCTGTAAAACTGTTAGCGACTTTTGTGGTTGTGCTCTGTCTCCGCCTTCTGCCGACTTGTGGCTTCTCTACCCCGAGAGGGAATGTAGCCCAATATCACATATGTTTCTTTTCGTGTCTTACCCATCATAAGATATCACAGCCCCTTAATAGTATAATTATACTTTTCTTCAGAACAAAAAGCATTAGGACGTTTTGTCCTCATTAATTAATGCACTTCAGTCTAGTAGTTTTGGCATTTGTTGTAATATAAAGAGAATTGTGGAGATTTTGTTACAAACTTGTGTTTTTACCCTTTTTAGGATTTTATTAAGTACGAACCTTAAACAATTAATACTGAAGAAGGTAAAGAACAACAAGAAGAAAGGCAGGAAAGCAGTGTTATCAACCATTTTCAAGTCTCTCTGGACTCTGCTCCTATTTCCACGAAAGCGCTAGTGAGCTATTTCGACATTAAAAACACAACGTAGCGTTGGCGTTCCTGAGTTAGCAGAAAACCGGAATTCATTTGTTTTGCTTAATAGAAAGGATAGCCAAGAGGGTAGTGATGTCAGTATGGCGTGACGAAGGGAGCCGAGAGGGTAATTCGTAATTGACAGTTACCGATGCGATAAATATTGATAGAATTTCAGTGAATTTAAAATACATTAATATAAGGCAGGAAAAATGTGGATCTTCGAAAGTAGATAATTGTGTGAAATGTTATTGGGTCGTTTTGAGAAGAGTTCTATGTTACGTGGATTTAGTGGCCGAGTTAAAAGGGGCTGGTCGAGTAATGGTCGGGTAGTGTTTTGTGGTGCTTTTATAGTGCAGCAATTGTAAAGAAGAAAAGAGTGGTTCAGAAATGGGAGCAAATTTGAATAATTTATGTTGTTAGGTAGTTAAGACATTGGTTTGTTTAGCTACGGAAGTGATGACGAAAGGAGAGCTCACCGCCAACATTGAAGGGGTGTTGCCAAGGTACGTACTGGGTTTGTGTCCGGAAAGAGTAGCAATTCATTTGTTTTCCTTCGCCAACCTAAAGGGATACTAATTCAAGGTAAGTTATTAGTTTGTTACCCTTAAAGGTGCAGAGCAGTACAACCATACCTCTGTAGCGTAGATTATAGCTATCTCTCTCACGTTCAAGAGGTCCCGAGTTCGAATCAGGGTGAGGACTGATTTTTTTCCATATTTCAAGGAAGATGAATACCAGGTAACTCAAAGTCTATGAACCCTGGGCTCATTTGAGCTTAATTTCACACATTGCATTCATCGTCCAATATGATTTAACGTCGGAGGACATACGATAAAGAGTAACTGCAGCTGGACATACAATTAGGAAGTGCCCTTAACACAGAGCTTCAGTTTCATGGAGCTTAGGGTCCATGGAGCTTAGTTACCCGACATTCGTCTTTCAGCATAAGGGACAACCCTAGAAAAAACCTTATTCAGATAACTCACCCTGACCGATATTCGAACTCGGAACCTCTTGGACGTGAGGCAGACTCGCTACCATCTACGCTACCGAGGCGGGCAATGGCTATGTAGGATGATTGATGGAAATGAATATTTACAAGAAATGATTGTGAAAAGTTATACCACAATTTTTTCATTTTTTTTTTTTTTTTTTTGCGAGCACTTTTAAACTTGAATAGTTGGGGTTTACATGCTCAAGAGCAATTCCCGTCGTCAGGATGCTATATACCTGACAAAAGTAACCAATTATGTAGATACATGTACTACTCGAATGGTAGTGTTGAGGGTTTCTACTCAGTAACTATGGTCCAGTGGTTGTAGTGGTAAACCTTCGAACATAGTGGCCTCGGGTGTCAGTCTCCGTTGGAGGTTGAGAATGTTTCTTTACCCAGCATCATTGTCCATTCTCCCTAGTATCTGCGAATATGTTGGAGTATAAATGTGGGTATGGATTTAATGTTGCAATCGAAAGTAATACAAACTCGGAGATTAACATCAACGTACATCCTAAGGTAAAAATTCGCCTTAGATATTAGAGGTGGCATACAAATAGTACCTACAGTAATGCAAAAGAAGGGAAATAGTCCAATTGAACAGGTCCAAAGTCTTTTTAATTATATTTATATACCTCCACGAGCTCTTGGCCCTTTTTAAGGAGGAAATACAAAAAGTAGTTCAATGGACAGATATCATTTAGTGCGTGAATTTAAATAACAATACTATAAATACAACAGCTGACTATCATTCAGTTACATGAATAATTCAGACAAATTTACAAATAAACTATAAAACTATTGCCGGAAATGAACGAGCAGATGAGCTAGCAAAGAGAGCTGCCATCTGAAATCTTCCAGAGACATACAGTCTATGCCCCATTTCTTATCTGAAGCAAACGTTAAAGGAGATTTTCATCAACGACGGGAATGAATACTTGTTAAAAACTGACTGTGGTGCTTTGACTAAGGATTTATATTTCCCAACAGTTTCTGACAGACATAAATGTAAATTCGTTAATCCTATGTTCTCACTCAATTCTTAACTGGACATGACAAATTTTCAGTTTACTTATTTCGATTCAAAATCAAATCCACGCCTGTTTGTATCTGTGGAAATTATCTTCAAGATGTCCCTCACATTTTATTTGATTGCCCGTTTTTCTGTTTTGAAAGATATGAACTTGAATTATTGCTTCAATCCTTAGGTTACACTTTCTCAAAACCACTTACACATATTCTGATGAATTACGAAACTTATCAATATTTCATGGATTTCTTAAACAAAATATTTCTCAAGCTGAATGATTCATCTGGATGTTTACTGTTTTTCAGCTTGATATTGAATTTTTTTATGTTTCGATAATTGCATTATATTCATAAATTTGTAAACTATATTCCTAATATAACTTTGGGTAAAATAGGAATAAAAAATTGGATAGTAAATAATAAATAAATATAAGTAAATTTAATATTAAAATTAAACAACTGAGCAGATTAAATATAAATAAATAATAAATTAAGGGTAAAAATGAAACTAACAATAATAAAATAATACTTAATATATTAACCAAGTTTACAATATTTATCATGAAAATACAACTTAACATTTCTTTTAAAATGACAGGTTTTAAGTTTCTGATTTTTATGGGTATATCATTATAATGATTTATTATCATATGCTTAACTCCAGCAATTACATATTTAGATGTTAAACTAGAAATTATATGAATGAATGATTTTAGCCTTGTATCAAATCTTTATTAAACACTATACCAAGTTTATTATTACGTGATATTATGTACTATATATACTTGAATATATGTACTGAACTTTGTATTTGGATCAGTATGGTAATAGGATGTAACTCTGTAAGCTTATATAATAACTGAGATGAGGTGAGTGGATGAAATCCACATATTCTTTTCAAAGTTAGCATAACTATAGTATCCACGGCAAATTTGAAATGGGCTATAAATACCCATTTATTGATGACAGGAGTAGATGTTTCTCCTTTTAAGGTGTTCTTTTATATGAAAACGTCTGCATACCGGAGCAAAAGACAGTCATAATGATGTTGTTGACTATTGGTAACCTATCATTGGGGTTCAGCTACACCGATGCTTTGGCTACGCCTTCCCGTTGGTTTGCTTCACTCCTCTGCTTATAAAAAAACATCTGCGTTACGCTTTAAGGCTGAGAGCCCTCAAGCCTTTGATAGCGTTTGTTCCTCTGTGGTGCTATCTTCAATGAAAATTGGTAATAGAGATTTAGAGTGAAATAGGCTGAGAAGAAAACATTTGCCACAGGTACAATAGTTTATCGTCAACTGCTTTCTAAAATGGTATATTATTCGATAAGGTCGACAAAAGCATGGTAAAAGTTATTTCGCTTGTTCTGTTCATCGTGAGATCAGATTGTAAAATGTAAATCATATACACCGTTTTGGCATACAGATCACATGCTTTACCTGACTTTGATACTGTCACAGGAAATCTTTTTGTAACCTTTACCTTATCACTGCCCTTAATAGTGGGTTTATATGTACACATATAGAAACTAAAAACAAAACATCTACCGAAATGCACTTGGAAATTTAAAAATACAAAATATATAGAATATTATATTTAAATGTCTGCCAGTTGTAAAAATAATAATAGCAACGTTTTCATTTTTCATAATTCTACCTTATATTTTTACTTAAATATTAATTTATGGATCAATTCATTGTTTTAATAAAATGCTCCGTAGATGCTCTAGATTTACAGTAAAAATTTCTGCCAGCCTCGGTATGGTAGATGGTAGCGTGTCTGCCTCACGTTCACGAGGTCCCGAGTTCGAATCTCGGTCAGGGTAAGTTACCTGGATAAGGTATTTTCCGGGGTTTTCCCTTATCCTGAAAGACGAATGTTGGATAACTCTTAAGCTCTATGGACCCCGCGCTCATTTGAGGTTCATTTCACCCTTCCATTCATCGTCCGATATGACAACGTTGGAGGACGTAAATTACAAAAAAAGTGCGTTCTCAACTTTTTTATAGCAACCTCTAATTAATAATGAAAAAGACAGGTTTTATCTCCTGAAATTTTTCACTTTTCAGAATCTAGCGATTTATTTCTCAAAACTAAAAAATTATTTAAAAAAAGTATATAACTATTTTCTTTAATGTACTTCTGAGAGGCAGTGCAAAAGTGATAAAGCAAACTTGTAAACGTGTGTGGAGCTTTGAGAGTATGGAAAAATGTAGAAAAATGTTTGCACTAAAACAGAATTAAAATTGGGCCAGTCCATTTATAGCTTTAACTTAACTGGTAGTCTAAGTGTTACAGGTGAAAAAGTGATATGTTATTAAATTTGGAATTGGTACTGTCTTATGTATATGTCTAATTTTTTAAGTATGATAATTTTCGAAGAAACTTCACAGATGCATAACCAAAGCATTGATGTATTTTCATATCTTATTTCTAAGCAGAAAATGGTTTATGGAATGTGTGTTTATGTATAATGGAAACAATATTTGGGGCTTCTACTTATACAGAGTGTTTCAAAATGACACCGAACGAACATATAGAAGCAGTTGCTCTTCTTCTATATGACACATAGTAAAGATAGTTTTACCGCCAATAGAGCCACATAAAAATGCTCCAGAATGAGTGGGGATTAGGCAGTGACACGCACGACGAAGCGTGCCTCACGCTGTCGGAGTTCGCAGGTATAGGTCACATGCCGTACCGCGTGCTGTGGCTGTTTGTACACATACCGACATACTCCGTAGTAGCTTTCTACTATTAAGAATTCCTTTGGTTTATGAAACAGCAATAAAAAGATTATTGCTTAATTATTGCTTATGAGTGTTTAAGATGTTCCAAAATTCTGTTGCAGCAGTCCATGATGGAAATAAGCTGGTGGACATACCTTTCAGAGGGAAGTTAAAGTTAGTGAGGTTGAGGATGGAAGAATTAAATGATAAACAACAGAAAACAACATCAAAGAGTTGTAGATAAATTAACCAAAACTAAATGCCTTATGCAATGAGACGAGCATTTTATTTCACGTGTTTGATAATACTAAATAAAACATTTGTAACTGAAAAGGAAGCTCTTAATATTTACAGTAAGTGGTTGAAAGTATTGTACAATTAAGATCATAACAAAAAACTTTTGAAGTTAAACAAATAAATATTATCATTGATGTAACTATTTTTACAATTTATGTTTTTAATGAAACTAAATTAATCGTGTGTTACAATGCATATGTTGGCACTTACGTTGTATTTAACCCAGGATATTCTGAAAAAATTTAGTTTAATGGAAAGGAAAATAATAGGTTGGAACGGAAAAGTCCGGACCATAATTAGTAACTTCTCAGGAATGCATCAATGCGTCACTAATGTGCAGCTAAAACCAGTGATTGCAGGTTGTTTTGGAACACTTGTTTGGCTCGGTCGTTCTAGAAGTTGTATTGCTCTATGCCTTAATGAATTCGGCCACTCGTGTCGGTAACACTGCTCTGGAAAGTTAAAAGTTAAAGAAGAAGAAATGCATTCCCATGATTTTGTGTACTTACTAATTTATTAACTGCCCATACATTTGACCACTGGTAAATAGTAAGAGGTAGACGAAATCTTATTGAACTAAAAGTATAAATCTCATTACAGCAGAGTTTTTCATTTAACCTTTCTAAATTGTAGAGTTCACCAGAGATATTCATTGTTACTGGTTGGAATTTCAAAATGCTTACATTTAGGAAATGGATTTCAAAGACATAATATCATTACAGGATTTCACTGTCACTTAAAGCTTACTGCTCCCATTTATCTATAAAGAAATATTCAATAAGACCATTTCTGCAAATATTTATCTCCATTAACTTGGAGTGAGAAGAATAAGTGTTGGTGATATAGTTTGTACAAGAGTAGGGAAAGACAAGTGAGTCCAATATAGGATTTCCTTGTATAAGGATATCAACTGAAAATTGTGACTTTGTGGGTTCGTGAAATTAAAAGTCCAATTGCACAAACTCAAAATGTTCTTTATTTCCACCGAATTACAGTTGGAACACTTGCCGATTACATAGAATTACGTAGCGCACACAATTACAGTCCACAAGTTCGTCGGTCACAGATCCACTCCACACTCACAATTACGTACGACTCCTCTGATACACGTACGCAGTCTTCGAGTCCGTTCGCTAGTACTGCGCTCTTCACGGCTGCTCGCCAAGAACTGTCTGAGTCGTCTAACGCGCTGCTTATATAGGAAGATCGCTGTTTCTGGAAGCTTCGCGGTTCGAAACATCATCCCGATTGTTCCAGACGTCAGGAAAAGGGGGAAGAGACGGTACATTGCCTAGTGACACTTTCCTAACCATCAGCTATGTTAGCGCTACAAGTTAAATAGGTGGGCGTGGCCTGAGTGCCTCCTGTCCCCTACCCAGCTCCAGTTGGTCGTGCCTTCCGATAATAGGGTGACAATATTACGGAATGCAATTTGTTCAGTTTTTTATATGTAATAGTATTCCCAGATGAATCAGTATTGTGACTGTGGGTTCGTAGAATTAAAAGTCCAGTTTGCATAAATCCCAAATGCTCTTTATTTCCGTAGAAATACACTTTGGTCAACCCTTACAGCAGAAGAATTACGTCACATACACAATTACAATCTTCCAAGGTCACCGTCTACAAACAAAAGCGCCTACTTTCAAAATACAGCAGCAGGCACAAGGTGCAGTTCCGATTACACTCTGACCGTAACTAGGGATAGCGGCTTCTTTTTACATCTCACCCGTGATTCCAGACGTCTGTGGAATGTTCTGTCAATCAAGATGTCACTAGAATTTTCGAGTTATCTAACTTTATCTGTTTCGGCAAGCCTTTTATCTCCGCGTTATATTTATCTGTCTCTTATCTCCACGCTGCACTGTCTCTTTGTGTGCGTACGCCACCAGTTGCGACAATATGTACCATTTCCATGAAAATATCTAAAATATGTGGCATTTTAATCGACATGTTTATGCATATTTCAGTCACATGCATTGTGTATAAGTGGCAAGTGTAAAATAGGAGAAGCAGGTATATAGCAAAACTTATACACGGAACCTTTGAAAGTATTTAAGTTCAGAATTTCCAAGGTTACGACACAGCATTTCTAAGAAATCGCCTACTTAAATCTACTCTTTACATGTTTAATTTTGTGAAATTGCTTTTAACAACTCTAAAACACCGTTGCCCGATTTCACCAACAGATGTTAAAATCGTCGTTAACAAATGTAACGTAACAATTGTCACAGCGCTAACACTACTGTTAAATTTCTTGTATTTCACCAACCTGTTTCCTGAAAATGTTAACAAACATTTGTTAACGCCAAGAGACTTGTAAACATCACAGCTATAGAAGGCTATGGATGAGTCGTATTATTTTCTGAACTTACTGCGATGCACTTTTGTTTTCATTTTCGTCTGCACACAACTGAAAAAATGGCGAGTAAAAAAAGGCCATGAGACAAATTTCTCATCGATTGAGAAAGAATTGTTAATTGAATTGCTGACGAAGTATAAGATATCGTGGAGAATAAGAGGACGGATGCTGTGAATATAAAAGAGAAAATGTCACGTGGGAAAAATTGGAAACGAATTTAATTCAAATGCATGTGTCACTACTACAAGCATGAAACAACTTCGTCAGTATTTCGTAAATTTAAAACGAGGAGCGAAGAAGTGACGAGTGACTTGAAAGTTTTAAGGCGGGAGGGGGGCAGTGTATTCATCCACATAGCTCATTTTTTGTGTAATTTACGTCCTCTAACGTTGTCATATCGGACGATGAATGGAATTGGTGAAATGATGCTCAAATGAGCCCAGGATCCATAGAACTTAGTTACCAGACATTCGTCTTTCAGGATAAGGGAAAAGCCCGGAAAAAACCTTATACAGGTAACTCATCCTGACCGAGACTCGAATTCGGGAGCTCTTGAACGTGAGGCAGACATGCTACCACCACGCTACCAATGCGGGCCCACATAATTCAGTGAATTATAAAATCGCAAAGTTATTAATACTTGAACCTAAGGCGAGATAGGCATATTCCTTTCGATGCATGTTCTAACTCACTATTACGTAAATTTAAAACGAGGAACGAAGGACAGGTGACTTGAACGTTTCAAGACGGGAGGTGGACAATGTATTATCCAAATAATTCAGTGAATTATAAAATCACAAAGTTATTAATACTTGAAGCAAAGTGGAGATCGACATGTTCTATCTTCTCTTGTACTTCCGCAGTAACCTTCAAGCAACTTGTTTCGACAGTCTATATCTCTGTAGAAAATTTTCTTCTGATAGCTCCTCAAAATCATTTCTCCTCATAGGCCGTACTCTATTACGAATGCCATTTAGACGGTCTTAAATATAGCAAATCGACATCAACAGCCAAGTTCATGCTCGCCATTTTGACTATTTACAATTGTTAAGCACTTAACAGAAATTTGGCTTGTTAGTTTAACAAGAGGTTTAACACGAGTGTTAAGCTAACACTTGCTGTCGAAATTGCAATTTTTGTTATAACTATTGCTAAACTGGTGTTAAGCCTTAACATCTGTTGGTGAAATCGGACATGTATTTGTTCTACTAGAAATAAAAGAACATTTTTTGTATTGTGAGTGAATTGCTTTGTATATGTATTAAACTGTCAGATACTTAACAAATCTTGCAACAGAAAAATGCATAACACGTTAGTCAAATAACATTTTTGATACCATTAAGCATTTAACAAACTTTGTTAGTTTGAATTTTGAAATAGTTCAAATTCTCTTAACTGCAAATTCCCTTCATTTTTCATATTCATACAAGGAGAACTGAGGTGACAGAGTTTGAACAGATGTCAATATTTAGCCCACTTTACTTCTCTTATAACAGTGTAAGTTGAGACTTCCATCTACCTGCACAATATTTACAAAATAATTTTAAACTTTAATACTATAAGCCTTTGCGTGACTTTATGAGCTAAAGAGAAACAAAAGAACTACAGACCGCATACATTTACACGTTAGAAACTGACCGCAAAAATGTTTGAAGTAGTCGGGTTGGGCCAAAACATGTGGGTAGGAAAATGCGTCATAGTTGGCAGTGTTGTCATTTATCCAGTCCTGTCCCTTCATTACGCTATGAGGATAATTGACTAATAAAACCAATACTTTATGTAATGTACATTTGAATTGGCGTAGTAGGTAAAATAGGTGATTAAAAGAAATGGTTATTTCTAAGATTACCAATTTCTAAGCATTAAAACCAAGACGGAAGGAATTAAATTTGAACTACTAGGCCAGAAGTGTCACTTCGTTGCTCTACGCCACGTACTTCGTGTTGTATATGAAGCACATCTTCACTCATTTAGGTAATCAATCGTTAGAGAGATGTTCCCTGAATATGCCGTAGCTAGGTGAAGAGTAGGTGGAGGCACATGCCTCTTCTTTTTTACCTAAGGTTGTGCGTTATTGCACTGGATTTTGACGGAGAAACTGCAGATAACAAACCATCTCTAATCCCACGTACATTAGTTCGGAAACAGCATTCAGACGAGCGTTTCGTGGCCCTTAGCCTCTGTTTACGATCTGTACATAATTTTACCTTCCTTATGCCCATGTATAGATGGTATTGCATTTCATCCAATAATTACTTACCAAGATTTCATTGCAAGTAAAATTTTGAATTCCTCTAAATAAAAAGGATTAGTTTTAGAAAGAACTTTTCCTTTAATTGACGTCCTTCAACGTTAAGTCATATTGAACGATGAAGTGGGAGAAATGATGCTCAAATGAACCCAGAGTCCATGGAGCTTAGAGCTACCCGACATTCATCTTTCAGGATAAGAGAAAACCTTCGTTAAGTCATATCGGACGATGAATGAAATTATGTTTAAATGAGTACAGGGTCTATAGAGCTCAGAATTACCAATCATCTTTCAGGATAAGGGAAAACCTGCAACGTTAGCTCGTATCAGATGATGAGTGAAATGTGTTCAAATAAGTACAGGATACATAGAGCTTGGAGTTATCAGACATTCATATTTCAGGATAAGGGAAAACCTCCAACGTTAAGTCATATCGAACAATGAATTAAATGAAGTACGAATTAGCTCAGGGCACCTAGAGCTTAGTCACCAGACATTCATCTTTCAGGATAAGGGAAAACCTCCAATGTTAAGTCATATCGAACAATGAATTAAATGAAGTACGAATTAGCTCAGTGTACATAGAGCTTAGTTACCAGACATTCATCTTTCAGGATAAGGGAAAACCTTCAATGTTAAGTCATATCGAACAATGAATTAAATGAAGTACGAATTAGCTCAGGATACTTAGAGCTTAGAGTTACCAGACATTCATCTTTCAGGTTAAGGGAAAACCTTCAATGTTAAGTCATGTCGGACGATGTATTAAATGGAGTACGAATTAGCTCAGGGTTCGTACAGCTTAGAGCTAGCAGACATTCATGTTTCAGGTTTAGGTAAACCTCGGAATAAACCTAATTCAAAAACCTCAACCCTGACTAAGATTCAATCTCGGGACACGTTGAACGTGAGGCAGACAGGTTACCACCTACACTACAAAGGTGGGCGCAAAAATATTAGAAGGCTCCAAATCTGAGTTGGCTTTCAGCATAGTTCCTTTTTAATTTGTTATCTATTTTCAAAAAGAAGGGGGAAAAATAGAAACATTTTGCAAGTTAATTGTTATTAGGTTTGAGGGTTGTTTTTTCTATCCTATAAGACCAACAAGTATAACATAATTACATCATCTCAGCCTCTAACCAAAGCGTAGTTCCTGTTCTGCCAGGTCATCGTCAACATGCCATTATGACGTCAGCGGTAATCGGGATAACATTGCATAATTAGGTAATTTGGTTGGCTACATTTTAGACTATGAAATTCTCTACGCACTATCATTTGCTTTGTTTCCTTATGTTCTACAAACTGTTGTTACAAAAACTTATATTTCTCTCCACTTTATACTAACCAAATCTATACTCGGAAGTTAAATGTGAGTAGCAATATATTGGCTTTAAAGTTGCATACGCTTTCTATGTCATCGGGAGAAAAAACTGAAAAGCGAAAGTGGAGAAGTATTGATTATTTCGAGCGAATAACATAAATGACGGAAACAGAAAAATGAAAGTTATTGGACATAAGCTATGCGTTTTAGCGAATTTTTTGTGTTGTGGTATGTTTTGATTTATTTCTTAAGTTTAGCAGATATACAAAATTATACAGAGTAACTTCAGAATGGAAAGCACTTCACAGCACTTCACAATATGAAGTATCAGAGGCAGAAGTTGCTAAGCCACTGTTTCAAAATTGTGCAGGACAGCTGCTTAAAGTTTTCAAAATTATCTTATCAAAATAGTAATACAAATGAAAGAATTTTATGTGATGGGTCTGTTTTGAGGTACAATGTACTATGTTGAATTGTTTTCACGGTTAGACATATATACCATGTGTGACAGTATATTTTATTATTAGAACTTAACAACCTTTAACTTAAAATAGATGAAGAGTTGTTAAGTCACTTGACTTAGCAGCTTCTGATTCCTAATGTTAGAGCTTTTCCACTATATAATATTATAATATGTAGCCATGGATGAACTATTACTTACATCTCTACTATGGACTAATCCAGTATGCACTTCATGGATTGACACACAAAATTGTCATCAAAACAGTTTTGTTATCAAAATTTGTAAGTGTTAATTGGAAGTGGAAATTAATTTTATGTATTATTTTTTTTGGTTTTAAATTTTAATTTTGATATGAATTTTATAAATAATATTTTAGGAAGTTAAAGTAAAGTTGTATATATTAAGTTATAAAGTTTTTAAGTTATGATTATCAATAATTTTGAAATGCTATATAATTCTGTTAATAATATTTTGGTTTTTAAATTATAATTAATTGCAAGAATATTTTATTAACTTTTGAAAATTAGGTAAATTAATAATTGTTCATTTTTAAAATTTATGACTGGTAATTAGTCAATCTCTAATTGATAGTTTATGTGGTTAGGACATTTTTTTTTTGTCAAGTAGTAGTGCTGGATACCAGTACCAATGGTAGCAGCAAACTTTTAGTATGGGGAATTTTAAAATATAGTTAAGTTAATAAATGGAATACCAGTTATATGTTACTGGAAATCATTAATATTATATTTTTCTTTAAAATATTTCTAAGTATGTTTTAAATGTTTATAAAAAAATTTAAACTAAATTTATGGAATTTTGAAAGGGATGGATTATAAAAAAATTAATTTTTAATTATATTTTTGAAATTTAATTTATTTTTAAGTTTGTTTTTAGAAATGTGGCTTGGATTTTTATGTTTTATGAGAGTATATTTTAAAATATTTGTAATTTTTAAAATTTTTATTATTATATTTTTATTTTTTTATTTATAATCTGTAAATTGTGTGTTTTGTATGTTTTTGTTGTTTTAATAAATGAATAAAAGTCTGAGTATTTACCCCGGATTAAGAAATTAAGTGCCGGGGTATAGTATGTAGATTTTTATTTTTATAATTTTATTTTTTTACTCTCATCAAAACATCACTCCATCTCTACTACATCATCTTCTAATCACTTCCATTTTTTTTTTTGTAATTTACGTCCGCCCCAAAGTTAAGTTATATCGGACGGTGAATGAAATGGGTGAAATGATGCTGAAATGAGTCCAGGGCCCATGGAGCTTAGTTACCCGACATTCGTCTTGAAGGATAAGGGAAACCCCCGGATAAACCTTATCTAGGTAACTCGCCCAGACCGAGATTCGAACTCGGGACCTCTTGAACGTGAGGCTACCATCTACGCTACCGAGGCGGGCTATCACTTCCATCAATCACTTCCATATGTTATTGTGTCATAAGATGTAGGACCTTCTAGCAGAGTGACATGTTCCAACAGTGAGCGAACATCGTAATATTTTGTCTTCTTAATCTTCCGAAGTCTATCTGATGATTTTTTGGCACTATCATATGTCTTGTGTAAGGCTTGCAACTTCACTACTGTCCTCAAAAGAGGCTGGGGACGATAAAGTGAGGAAGACATTGTGTGACGAACTTCTG
Source organism: Mantis religiosa (assembly GCA_030765055.1). NCBI lineage: Eukaryota > Metazoa > Arthropoda > Insecta > Mantodea > Mantidae > Mantis > Mantis religiosa. The sequence goes on along the minus strand of CM060952.1, from coordinate 31,356,124 downwards.
GTACACATCCTCTTTGGAAATACACATTCTGGATTAAAGTGAATTCAGGAATACTTCTTAGAAGAACATGGTCGAGGGCATCTTTGAAGTCAAAAGCTTTAACAGCTGGAGTGCCACATGTTTCCCGTTATTGGTCAGTGAACGTTTGACATGGACAACATCAATGGGCTTCTTCTGTGGTGAATCTTTGATCAGTTTCACCCATATGGAAGGGTCTAGAACTTTATCCATTGATCGTTTCTTCTTCTCAATATTACCAAAAATTCTGTCAATAGGAATGAAAGAGTGCCCTGGTATTGGGAAGAACAGATAAGCTTTCTGAAAGTGCATTTGAGGAATGTCTAAATGTCTAATCTAAAATGTATCAACAGCTGATATCAAAGAGCTTGGGTGCCACCACCAAACGGCTAATGCGGCAACTACTTGACTTAACGACATCTAACTCGAAAAGGATGACAACTTTTATTTCTGAAATTGATGCCCATTCAACATGCCAGGGCTAACGTCTTGTGATCCACAAATCTTTTAGCACTATTACAGAACTGGTATTCAGAGTGCTTATTGTGTGATTAACAGGATTTCTCAAAAACATTGACTTAACAACTTCTGAATCTGAGTGCTTCAATTATAAAAACATAAGTTGTAGTCCTGTAAATATTTTAAATGAGTATGGATCAAAATAACAGCCATGAGAACATAAGGTTTGAACCATTGGCGAAGCATGCAATGAAGCACTGTAAACGCCATTTTCCTAAAAATTGAAGGAGAAGAAGCAAAAACAAGAAAGTTCAGGCCAAACAATATTTTATTTGCTCTGGGTACATTTTCAAAATTTATTTGCCAGCATCCGTGGTGCTGCAGACAATTTGACAGTTGCTTAGATTCGAGTGACCAGTTCCTCGACTTCATATCAATACTGTCACCGAGGTTTTGTTGTGCCGCTGCCGCAAGTCGCAGCCGGCGCGTGGGTGCATAGCTGGACGCTTGCCGAGAGAGAAAGAGACAGAGATAGTTCCGTCTTTCTCTCGCTGCGCCGTGATTGCTATCGAACGATCGACTGTATTTTAGAACAATGAATGTGGGTATAAAAACCTCGCGAAGTGTTAGAGCGTAGTCAGTTGCTAGTTGAGTTGCAGTTGTGCAATGTGAGAGTTGTGTGAGAGTTACTGAACTGTACCGCAGCGAATTCTTTTGTTTACGTACAGCGGGGCGAACGAGACGATCGTGAAGAGTGCTGTTGTGCATGCCATGTCATTTTTACTGCTGCAAGGGCTTTACATAGCTACTGTTTATTGCAATAAGGAGCATTTTAAATTTCTGCAACCAAGACTTTTAATTCTAAGAACCCAAAATGTCAGAATACTGAATATTTCTGTATTTCGCATTCGTAGCTTTCAGTACCATGAAGTAATCACGACTCTTCGATAGCCGGGAAGCACTTGACAGCATTTGAATGAAATTGTAAATAGTATAACTTAATATTTTAATAACTCTAAATTATGTGTTAATGCAAAAAAGTGAATTAATAATTTTCAATTTTAAAACCACTCATTTTGAGCCTCATATATACTTGGACAATGATACGATTCTACCTATTGATAATGTAGATATTCTTGGTTTAACAGTTGACAGTAAACTAACATAGAATGAACATATTAATAAAATTAAAAAGAAATTATCATCAGCCCTTTTTGTTATACGTAATATATCAAAATTTGTATCAGCTGAAACTGCCAAGATAGTCTATTTCACGTTCATTCATTCAATTATTGCATATGGCATAGAGCTGTGGGGATCAACATCTAAAGCCAATCTCAAAATAATCTTTACATTACAAAAACGAGCCATCAGATACATAGCCAATCCGCCAATGTATAGTCCTTGTAAGGAAGCATACAAAACTCTTTCAATGCTAACCCTTTCCAGTATCTTTATATTATAATCCATACTGTATATACGAAATAGGTCTTTGCCTCAATATTCAGCTATTAATAACTATAACACTAGAGGAAAACAGAACTTGATAACTCAATCACATAGATTAAAATGATATGAAAGAAAGATTGATTATATTGGCAGTAAATTGTTCAATAAATTTCGAATAAATTTTTATAAATATTACTCCTTTACGTAAGTTTAAACATATATTAACTAATTTTCTTAAATCAAAAGCTTACTATGACGTGGAAGAATTTCTGAGTGATAATGATATTATAATTGCATACAGTAACTTTTTATCAATGTAATTGTATTACAATCAGCACTTTAACTGTTATTACTTGTAATTGTATTAATTTTCATTATTTATTTTTAACTGGACTATGATCTTAAACAAGTTTTCAATTATGTATATTATTGTACTTGTTATAAAGAGCAATAAAATTGAATTGAAAAAAAAACTGTCACGTGAAGTCTCTGTAGCATGTTAAGAAAATTTTACCTATTTTTTGTTTTACGTGGCGCTTATAAATAGAACTAAGTGTATTTCAATAACATTAGGAATATTATTTTACATAGTTTGGTATTTATCCCTATGAAGCTTTTAGTTATTATTAAAAGTGGGTGAATTGCATACTTAACCTATTTTAGGCTAACAGTTCACGCGGTGTGTGCCACTGCAGCAAAAATGGGAATATGTGAGTGGAGAGAGGAAGCGGGAATGTGTCTGCTTGTAGTGTTACATTCTACCGAATGTAACGGTAGAATAGAAAGAGGTACAAAGGGTAGCCTTAGTCCTTTGAGTGATTATTCTCTCTTATTTTAAGAACATTTATTATTTGGAGCTTACCTTGCTTTGAAAGTCAGGTCTCACCACTGATTTGAACAAACATTGCATCTAATCGGCAGTGTGGAGTGGGTGTTTTCTTGAAAGTCCTTGTGTATCACCTTTGGAAACTACTGACCTTGTCAGTTTCTTAAAAGCTTTTTCTTTGTTTTATTTTTCTCTACTACGTACTTGCAGTAGGTATGTATTCATAACGAGAATTTCCCAGAACCACATGCTATTTAGAAAAAATACTTCTAGAAAAAATAGTTTGTGTGCAACGCCATAATTAAAAAAAAAGGAGTCATTAAATAGCAAGAATGTTGTCGTGACTGGTGGCCGACGCGCACAAAGAGCTTGTCGAAATCGATAAAGATAGCGCGGAGATAAGGGACAGATAGCGAAGTGCGGAGATAAAGAGCTTGCCGAAACAGATAAAGTTAGATAACTAGAAGATTCTAGTGTTATCTTGTTCATTCTAGAGATATGAGTAGAGGTATATATTGTACCGTTTCCTGGGATGACTTAAAACGGGGAAGCGTTAAATTACCAGAGGTACGTATAGGATGGTTAAGGAAAGGGTACAAAGTATTTCAAAATTAGATGTTTTTAACGATATCTTTATGCTCTTAAAATTTCAAATATAACAATATACAATTTCTCTTGTCTTCAAATCTTTAGCAACATGTCAATTAATTATCGTTGCCACTGGTTACATATTATTGTTTCTTTAACTGCATTGAAAGTCTTTAGGGTTTCTTCTGTTGTTTAAAGTACACTAACTCCACGAGATTTGTCTTAATTGATGCGAGAAACACAGGAAAAATTTGGAATAGAAATTGAGAAGGTTTATCCAGAACTTACATAATGAAGCGAAGCCAAACAATGTTGTCCCCAATGTTCCTACGTACGGAGCGATGAAGTGCAGATCCGATGTTCAGTGTCCGAGATCCATGTCAGAAGTCCTCTTTCTTGTACCGGAACCTCCCAGACGAAAAGTCCAGACCGATCCCCCCGGTGCAGCGTTAAGCAATTGCCCAAGCTTTTGGCTCCCTCTACAGGCGAAAGTAGCGCTTCCTAGCGCTCAGCAACGGAACTCGTAAGAGACTAGATGTAACTAGGCAGCATGGCTGGTAGTCTAACGAGCTGGGGGGAGGAGTAGTAGTTAGCACGAAGTAGATGTGTCTTTAGAAGTGCTCAGGTGCAATATAAGGAATTGCCACACAACAGACGGAGTCGAATTGAAGGTTGAGAATTGTCCGCGTACAGCCTTGTTTTGAAAGTGAACTCTTTTATTTGTGGTCAACCCTTATAGTAGGAAAATTACGTAACATACACAAATAGAACGCTCTGGACAATGATGATCAGATACATTTTGAAGCCGGAACACGCATCCTTGCAGTGCAGAAAAATAAAAATAAGCTAGTGGAGTTATGCGAATTCATTTTTCAGAATAAGGGAAAACCCCCAAAAAACCTTATCCAGATTACTGATCTTAACGAGACTCCAACTCGGGACCTCTTGAACGTAAGGCAGACACATTTTCACTTACGCTTCAGAAGTGGGTCTGTAATCTTGTATAACTGGTGTACGTTTAAGATAAAATCTGATTTAAATTGTCTTTTCTGTATCACAAACTTTTTCCGAAATGTTCTTTATTAATGGTTCGAATGATACAATTCTTTATAATTATTTAAATGTATTTCTATATTTTCGCGGCTGCTAAGTCTGCTTGCCGTTTGCCCCGGAGTTTAACAACTACGGTGCCATTCCAGGACGTGCAACGTTTTTTCCGTCGCCAACTACTATCTGCTTGGCAGCACTCTTGGACAGCTTTGGAAGGCACACAACTCCGGGCAATAAAGGAGAGCGTACAACCCTGGCTAACTTCCTGCAGGGATAACCGGCGGGCCGAGGTGATACTCACCCGGCTGAGAATTGGGCACACACGAGCTACTCATGGCCATTTGTTAAGAGGGGAACCGGCCCCTGTGTGTGCTCCATGTGCAGTACGCCTCACTGTGCGGCATGTATTGCTGGATTGCCCGCAGTACGCCCGCGTTCGCCAGTCAGTAGGCTTGGGGACCAACTTGCACGGTGTTTTAGGTGACGACCCAGTGGCCGTGGATAAGGCACTACGGTTTGTTTTTAAAATAGGTTTTAATAAACAAGTCTGACTTGTGTTTTATATTTATTAATTTTAGAGTTTTTAAATTTTTAGTAGTGGGATGAGTTTTAATGTGCTTTTAATAGTTGAGTGTTTATATTTTATCTTAGTTTTTAACTTTGTGTAGCTTTTAGTTTTTAGAGCTGACTTCGGGCCCAAATGACTTTGTTGTCGACGGGCCCTAAAACACTACACACTCACTCACTCACTTTCTATATTTTCAATAATTTGTCGCGATCTTACTTAAAGAATATGAAACTTTAAGGCCAATTTTTAAGGTCTAGTCGTCAACATTTGTTTATCTCATTAAAATTTAAGTAGAAATTAAAAATAAACTTTTGTAAGAACAGGTTGTATACCCACTAAATAAACGATATACGGTATAGAAGGTCATGTGGACGTAACAGATGAGACCCTTCATAGAAGAAAATGCTGCATTTTGTTGTTCCCTTCGCCGTACAAGGTATACACATGATGTTGATACACTAAGTCATTAGATTTTGTATGTAGACAATGATTATCACCAAGGGGCGGATTTATACCATCTAAAACGGAAAATATGCAGTTATGACATAAAATAGCTTAAATATAACATAAAAGGACAAAAATATGACCTTTGTAACTTAATGAAATTATTAATCATATTATATTAATTGATAATTAAACTTTAATTAACAATTAATAATTGAAAAATAAACGTTTTTAATCGTTCCTGCAGAAACAATCTTTTCTAATACTTAATTCAGTACTTTATGGAAGTGTAGAGAGTCCTGAATTAGAGAGTAATAATTATTGTAGCATATCACTTAAACCAAAAGTGAATACTTTGAAATGAGACCTTTAATTTAGATAGCTGATAGAGCATAAACAATCGTATGAAACATAACTATAATGGTAATTAAAACACTCGTATCATAATTAACATTATAGTCCTGTTGCATAATATACTAATTCTGATCGGCTGAAGACTGCACTGTAATAATCCCCCAAACATGACTTTATCATGGAAATAAAGAAACAGTTGACCAAAGATCTCAAAAAGGGAGCAAAGTGGCTTTAAGATCCAATATTGGTTATCACGTAATCCGAATGGATACGTGTTTATGGGTGAACGACAAAGCTAGATTTATGCTTCTGCACTATGCGCGTTTTAAGTCGCTTTATTATGCATGCAAAGGGGAAATGCAGTCAGCACGAATCATTAAAATGAATGAAATCGATACAAGTACAGACGCCTAGTTCCTATCACACGCCTGACACTCATATTTAAATTATAAATACGTTCTGTGTGGGATGTTCAGTGTCTGTATCCTCCAAGATATCAAATTTCAATGAGCATCAGCGTTAATGTCTTTTAAAGCTCGTTGTACACGCGTTGCTTACCTAAAAAGGTAAGCTGTGAAAATCCGCCATAATTGCATTACAAAGGCTTGATTATGTCCGGTACAAAACGTTTCACAGGTGGATATATATCTGTATATATTTCCGTGTTAGCCTGCTTTCAGCATCAGTTTCCAGGTTGAAAAACAAATGAGGCTGGCCCCGTAGCTCAGCCGGTAGAGCACCTGTTTACTGTGCAAGGTGTCCCGGGTGCAATTGCGGGCTGGCGGTGGGGATTTTTCTCCAACCAAGATCATCACCGGTGTTCCTCGGAGTCTGGAAGTCTGAATGAGAGTGTGAATGTGTGCGTGATTTAATATTAAAAAAGTACAAGCAACCCAACGTATACGAGTTAACACCATAAATATGTTCCAAAGGATACCCCCACCACTTTGTCCATTGTGTGAGGACAGTTTGTCGGTCCGTCTTGTGCTGTTGCAGTATGCTTCATTAGGACACCTTCGTGCCACCCTAAATTTGCCGTGCCGTATTGCAGCAGTACTCCCAAGCTGTCCAAAAGGTTTTTAAGTTTTTGTCAGAGATACCCTTTCCGCTGCAGATTTAGCTTCTAGATATTGCATGAGGTAGTTCTAGCACTACGCACACACCATTCTCCTTTATCTATTAGGCTTCCGTGGTGCTCCGTGAGCTGTGCGAGCTTTTACCCGGATTTTAACATTTTAGCTCGCTGTTTCACCCCTGCCTTTTACAATCTGTTTTATTGGTAGGTCCCCCTGCCTTTTGCCCCGTTGCCCCTGTTGAGGCGCTAGTGATCTTGCCGTTGAGCGCCCTCAACACAACTCAGTACTATGTTCCAAAGGAGAACGGTCACTGATATGAACACTGCAGTTACAGGCAGTGAAACAAGGAGAAAAACATATAAAAAACAAAAAACAAATGCCATACTCGTGTTGAGAATGGAGAATTGTGCTATTTAAGCAAGAGCCCAGCACACACGATACCCTCATAGTTTATTATTATTATTATTATTATTATTATTATTATTATTATTATTATTATTATTATTATTATTATTATTATTATTATTATTATTATTATTATTATTATTATTATTATTATTATTATTATTATTATTATTATTATTATTATTATTATTATTATTATTATTATTATTATTATTATTATTATTATTATTATTATTATTATTATTATTATTATTATTATTATTATTATTATTATTATTATCACTATCATTATCATTATTATAGTCTGTTCGTTTATTCTGTTGGTTTTCTCCACAAACCTAAATTCAATTTTTAATAATTATTAATGAACGTTCCTTAAAAACAACAATGTACATTGTCCCAAGAGAAGTACATTTACTCCTATTGGGTTGAAATCATTCTTTGTTAAATTCTGGCTGTCTACAAAAGAAAAAAAAAATGGTATTTAAGAGGATCGATACTTAGGAAAGAAGAGGGATGGTTCATAGGAGACCAAAAGGTAGAAGTGGTAAAGGAGTTTAGGCTTTTTTTTTTTCATTTACGTCCGCCCCAACGTTAAGTTATATCGGACGGTGAACGAATTGTGTGAAATGATGCTCAAATGAGTCTGCCTCACATTCCAATTTCCAGGTGGGGTATCGAGTGGATGAACTCCATCCAGTATCTGAGTGTCAAGCTGGCTAAGATTTCGTGAACACGTCAGCGACCACTCGGCGAGGCTACAAGGAGCTATTGTCTCGCTGTTTCAAATTCTGTGCTCTAGTTCGATGGCTGTTCGCTTAAACTTACAGCTCCTCCGAGCGCTCCTGGTCCCGGTTCCTTTTTTTTTTTTTTTTTTTTTTTTTAATTTACGTCCTCCAACGTTAAGTCATATCGGACGATGAATGGAATGGATGAAATGATGCTCAAATGAGTCCGGGATCCATGGAGCTTAGAGTTACCCGACATTCGTCTTACAGGATAAGGGAAAACGCTGGAAAAAACCTTATCCAGGTAACTCACTCTTACCGGGATTCGAACTCGGGACCTCTTGAACGTGAGGCAAACATGCTACCATCTACGCTACCGAGGCGGGCTAACTATTTAGGTGTAAGGATGTGCAACAGTGGAGGATGGGCTGCACAAGGCAGAAAAGTGATAGATAATGACAGGGCGGCAATGACAGGAGTAAAATATGTAGACATAAACTGGAGATGTCAGATGGTTAGAAAGAATGTATGAAGCAGTCGTCGAATCCAGAACAAAGTATGCAGTGGAGATATGGGGCACATTAGAGATAGGAACACAATTAGACCAGATGTATGGATTGTTTTGTAAAGAACTACTAGGGTTGCCAAAATCGGCACCAAGAGAAGCGACATTACTAGAGTTGGGTAATACAAAAAGGTGGGGAATAATAATAGAGATAATAATGAAATTCTGGTATAAGTGTATCAAAGGGTAGAACATGGTATTATTGAATCTGTGTATGAAGCAACATAAAAGCATTAAGAACACAAATAGTTGGTGGTCGGAATTGGAAAGAACGGTATCCAAGATAGTCATAGGAGATCTATGGAGAGCAGAGGAGACAAATTATAACGGTTTTTGGAAGGAAGTGAGAATTAGAGTACAAGACACAGATAGGCAATAGATATGGGAAAGTATAGAAGAAAAGAAAACTTTGAAATGTTATAAGCAATTAAAGACGGAGTAGGGTAGGGAAAAGTATATAGATCAATGTGGCAAAACTGGAAGAGAAGGCATAACATGGATGAGAGTAGGAATATTACACTTAAAAGGGTTGAGGAGTAATGAGGTAGGGATATGTGAATTTTGTGGAGATGAAGAAAGCAATGTTCATTACCTTATAGAATGTAAGGAGTTAACAAGTTACAGGAGAAAAATATGGGATAAGAAATGGGACAGTGTTAGTAAAGAGATATTGGCGATACTCATGTTAACGAGGATGGGAGAAAAGAGAAATAGATGTATATGAGTTTTCTTATATAGGATAAGAGAAAAGTGGATTAGGGCAAAAGAAGCGAAGGTTAAGAAGAAATAACACCAAGCTGCTCAGGAAAACCAAAGGCTTATAGCCAGGGCACCTGAGACAGCAAGTATATCTTAGGGTCAGCAATTTTATGTATTTGTACAGGATGTTCTATGTTAAATTTTACTGTACTGAATTTGTAAGGGATACTGTACAAATAAATAAATTTCATATCATATCAAAATTCTGGCTTGTTCCTGTTTCTTTACCTCTTTGCTGTTTGAAATGATCCCATATGCTTGACTTCTTTACGTGCACATGAATCTTCCAACTGGAAACGGAAATTTGAAATTTAATTTAACAATGTTACTCACAACTGCAATAGCTCGCCTATGTCGCGTAAGCGGTAGCATGTCCGCCTCATGTTGTAGAGATTCCGAGTTCGAATCCCGGTCATGGTGAGTTGTCATAGGTAATGTCACGAGTGGTTTTTCAATTTATCTAGGGAGGTTTAAACACACGAGTTGCAGTTGTACAGACTATATCACGAATAAAAGATTGTTAAAAGCAATAAAACAAGTTATTTGATTCCCTAAATCCACAATGAATGAAGCCTCACAAGTTACGGAATACAAGATTAATAGTTCTTACAGACCGTGCACAAGTTAACACTGGAGAAAGCAACTTTGGTCTTAAGGCCGTCAGCTGGTGCTGGCTAATAGTAAGAAAACAATAATGCAACATAACATCTTCATGTGATCGTTATACCCAACGGTAAAGGAACATGTGATAATTGCTGAGTGATAATTGTGCATGATGTACAAACAGCGATTATTCAGTATTTGACGAATCCTAGTATTTGATTGGTCTATACGAGAATAGCCTTTTTTAGCCACGGAATGGTTATCTATATTAGCCGAATCTTATTTAAATTATGAAATTTTGAACTAGATATTGCCCTTATTCATAGAAATACTGACAGTGAATGTGATATAGCAAATTTATTTGAAAATGTTTGTCTCCACATTTCACCGAGGGGGAAAAAATAGGTTTTTCTGTACGTTGTAAATTTGCATACAAATCTTGCATATATGATACTCATTAAAATGTATTCTTTTATTCACATTCTACTATTAATGATGTACTTTGTCTAGAAATCACTTCAAATTAGGCAATTCGCTATTACATAGAACATGAACGGGTAAAAGTGGGAAATACGTTATTGCTGCATGTCCATATAAAAACTGTTACGAAAGCATATAAAAAGTATTGGTTTCTTTTATCATTATGACTTATTTTTTAACAGTACGTTCGTTATATTGCAGGGCCGCGCATCGCTTTCGTTCTTCCGTGGACTGTCTGTGACACTGGCGGTGGTTTTCAGTTCTAAAATTCCCTCGATGCTTACTCGTAATGCGCACTAACTTTGTAATACGTGGTGTCCCTTTATATTGATAATTCATGGCGTTTCTGTTGTTAAAAGTTTGTATGAGTAATGGATGTACTATAGGATGATAGCAACTGCATGAAGAAAGAATTTTGAAGTATTCACTTGTTATGTAAGGGGTGTCAGACATTTGTTTGGAGAACGTTCAAATGATGCATCAATTTCGTGAACCTTTTCCTCTGTTGGAAGATTGTTTTTAGCTTCTTAACACTAGGTGCTTAGTGATCCTCTTGTCCTAAATATATTAATATGACCTATTTCTTACACGGAAATTTTGTCCTAAAATTCTTTACATGATATTCAGTGTTTATATACATACGTCAAATTTCTTTGACCGAATGCGAAATTTTTAATAGGCATGTGAATTGACTAATGAAAGATACAATCTAATTTGTGAACAACACAGGTATCCTGACTAAACTTCCAATTTTGAGATGCACAATGAATAAACTACTCTTTAGACTTGAACTGAAGGTAGTGACCTGGTAAACGTGTCTGTGATAGGATCATTCACCGCTGGTGTGTTGTGGAAAAGTACCGAGGTCATCGTAGTGAAGCCAATCTATGACTTGGCTATACACAAAACGCAAGTAACTTCTACAAGCTCTTCCTTACAGACCTTCAGTTTTGTACGTTTTTCATGTAACTGACATAAATTTTTGCAGGAATATTTGATTGCATACTTCTAGATACAAGGGGTACAAAACAAGTCCAGGAGTTACTTAATGTGACTGTCTGACTTTCACTGTGACTTTACTGATGTGATCTACTGGCAGTTGACATTTTTAATGTCAGTTCATTTAACTGTTATTAACATTTCACTGAATAATGGCAAAATGAAACTATTTTTCGGATGATTTATCCGATGGAGAGTTGATTACAAGGTCTCACTTAATTTCTTGTACTTAATAGCAGTGATGATTGTATGTGACATCGTAACCTAACTTGGAGAATCTATTAAATATGTCACAGATAAACCGCTGACTAACTGGTTGACCCGTAAGCCGAGTATAGACGCTACCATTGTTTCGAAAGGTTCTAGAATATTCGAGAGGCGGGGAGAAAGGAAGCTTCGGAACAACTCCTTAACTCCCAATAACACTTGTAGTGTTTAACTGAATGAGAGCTCTTGGCTTATCTCTTCCCAACTATTCGACAGTGGTCAGTCGTCAGTCAGTAGGTCGTTCGGTTGGTGATCGATACATACCTTCCCAATAAGTTCGGAGTTTAACTGGTGCATCACAGTATGCCACTTTTAAATCCCCAGCTCTTTCCAGACTATCCTGAGAAATGTACATGAATGATAGCACTGCGAAAAATGCAACCACTGAGAAAGTACGATATTTCGTAATATGTCATATAATTTTTGATTAAAATACATTCGTGTTTTAAAGAAAAATACACATTTTTAAAGTAAACTTTGTCTTTAGTTCATTAGCTGCACAACACTGCAAAAAATTCATTCCGGCTGAAGAGTACTTTAGACCTAACCGGAAAAGTGGAAATACACATTTTATTTCTCATGTAAAACTATTGTAATATAATAAGTTATTAGCCATTTTGAGAACATAAATGTAACGAGACTGGCCCCGTAGCTCAGTCGGTAGAGCACCGTGCTAGTGGTCACAGGTTCGATTCCCGGCGGTGGGGGTGGGGATTTTTCTCCAACCAAGATAATTCATCTTCCCCAGAGTCTGGAAGTATGAATGAGAATGCGAATGTGGGCTTGATATGATGATTAAAACCTAACGAATACAAGTTAACACCTTCGAGATGTTCCAAAGGAGAACGGCCGCCGATATGACCACTGTAGTTGAAGGCGGGGTATAAATGGAACAAATAAAATATATATATATATATATATATATATATATATATATATATATATATATATATATATATGTAACGAAAGATTGTCCGTGTAGTGAGTAGCTAAAGTAGGGAGATTTTTTGAAATATTGTGTCGAATCTTTGGAATATCTGACCTTAAATACTACAGGTATGGATGAGTAGAGCCAGAGTGAAAAATTCAATGTCATAGCCGGGATTTGAACCACGAATCTCCCACTCTCTGTGCGGTTGCTCTAAACCACTGAGCTACTATAGCCAACATGCCGACATAACATTAAATTCTCCCACTGACTTGTATGTTTCCCGGTAGACAAATAGAGGTTCCCATATGCTATGAGAGACGCACCTTTTGTAGCGACTTACTATGCTGTAAGTACCTAACTCCCAGGCTTCATAGTCAAATCAAGGTTATTATTTTTGTTATATATGATTAATCGAGTCGATTAAAATTAATCTATTACAATAAATATTAATCAAAACTCTAAGCCAAATTTGGACCCCTTTGTTTTGATGTATTGCTTCCAACCTAAACAGCCTCTCCATCGCATCAAGCTTTCACTAGACACGTAATGTTCTTTGAGCTCTGAGATAATATAACTCCTGAAAGTTAGAGGAAATCATTCTGAACGCTTTAAAAACTGCATGTCAGTCTCACAAATCTTAGTACATATTGATATAATATGTTACTAAACAATGACTTACAAAAATATTGTAGATATAAACTAATATATATATATATATATATATATATATATATATATATATATATGTGCACTTGAATCAAACACAAATTTTGAATCTAATATTTAAAAGTTTCCTAAATAATGAAATTTACAGTGTTAAAATACTTTATATAATTATTACACCTAATTTTTGAAGAGGTAATATCTGGATTAATCGATGGATTAATCGATTAAAGTAACACCGTTAATTGATTAAACATTTTTATCTATCTACAGCACTAATTAAAACATAGTGGCAAACATCAATTTGCGAAAAAACATAGTGATTTAACTATGAAGCCTGGGATTTGAGCGGGACACTCGTGCTTGGAATGGGGTATAGGCGTGGAGTTGATTTTATGGACTTTATTGGGACGGGTTATGGGTTCGTAGCTAGCTCAGAGCATGGCTCTTTGATCCCAGGAGTGATACACAACAGACTGCTTCGTTTTTGTTGCCTTTTCTTTATTCATCAGCACTTACTCTTCTTGCCTGGGTTTCACATACATACATACATACATACATACATACATACATACATACATACATACATACATACATACATACATACATACATACATACATACATACATACATACATACATACATACATACATACATACATACATACATACATACATACATACATACATACATACATACATACATACATACATACATACATACATACATACATACATACATACATACATACATACATACATACATACATACATACATACATACATACATACATACATACATACATACATACATACATACATACATACGTACATACACACACACACCCGCCTCGGTAGCGTGGTGGTAGCGTGTCTGCCTCACGTTCAAGAGGTCCCGAGTTCGAATCTCGGTCAGGGTAAGTTTCCTGGATAAGGGTTTTCTGGCGTTTCCCTTATCCTAAAAGACGAACGTCGGGTAACTCGAAGCTCTATCGACCCTGGGCTCATTTGAGCATCATTTCACCCATTCCATTCATCATCCGATATGACTTAACGTTGGAGGACGTAAATTACACAAAAAAGTTACACGCATTTCTTACATCGCTATGAACTCACCATCTTACCCCACTGTATCCATCGACGTTCCACACAAGAGTGCCTCCAGGTAGAGCATTCACTTGTCTCTTGATTTTACAGCTGACACTACCCCTTCCCTCTTGGGGGTAATGACCAACCCTGCCTTTGTTCGCCTAGCGGAACTTCTTCCTCTACACTCCCAAATGAGTGTACTGTTTCAGACTAAAGTACTTACAGCATAGTAAGTCGCCACAAAAGGTGCGTGTCTCATAGCATATGAGAACTCCTAGTGGTCTACCGGGAAACATACAAGTCAGTGGGAGAATTTAATGTCATGTCGGCATGTTGGCCATAGTAGCTCAGTGGTATAGAACAACCGCACGGAGAGAGCGAGATCCGCGGTTCAAATCCCGGCTATGGCATTGAATTTTTCAGTCTGGCTCTACACATCCAAACCTTGGCTTACATACGGCTAGTGTTTAAGAAATGATTATTTCCACTACAGGTATGATTGTCAGAAATTCAGCTGCAGTTTCTCTTTCTGTCATTCACACATATGAGTTTATTTTTCTGAAAGCTGCTCCTTTTATTTAACTCACCAGGCTTCAAAATACGTATTCAATGCAATTTGGAGCTTTTGGATGGAATACAGAACTTTCTCTTCCATGTTATAGGTCAACGGTAACTAAGTAAACTTCCTACATATTTTCAAACAAATGCTGCAGGATATTTTGTCTGAAAATGATAAAATATTACTACTTAAACATTCCGCTACAAGCTACACCGCTCTTAAAGCGTTCTTTCAGACGCATAAATTTGGCAAACGTATCGTATCCAAGTTTATCGAGGCCTTATTAACGATAAAATTTTAGTAAACTAATTATTTCCGTAAAATTAACAGTTTAGAAATGTTCAGGCCCAATTAAAATTGTTTTCCACATGGTCGTCAGACGGAGTGTCCTTGAACGTTTCTTGCACTTAGAGCAGTAATTTATTGTTCATGTTGTTTCCGTAGCTTTAACACAGTTTCTGAATGTGGGACTTTAGTACCCGTAACTATGTTATGCTTAGTTGTTGTTGTTTTTATAATGTACGTCCTTCAACGTTAAGTCATATCGGACAATGAATGGAAGGGTGAAATGGTGCTCAAATGAGCTCGGGGTCCACGGAGCTTAGAATCACCCGACATTCGTCCCTCAGGATAAGGGAAACCCCCGGCAAAAAAAACCTTATGCAGGTAACTTAACGTAATCGAGATTCCAACTCGGGACCTCCTAAATGTGAGGCAGACGCGCTAGCATCTACACTACCGAAGCGGGCATGTTTAGTTGTGAATTGTAATGTTTTTATGTTTTACCTTATTGATATTTATTACATTCATGTTATGTTATTAAGCAAGTTTAAGGTTCATACAAAAATTTAATGGTGAGCGAATAAGTTGGCGAGCAAGGGTTACCACAGCTCCACGTTGTGCGCCAATTTGATACAATAATGTTTATGGGTGTCACACAATTCCACGTTGTGGACGCCAATTTGAAGCAACAATATATGTGGCGAACAATGTTCCACTTGACAATACAGTTTGAAGCACTTTTGTTTAGCTCAGGGTAAAACAATGAGGTTTCTCACAGGGTATGCGTGGATGTGTGTGAGAAGGATATTTTAATAACACTGGAATGCCCGTTTCCAACTTATTTATTTACTGCTTCTTTTTTTAGAACATCGAAATTGAAGTTGCCGACCAAGGGTTACCAATATCCCTGTTTAGAGTTACTGACGGCAGAATGTTTATTACTCGTTAAACTTTATTCGTTCCTCACGTATATATGAACCGACAAGTATCCAAGACAGAACAAGAGGACTGCCCTAATCGCCCTCACGCCTAGGACCGCTCTAATCGGCTCCACGCCGAAGACTCTTTTAATGGCCTACTAGCCACGAACTGCTCTAATCGGCTCCACGCCGAAGACTCTTGTCCACAGCTGCGCGTGTAGGTGTCTATTTAACTTTCACTTTCTGAAAGCCCTCTTCATTCAACCAAAAATCTCTTTGTGGCTGTTTTGTCATGCCATTCTGAATGGTTCAAAGAATACCCTATTCTACAAGTCAAGAAAACTGCTAAGGACACTGTTTCTTACATTGCTTTTGTTATAACAACTTTCACCCACAACTGCTATTCGCCTCAGCTGCCCTTGCACGTGTCCTACCAAAGAACCAACATTCCTTTGACATCCATCGTGATTCTTTACTTATGGCAAACCTTAATTTCGGTATCAAGGTGAATGGGTTTTGTGTTGGAATAATATTGTAAATACGTTGGGATTATATTATAGTTTATTTATAAGTTACATACTACAGAAAAGCATTTCTTTTTGTTTTAACTCCCAGTAAGAAAAACAAGCCACCAATTTGGTTACACAATGTCAAGGCAACTCAACAGAAAATTAAATAGATAAAAACATGGATAGAGTCAACATGAAAAATTCAATGCCATGGCCGGGATTTGAACCACGGATCTACTGGTTTCCGTCCAGTCGCTCTTAACCTTTGAGCTACCATGGTCAACGTGCCTTCCTGACATTAAATTCTCCAGTTGACTCGTATATTTCCCCGGTAGACCACTAGGGGCTCTCGCATCCGAGATACACCGTTCGTGGCGACTTACTATTGTAAGTACTTAAAGCCCAGGCTTCATCATTTAACTCTTATTATTTTAGTTAATTGATGGAAATTAATCATTTCTCCACACTAGCCGTATATAGGCTAAGATATTTGATGGATAGAGTCAACATGAAAAATTCAATGCCATGGCCGGGATTTGAACCACGGATCTACTGGTTTCCGTCCAGTCGCTCTTAACCTTTGAGCTACCATGGTCAACGTGCCTTCCTGACATTAAATTCTCCAGTTGACTCGTATATTTCCCCGGTAGACCACTAGGGGCTCTCGCATCCGAGATACACCGTTCGTGGCGACTTACTATTGTAAGTACTTAAAGCCCAGGCTTCATCATTTAACTCTTATTATTTTAGTTAATTGATGGAAATTAATCATTTCTCCACACTAGCCGTATATAGGCTAAGATATTTGATGGATAGAGTCAACATGAAAAATTCAATGCCATGGCCGGGATTTGAACCACGGATCTACTGGTTTCCGTCCAGTCGCTCTTAACCTTTGAGCTACCATGGTCAACGTGCCTTCCTGACATTAAATTCTCCAGTTGACTCGTATATTTCCCCGGTAGACCGGGGGAAATATACGAGTCAACTGGAGAATTTAATGTCAGGAAGGCACGTTGACCATGGTAGCTCAAAGGTTAAGAGCGACTGGACGGAAACCAGTAGATCCGTGGTTCAAATCCCGGCCATGGCATTGAATTTTTCATGTTGACTCTATCCATCAAATATCTTAGCCTATATACGGCTAGTGTGGAGAAATGATTAATTTCCATCAATTAACTAAAATAATAAGAGTTAAATGATGAAGCCTGGGCTTTAAGTACTTACAATAGTAAGTCGCCACGAACGGTGTATCTCGGATGCGAGAGCCCCTAGTGGTCTACCGGGGAAATATACGAGTCAACTGGAGAATTTAATGTCAGGAAGGCACGTTGACCATGGTAGCTCAAAGGTTAAGAGCGACTGGACGGAAACCAGTAGATCCGTGGTTCAAATCCCGGCCATGGCATTGAATTTTTCATGTTGACTCTATCCATCAAATATCTTAGCCTATATACGGCTAGTGTGGAGAAATGATTAATTTCCATCAATTAACTAAAATAATAAGAGTTAAATGATGAAGCCTGGGCTTTAAGTACTTACAATAGTAAGTCGCCACGAACGGTGTATCTCGGATGCGAGAGCCCCTAGTGGTCTACCGGGGAAATATACGAGTCAACTGGAGAATTTAATGTCAGGAAGGCACGTTGACCATGGTAGCTCAAAGGTTAAGAGCGACTGGACGGAAACCAGTAGATCCGTGGTTCAAATCCCGGCCATGGCATTGAATTTTTCATGTTGACTCTATCCATCAAATATCTTAGCCTATATACGGCTAGTGTGGAGAAATGATTAATTTCCATCAATTAACTAAGATAAAAACATTTTCATCATTTCTCTGATTCTTTCGTAGAAGATAGACATGCTGATGCACTTAGTTAAACTATGACGAATTAAGATAACACAGTAAGCAATGGGTAAGGCTAAGCGATTGCAACGCACATAATAGAATTTATTGCAACTATTAAAAGTATTTTGTGATATCCAACGCAAGTTAAATAATTTATAAAATCTGAAGTGCTGTTCCCTCGTGACCTCGTTTTAGATAAGGACTACGTCGTAGCAAGGTTAATAGTAAGTGAACCGCTGCTTTACGACGCGATTTATGTAATTTTCTACAAAATTCACAACACATTCTGTGTAACTGCTTACTTGTCATATTGGTGAACCGAAGCTCTTTTGGAAGGGTAGAGCCGCGTCTGTCAACTTAGCCGACATGAGTGGGAGTAGGGGAATCGCCTCGTTTACTGGGTGGCAGGATAGGAGTGGCACAACTTTCAAGTCCACTCACGAGTTAATGTCACTAGGTCGGAGCGGCATTGTTATTGAGCAAAAGATCTTTCTAGACAGTGATTCGAGAAGGATCCATTTCCAGAAAGATCTACTGCGCCCGGAAGGTGTATAGAATCCGATTGAAGGCCGCGAGGCAGTGAACAGTGTGTATATGTGTATGTGTGTGTGTGTGTGTGTGTAAGGAGAGCGTACAGTGAGAAGTAGAGAGTAGGTAGTGCTTTTAGCTTTTTTGGCACGTTCCAAGTTCCGTGATGAGAAGTCAGTAGACCTTGGAATGGGCTGGAAGCAGTTCACCGGTCAGTAAGTGCTGCTCCTGGTGAGGGATCGCCGAACGGTAGAACCTTCAGCGAAGCAGTTTGCTGTAGGTATTGGAGATTCGTTCAGAATTAGTATGTAGGTCAGAAAGATTATCAGCAGCACAAAGAGCACATGAAAAGGTTTGTATTTGTATAAAAGAAGGCTGATTGTACGTTGCCACTGAGCTAATGATTTAGTGACAATGCAGTTTGAGGTGAATTTATGTTGTCTTTGTCAAAATACAGACAGCAACGGCTGTTGAATATGACATTATGATGTAGCTCAGACGGGGCCTCGAACAATGGACTCTTGAGGGGGCAATCCTCTAGCAGGAGAGGTGAGGTATTGCAAAGGGTGGCCGGATCGGGTGGCTGTAACAGGTATACATATTGAAGCCCCCAGATGGCGCCTCATACAAACGGCTTCCCTAGGGGTCTGGACTCGGAGACGTTTGTCGAATTGGAGGACGATAATTTACAGGTTGCCGAAACTCTCTAGAACATAAACCCTGGAGGAGCCCTCATAAAGCCAAAGGGTCAGAAAGGTCGGCCCATGGAGTCGAACCCACGGCCTCTCGAAAGTATCTTTTAATGTACACTATAAGTTATGTAGTAAATGGGAATATATATTGGGTAGAGAAGGTTGTGACACTGTAACAAATTATATTGTTTTTCGTTTCATACATTAACATGAATTATGTTACCAATCCTTCACAGTGAAGCACAACCTAGCATAATAAGGCGTACGTTAATCTAAATTAAAAACTGTTTGTGAAACTAAAAGAGGCAGCGAAGGAAGCCTTCAACTGCCAGTTGCACAAGATGATTACGTTAGGTTATTTTTTTGTGTAAAGTAATTCCTACTCAAGGGCGCTACGTCACTGATTGCGGTGGAAGCATTGCATTCCTCAGCTCTAATGCCCACATTACTTCTTTAAATATTTAAATTATTATTACATTTTATTAATATATATTTGTAAAATCAGAAACATTCTGTTGATTATTAAATAAATGTTATTTGTTATGTTATTTAAGATATATTTCCACCCACAAGTGATATAAAGTTAGAACAGTGAATACGTAGTCTTAGGGAAACTAATGAAGGGATAAATTATTACCCTACAGCTTGCCATTAAAAGATGAAAAATGGAAATGATAACCTCAAAGTTTCTTCAGGGAGATGATATCACAGAGTGAAATATTTCGAAAACTGCTAACGCTACGAACAAATTTGACATTCAAGCCGCAGTAATAGTCTCCCAAAAGTTGAATGAGATGTATAAAATTTGCTGCATTTTTTCAAAAGTGTATACAAAATTAACAGACTGGCGGTTAAATGTAACACGAATTAAATTAATTAAATTAATTAATTAAATTAAGTTAAAGTAGGGGTTTCACTGGATGTAATGCTTTGATACTTCTGGTGTCCTAAGTTTCTTTTCATAGTTTTCATATCTGACGATGAATGGAAGGGTGAAATTATGCTCAAATGAGCTCAGGGGCCATGGAGCTGAGAGTATCCGGCATTCGTGTTTTCAGGGTAAGAGAAAAACTCTGAGAAAACCCTATCCTGGTAACTAGCCCTGACCGAGATTCGAAATTGGGATTTCTTGAACGTGAGGCAAATATGCTGTCATCTACGCTACCGAGGCGAGCGTCCTAATGTTAGATTTACTTCCTGCTATGCACTTCAAGCAAGTAGAGGAACTATTGCTACTTCTTTAACTTCCCTAGTTGTACCACTTTGGTGGTTTTAGGGAGTTCTTGTTCCTCTATCTCTTTTAAGGTCGGGCCTGAGGAACCGAAGCTTTGAATCAGATAGGGAACCAGATAGGTGATCAGCCCAACTCCTGGTGTGGAGGTGAAGGATGATGTATATGAGGGCGAGATGAATGATAGAAAAGCTGATAGAGCAATTGGTGGAATGCTGACGGAGAAAACTGGAGGATCCAGAGAAAAGCCGTCCCAGCGCCATGTTTTCCACCCCAAATCCCAGTTTGCGGTCGCCTGGGATCGAATCCGGGCCGTCTTGATGAGAGCAAAGATGAACTATTCCACTAAAATTGCAAACATAAAACTACACTGGAAGCACATGTTTTTGAAACTTTCTTGGTTAAAAAAAGGAAAGCATTTTTAGATAATATACGCGAATGCGCATCTGCGTGTGTGCGGCTCAAAATCGGCTCAAAATAAAAACATTGGTGAAATGACAAGCTTGGTATTTAAGTACAGAAATTTATAAAAATGAGATGCAGAGAGTTCCAGAGAAAAACTAATCTCTCTATCGTGGACTGTCCCTTGCACTAACAATTTTTCAAAATCAGTACTATTTTTGATTACAGTTACATATATATGAAGTGTCTTAAAAATTATAGCTTATTTTAATTTTGTGGGAAGGATTCTTTTGCCTCACAAGCTGTTTTCAATGTCGTTGAGGTTGTTTCCAAAGTGCAGATCTCACAATAGCGTTGTAGTAAAATAGACGCTCTATGTTTATTCTTATATCTATTTTAAGTGGGTGTCTTTACAGCCTTTGCCATTTCTATTGTGATCACGGTCTGTCACTGTTCATGTTCAACAATTATCATA
Source organism: Mantis religiosa (assembly GCA_030765055.1). Taxonomy (NCBI): domain Eukaryota; kingdom Metazoa; phylum Arthropoda; class Insecta; order Mantodea; family Mantidae; genus Mantis; species Mantis religiosa. The sequence goes on along the minus strand of CM060952.1, from coordinate 31,334,357 downwards.
GCCGTCAATTGATCCCTTCCATAGCTTTGCAGGCCTTCCTCTTCTTATACTTAGATTATTGCTTATATTTTTGACGCATTTTAACTGCGTGCCAGTAGCTCGTTCCAGGTATTGTTATCCTTATGAAGATTTGACATGATCTCATAGGCCTTGGTGCTTGACAGGAGTATCTGCATTATGATGCCATAGATGAAGATACTTTCGTTAAGTCTTGACAGCGCTGTCTTTCCAGGATTCGTGTCATATAACCAGCTTTGACTTTCTTTAGTATAATAAAATTGTTGGATTTTATTTTGTCACAAATAATGTGGATTTATATGAATCAATGTGCCATGGCTGCTTGGAAAAATTATTAAGATTGTCGAATGCTACAAACTGTATTTACTGCATTTCAATGAAATTATGTGATAAGTGTTCAACCTTACAGTATTAACATTTCTTCCAAGTTTCCAAGTTATGGAAAAAGATTCTGAGGATATTCCCAGAATTTTCAGGTGACGTGTATTTAGTAACTTGCTTTCGTATTTAGCTTACGTTTACGTCTGGTTTTCCTGTGAATGACCTTCATCAGTGAGAGTAAAGGAGTGTCATTTAGTCATCCAGTTCAGTAAGCCAGGTATTACATCAAGGAGGGTGGACCATGGAAAATCACTGTAATTTAATATATTAACCATGTAATATATTGGAAATTGATTGTTCTTTCACACTAGCCGTGTCTAGGACGAACTATGAAAGGGTAGAGCCAGACTGAAAAATTGAATGACATAGTTGGGATTTGAACCACGGATCTTCTGGTCTCCGTCCAGCCGCTCTAACCATTGAGCTACTATGGTCAACGTGCCAACATGACATGAAATTCTCCAACTGACTCGTGTTTTTCCCGATAAACCACTAGGAGTTCTCATAAACACATGAGACAACTACCTTAATGACGACTTACTATGCTGTAAGTACTTCAAGGCCCGGGCTTTATAGTTCCGATCACTGTTAGGTACAATTAATGGAAATTAATTGTTCTTTGACATTAGCCGTGTGTAAGACGTACTATATTCACTTGCTACCAAAATAAGGAACGATATTATATGAAACACCAATCAAGTGTGTATCACATGTGTATACATGGAAATGAGAGGACACATGAAGTTACTAAGCGGCACACATTATCCCTAAAGGAATTCAGTTTTAAAGCGTCTACACTCATATATACTAAAAAGATATTGAAAAAAGAAATTTTTGAAATGTGGAACAGCACATGGATAAACAGACTCTACTGTGTGTACCGCATTCCCTGTGAATGTGGAACATCTACATATAGGACAAACCGGAAGGACCATCGCTACCAGAATAATCGAACATGAACGGAGCATTCGTTTAATGCAACCTGAGACGTCTGGACTGGCAGAACATTGTTTTGATAACGACCATAGAGCCAACTTTCGGGAGACGACCGTCTTGGCAAAATGCAACAGTTACTGGGAGCGGAGAATTAAGGAGGCTTTGGCAATTTCCTGCGAGAGGAGCACGCTTAATCGTGATGCTGGATTTCAGTTCAGCTCCTCTTGGAAATTGGTCTTAAAATTGGAAGTCGTCGGCTTAAGAAGCACAGATCTATACAGCTTGATCATCAAATTAAGTAGTTACGTTTCTGAAAACTAAACTAAACCCTGGTGCGACAGCCCTAGGAGGGCCAACGCTTACCAACCCAACTGCCAGCCTCACGCCCACTTAATCAACGTAGAGGTGGACGATCAGCCAACCGATACGGGGAGGAGTTGTGGTCAGCACCTTTCGACATCCCCCAGACGGAATGTTGGTTTTCATGACCAGGACCACTTACCAGCGTAAGCTCCTCAACTTCCTCACAATGCTGATGGGCACCGGTCCTATACCCGGGACTTAAAATCCGCACCACATGGGTGGGATCGAATCCGGAGCACTTTCCGTGGTCAGGGACCAATGCTGCCTTAGCCCGCTACACCAAGGCGCAGGACGCAGTTACACTTCTACAACCTAATTAATTTCCTACACCGGCACCATCTACTGACATGACATTTAATTTACTGACATCTTTTTTCAGTGATCCGAGTATTGGTAGTGTTTTGTCTTTGTTGGTTTTTGTGTTATATCCATTTAGTTGTTATAGCATTTGTTAAAAATATTCTGATGGAATTGATCGACGTTTCTAATCGTCTATTCACCTGGCTTGTTTCCCGAGAAGATCTGGAATATATTAGTGTCCAGGAAAGCTTCAGGTCTTAAACCAAATGCTTTTTATTTTGATATAATTTTATTAGTTTAATTAAAATACAAATTAAATAATAGTTATTATTTGTGTAAGTATAACTTTATCTTTAAATGTCGAGACAAACTTGTAATTTTATTTTAAAGTATCATATTTATCTAATTGACATTTTGTAAATTTTCGCAATTAGAAGTCCAAAAACATGGAGAAAAAACTGGTCAAGAAATTACAAATATAAAGAAAAAAGTCCACAATTACAAAGGAATAGTAAAAGATATACGCGGTACTCATTTTTATCTGTAGTTTTACCGCGCAAAATTAGACGTCATCAATCGCATCGCTAATATAGCGAGTTTATATACGATTCCACTAGCGGCTTTCGATCATATTTGATGTGCTAACAGCAGCTTGAGGTGTCCCTGTACCGACAAGTAAAATATACTATTTGAGAGGTAGGTCTGCCCGTCTAATATAAAGGTGCGTATAATTTCGTCTGGTGCATAGATATAACTGTTTATAAAAAAACAACTATATACTGCAATGGAATGCGAAGAGCTAGTCATGCAGTCATAAAAGTATACCATGAATAATATACGAAATGATAAAAGAGGATGAAAAATTCTTTCACAATGAACATATATTTCTTCTGTTATAATAGACATTCACGTAGGGGAGAGGATCCGTCCCTTTCAGCTGCCGTGGTGTGGGCGCTGCGGACGCCTAGCACTCGTGTTACCTCTGACGTTACTAGATGAAACTCGGGCTGAACATTCGAGCCCCTTCCTGATACGGAGTATTTCGGATTGAGTTGGACTCGAGGGGGCAGTAGTTCCCGATACCCTTGGGAGATCGGGTACGTCTCCGGACGGGATTGAGGCAAGCCATCTATATTCTCGTGTACTATCACATGACATAGAAATATTTCAATTTGATCTCCATTCTCTTCTATCACCCACAGTTTCCTCACAATGTAACTTCATTACAAACCAGAAATGTAGCAGAACATGTTCTAGGAATGAAAAATAAAATAGTGTTATAATATGTACAAAGCTTTTATCAAAGTCTGAACAAGAAAATATCTCTAGTACATAGTCTTATGCGTCCATCTTCTTATTTCCATTCTCTCTTCTCCTTAAACACTGTATTGCGAGAAGGTATGCTTGAGGCCTTTCTGTCATAACATTATATATTGCTTCTAGATTGGGACCAGTCACATTATAGCGTCCAGTGTCTCTCTTTTTACGAGTAACTGAGTGTGTATCTTGCAAATGTTTGATGTATCTATTGGTTTTAAGACATAAGGATACCAACATTAATAGACATTTTAATTAAGCGTGAGAATGACAAAAAGTTTATATCGTATACTGATAAAACGTAAGACGTTTATTTTGCAAACAAATGTATGTCAATTTGACGGTACCTGGACACTTTTGACAACATTACGCTCTGAGGGACATGTCTGAATGCTGGATAGCGTTGCATAAACTCCTCTATGCAGCGGTTTAAATTATATTTATATGTCGCACCAATTTTAATGCCGTTACGAAAGTAGCATTCAACCATGAGGACGCGGTGCTCTGTGTTTATATCCAGGGGAAGCTGGTTGTATTAGTTACTAGCCCAACCACACTTAGAGCGCTGTAATTTGCTTACTGTCCCGCAAAAATTAATGCTTCTTCTCTGTAGAAGGCACTATAATTTCAAGATACTCACCAGTCAACTATGACGTCATTCTTGCTCAATCGGGGGACGGGAAATAATGAATAAAAATGAAGAATGTAAAGGTTATAAAAGAACGTTAAAATTTTAAGAATATACAAAACTGAAAATTAGCAGAAAATGCAAAATTAATCTTGCTGATTAAGACAGAAGTGGTCCCGTTCCAAACGCCCTCTCTTCTACAGATGTATTTTTTTATCTTGAAAAGTGCAGAGCGATGTGCAGTGGTATCTGCACGAGTCCACCTCAGAACGGTTACAACTGGAGGGGAGGGCAGGTCAGTTGTGTACCATTTGCGAGCAACTAAACACGTGCAGAGCTACTCGGTAACACTACAGCTTGTTTCAAAATGTGCTTGTCTCCTGGTTCCAAGAGAGCATTTATAAATGACGCCTCCTAGCAGCACATTTGGAAATAAAGTGCTACATTTAAAAACACGAGAAGTAATAACCAATATCCATCGATTTATAAAAAAGGAGCTCTGGGTCAGCTATAAAAATCTGGGGAAGGGTATCTGAGGCAACAGTTGTGTCTGAAAGTAGTTTAGGAGAGTTATTAAGGAAAGAAAAGCGATTGGTGCTAGTGCAACAACGTCCTTCTCTATGCCCAGTAAACAAAGCTTAAGAATATGCACAAAATCTAATTTGGATGTTTTAATTCACAATTAGTTAGGCGAACTATGAATAACTTTTAAGCAGAGAGAAACAAAGACCAACTTTGAAGAAAGTGCTTATGAAGCTAAAAATTCTACTGACTTCCAAGGCAGTGTCTGAATATTAAGAAGAGTTCTTTTGAAGCTAGGATTATTTGAAAAAAAAAAAAACCCACTAAGCGTGACAGACAAATTTTAATCGAACATCGAACCATACGTGCAAAAAGGCTTAAGTATTTACGAAATATTCGGAGATATCGAAATGAAGTTTATATAGATTATATGGATGAAACTTATATAAATATAGCACATACTGGACCATATGCCTGGAGTAAAATACGTTAAAGGGACTTTGCAGCGACATTGAACGGCCGATAGTTGTTTATCATGCATGCTGGAGGAGAACAGGGTTTTGTTCCAAATGCCTATGTACTATTTAAGATCCAACAAAAGCGTGGAGACTACTACCATAGTAAGAATTACAACTTAGTTTATAAGAGCTGCAAAACTGGCTTCGAGAAAAAAAATTGTTTTTAGACACCTTATGCACTGCCCTCCCCTCTCGTAATCTTACGCGTGTGACGCATTGTGGCGATAGGTGCACTATCCCCAACACAGTTGCTACTCATCCCTACCGCGCAGGATTCCTGTCAAGATAAAATAATACATCTGTGCTCTCGTGAATTACCCCGAATGGTTGACGGGTCCAGAAACTCGACTGCTGTTGCGTATTCGACCATCGATTTACAAGACATTGTGTATTGCAAACAGCAAACGAGAAAGATAGGGCTGGGGATAAGATTCAAGCATACCCGTATCTGATCTAGTTATTACAGTCTCTCCCTAAGGTCGCAGGATACTTGCATTTACGAGTAAAGATAACATTTATTATTCTATAGTCCAGGAGGTTCAGAGCGTTCCTATTCTTCAGAAATCACTGCTGTAAGGCAGAGCTCCTTCCTCACTAGACGCCCATTGACCTCTCTAAATGGACGTGACTTTGTCTGTGAGGCAAGAATCTTGTTTGGGTTCTCGGTGAAGAGAATATAAACGGTCGAATGCCAGTTAAGGTCGCAGTATACGATGAAGACAAAAACAATTACAAGAAACAGGTTTAAAAATAAAACAAAATATATTTCATTATTCATATCAGCTATTTGCTATAATGTTTGGGTGGATGTTGCCTTTGGCACCTATAACTAGTTCTGTCACTAGTTGTTCTAAAAAGAAACACGGAGAGGAATTAGTTCAGTGACGTGATATACATTACACATACTCACCTCGGCTGGGGAAGACCCAGAACACAGGTTGCCGAGAAGGAGGTCAGACGGGAGTGGAAATCTGAGGACTATCCTGAAAGAATATCTAGGTGAAGGATTGCAATTTTTTATAAACCACAAAGGCTTTTAAGATTTAAGGCTTGGATTTTCTGAAAAGCAGCATTCATGATATTCCAGGTTCTTAGAATTGGTTCAAAATCCATTGCATCATTTCCGATTCTTGAAACGAGATGGTTCAAGCACCATTCCTTCTTTTACTTCACAAACATTCACGAACATGTATATGTGTTATACCTAGAGATCTGAAAAGTATTCATTCACAAACAAAGTAGCAAAAACCCATTGTGACATTGGTGTTGCACATGAAGTGCTCCTGTTTTTTTTCTCTTTCTTTTTGAAGTAAATCCAAAGTAGAACCAGCGTCTCACACCATTTTATTCCATGGGCCCAAGATTGACAACAAAAATATTTACAATTCAGAATGATTCACCAATAATATCCTATTCCTTGATTATCTTAAAAGGTATTATGTAAACGACGGAAGTTAAAAATATCCATTTGTATGTCGCTGAAGACAAACCTGTAAGTTCTTACATTTTAACTCTTTCTCGACGAATAGGGACCATCTGGAAGAGAAAGTCAAGACACGGTCAGTTTTTTTACTTGTTTTTACTATAAAAAAAACTGTGGCTCAAGTTGCAGCATCAATGTAACAATGACCCATTTAAGTACTGCAGGAACCACCTGCAGATATGTGAAATGGTTTAGCAGTAGCGAACTGATCGCGAATTTCCCAATATTTGTCTCCATTCTTAAGATTGTCAACTGAATAATTTCATCTACTAAGGCAGTACTGTTTCGTATTTTATAAATAAATATGAAAGCAATAAGATATATAAATTTAATTAGCTATGTGGTACAATAAAACGGAATCCTAAAAAGTATTAGAAAGGAAGCTAAATTTGTGTGATTTTAAATTGCTTTTAAGGTTGGATAACAGAGTCGCTGACTGCATTTGATTGGATAAAAATACAACTGACGAATTGAGGTTGACATTCTGAAGTTGATCAATGACATACATCAATACAGAACTAATTGGAAACTTGTGAATGGAATTGAATATTTAAAGTGTCCAAAAATTGTTGCCAAATTTGAAGGAAATGCAACAAACTGAAAGGAGCTAACATTTAATTCTTAAGACCGGAGCAAATGTGAAATATGTAGTGTTTTACGTCCGCTTTTACTGCATATACGGCACCGCAGGCGATGACACTGATGATACATGGAGCTCCGGTGGAATGAGATGGCGGGGTAACCGGAGATCCCGGAGAAAACCCGCCCAGCGCCGTGTTGTCCACCACCAATCTCACTTTGCGGTCACCTGGGATCGAACCCGGGCCGTTTTGGTGAGAGCCAAGCGGTGTAACCACTGAGCCACGGCGCGGCCGGACCGGAGCAAGCTTTCCAGATTTAATTCCTGAGAAAGATCTCGGGTTTTCACTTGTTTCCGCTAATTGGTAGACACATTTTGTAAACAAAGAGTTTAGGGATTGGAACTTGGTGAATCTGAGTAGTTTGTGCTGCAGTAATTATTTTAATACGTCTTGAAGACTGATTAATTGCACACAAATGTAACAGGGAACGGTCACTGAATTTGGCCGTCATTCGATATTGTCACCGGTGGCATTGTTGTGTTGCCGTGATAATCAAGAGCCAGGAGCGTGGACAGTGGAGCTGGACGGTTGGCAAGAGAATGCCTTAGACCTTCAGAGAGCATTCGCGGCGGCAAGAGAAAGACAAAAAATTCCGGAACCTCTGTCTCTTTCATGGTCCAGCTCTCCCGCCCACGCGCCCGGCTCCCACTTTCTGCGGCAACTCAACAATACCATCGGTGACAATATAATGGTCAAGCGACCTAATTTACATAACGTCTGTTTATTTTGCAACTCTAAGTAGAGAAACAAAAGTAAACACAGTATTTCATTCTAATTTTCTAATTGCTAACTAATGTTTTTAACGAAAGGACAACTGATACTGGATCTGTAAGATGTGTATTATAAGAAGTATTTATTCTCCTAATTACAACAATATATTTATATTACAGTGATATGTATGCCATTGTATATTTTGGCCATAAAAAGGATGGAAATCTGAGAAACTTATTTCTAAAAACAGTTTGTGTACAGAATTAGAAAAAACTGTATCGAAGATAGACATGAGAGGTGTATGGAGAGCACCAGAGGCAAATCATAGCAGATTTTGGAAGGAAGTGAGAAACAGTGTACAAGACATAGATAGGCAGGAGATATGGGGAGTATAGACGAAGAGAAAACTTTGAAATTTTATAATCAATTAGACAGATTGGGCAGGGAAGAATATATAGATCAGTGGTGTCACTGAGGGGAAACAGGGTGGTTGGTTACCTTCTAAGCCTCCTAGTTAACCTTCGCAGGTGACGTAATAGATATTGGGGTGAGGAAGAGCGCGGGTAAGTTTCAGTGGCGGTTTGTTAATCTATTTGTTTTTATTTTTATGTGCATAATGTGTATTGAACACCACTGTGATTTATACATGTTAATAATTATTAGTTCATAATTTAAGTGGAGTTCTTATTCTTCCTGGCTTTCAATTTGTCGATGTCTGGCTCTGTAACGGGACATGTTTGACTGTGCGCCACTTACTTGCGTTTGTTTTAAAACACAAAGGAATGTAGACGTACCGCAATGGCCAATGACCATCAGCTGTTGCCTGCACCTCCGTGACGCTGACCGAAAAGTTGGAGAAGGGGAAAAGGAAGGGAGTCACCCTCAGTGACACTCGATGACACCTCTGATATAGATCAATGTGACAAAACTGGAAGAGAAGGCATAGCATAGATGACAATAGGAATAATATATAAAAAGGAGTTGAGGAATGATGAGGTAGGGATATGTGAATTTTGTGGAGATGAAGAGAGCATTGTTCATTACCTAATAGAGTGTAAGGAGTTAACAAATTACAGGAGAAAAATATGGGATAAGAAATGGGATAGTGTGAGCAAAGAGCTGGGGGCGTTACGTATGCTAACGAGGACGGTAGAAAAGAAAAATAGATGTATAGGAGATATAAGTTAAGAGAAAGGTGGATTAGGGTAAAAGAAGCGAAGGTCAAGAAGAAATGACATCAAGCTGCTCAGATAAACCAAAGGCCAGGGGTCCTGAGTGAGCAAGTAAATCTTAGGGTCAGCAATTTCATTAAAGTCATTGTAATGGAGACTGTACAAATAAATATACAAATTTAAATACTTAGCTTTGCCGGTGGAGAGAATGGAAAAGGTGTAGTGGCAGAGTGCCAATGAGAAAATCTGGTATTTAATAGCTATTTATTTACAGGCTAATTCTTGAAATTGTACACATGTTAAGGTTTTTTCATTTATCTTCTGTGACTCGTAATGTATTTTGCATTAGTCACTAGTGTACCGTATTAAAAATACAATATAATATGCACACTGTTCTTAACTTTGGGAACCCCAGATGGCCATTTTGCCATCGACTGAGCCATCTCTCTCACTCTGTTATTGTTACAAGAGACACTGAAAACATAGCATTAATTCAACAAACTAGCAATTCAAACACTGCTAACCAGTTTCTCAAATAACATGCAATCGGTTATTGGTAAACCGTTATCACAGGATAGGACAGGAAACAGAAGGCAACGTGTAAAAGAAACAAAAAAGACGTTCGAGTTGAGATTATATTTCTACTGCTTTATGGGTGCTACAAGACACATCTAATCACACACTTGCTTGTAATAAGTGTTACGTACGATAACTGCCTAAAAGTGGTAGTCCGATAAATCACAAGTGTTTTTGCTTTCATCTGTTTGCCCATTCTGGGAACAAACCTTTGTCTCCACCCAGACAATGTCAGTTCTATCCTGCACCAGAGTATGGAGCATTGAAGCCACCCTAAGTTGCTCTCGCCTATGTGAATGAGGTTTTTCTATCCGGGCTGCTGGATGTGACCACTGAGCACCACAAGGAAAGCGAGGCACTTCGATAGGCAGCGATCCTGAACAGAAAGGAGGAGGATGCGTATTACTAGCCCCACCATCTCCTCGTATTGGTTGATCACTAACCTGTGCCACGGTGCATAGGTGTGCGTCCGGCAGAAAAAGGACCTACCGGATTTATATGCAAAATGCTTAGAGTTTTTGAATATTCTAAACGTATGCATTAGCAGGATTCTTTACCAATTATCGTTTTTAAGAGGACACTAGTGTAGTTTTAAAATGCACATAATTGCATATTTTGAGGATAAGCAGAATTTTCATTCATATTTGCTAAAATTTAACAGATAAGTTCTATTCTACGAGGTCTGTTCAATAGAGAATGACAGTCTTCTTTTGACAACGTACCTTTACTCATTCTCATAATTTTGTTGGTCCTCAAAATAGTCTTCCATGAATGTGATGCACTTGTCCCAGCTTTTCTGCCAGTCTTCAAAGACATGCTGGAGACAAAGACATGCCTCTGCAGCCTTCACCACTGCTTCTGATGATTAATAATGCCTCTCACGAAGGCGTTTCTTCAAGTTAGGGAATAGAAAAATGTCACATGGGGCTAAATCCGGACTATAGGGAGGGTGAGGGATGCACTTCACGTTGATTTTTGCAAGATATTCAGCAACAACTTCGGCAATATGCGGCCGAACATTGTCGTGGTGCAGCATCCAGCCTGCTTCACGGAAATGTGGTCTTTTGCGCTTGATATGGACTTGCAATGTTTTCAGGATATCCCTGTAGTATCCTCCAGTTACTGATGTGTGTGCAGGTACAACACGCTGATAAAACATTCCGTGAATATCAAAGAATGAGATGACCATAACTTTCTCAGCAGAAGCAACCACTTTAGCTTTTTTGGAGGTTGCTGAAGGAGATTTCCACACTGAGCTTTGCTGTTTACTCTCAGGATCAAAATGATGTAGCCAAGTTCCATCAGCAATGATTACGTTTAAAAGAAACTCCGGATCTTCCTCTAACATCAACTTTAACTGCATGTTACCTCCATTGCAGCTGTAGGCGATACTGAACTTTCCGGGTTCTCACAGGCGGGAACCAGGAGTACCAACAATGAAACTACTACGGCGTGTTTATTTCGCATTAAGCTAACAGAATATAATAAGGTTGAATTTAGTGCGAAAAATTATGACTTTAAAAATTATGATCATTCTTTATTGAACAGCCCTCGTACATAAACATTTTGGTTGGTTCACACGTGCAATAGATTTTTTTATTTTCTTGAAATGACGACTATGAATGTACTTGTGCGATTTAGTTGTATCTTCCCGTTTCCCTTTGCCATAGTGTGTTTAATTTTTTACTTTACATCCTTCAACGTAAGTCATATCGAACGTTGATTAAAATGCGTACAATAATGGTTAAATGGGGCCAGGGAGCATTAGCGTTACCCGACATTCATCTTTCAGGATCAGGAAAGACCCCGGGAACCACGTAACTTCACTGACTGAAATTCAAACTCGGGACCTCCTGAATGTGAGGAAACACGCTATCATCTACGCTACGAGGCGGGCTCCTTATTGTGATTATATCATCTGAGGTATGACGTAAAATCATATCTGTCGGATGTGTTTGGCTACGTTTACTTGGAGTGGCAATCACAGTTCAGAAGTAACATTACGGAGTGAAAAGCACTTTGCTGCCTTATGCCTCCGGTATGAAGGTTACGTTCGTGTAAGTCACTTAAATATGTGGAGTGATAATTCGGGAGTGACAATTTTATTAAGGATGGAGAGGTATTTTATCTTGTGAGCGAAGTATTGCTTGTGATAAAGTTCCATGTAGTACAGCATCTGACATTTAAGATTTAAACAGCACAATATAGGTAAGTAATTATAAAACGTAATAACTATTATGTATTTCAAATGGGAAGGGTTCTAGAGTCGAGCTAATCAGATGCCGTATCACACTCAGCGTTGCCAGCTTGTTACCCCACTCCCTCTCTCGCACATTCATACAATATGCAGGTCTGCTTGGCGCAGTCGCAAGGGTAAGCGAATTATATTTTACAAACTTTTACAATGATTCAGTTGTCGAAATCAAAATTGGAAAAAGCATTTTCGCAAATTATGCATAATTTTAAATACTATATCTATAATTACAGTTACGTATTACCTGCTTTTCTAATCCAAATGCGGGACACACTTGTTTTACCTACACCACACGCTTCAGCAGTAAGACGTTAAGCATTTTTGAAATCGAGCTGATTTCTATATTCCTCATCGCCCAATTTGTTTAAGAACGTGTACACCTTAACAATACTTCGAGCATGACTTCGCATTAATTGCCTTTTTGATTCGCCACTAAATTCACCGCAAGGAGTCATTGTACTATTTAACTCATACTCTACTGTTGTGTAATGAACTGATTGATATTGATCTGAACTCTCCAGAGTTAATAAACACTTCTTAGCCAGCATTCATTCACAAACATAAGCATAAAACTTTCCACAGGTTAACAGGAAATTAAATGTTTGCTTTTTCTCGAATTTAACACCTTTATTTATTCACAGTAATTCTTTTATCACGTCATGTCAGTAGTTTAAATTTCAGTTCTGAATAAGGAAAAGTATATGTACATACATACACACAACAACTTTGAACTCTGTGGAGTAAATAGAGATTACGAACCATTCATAAACAAAGATAAAATGTGAGCAGACACGTTCTGCCAGAGCAGCAGGAAATTTGTTTCTCTCGCTCGAATTGGCTTGTTCAAAATAATTTTATTTTTATCAAGTCATGTCAAACATTTACGTTTCAGTTCTGAGTAATTATAAATATACGTACACGCATACATGCCAAATTCATGCAGTGCTTACGTCGCGATTTATTGTTATAATACAGGTAATTAGTGTTTTTTTTATTTATTTGTATTAGAAAAAACTATTTGAGCTAAAAATATGGGGTTTTCATGGTTAGCGGGAATGCAATACAACACCGCAGAACTCCGATTGGTTGCTCACCTAGTAGCGCTCAAGGACAAACATCTTCCCATTTGAAACACATAATAAGTTATTATTAATGAATACCTAACCTAAATAATTAAATAATTAATAATTAACACTTTAAATAACAATTAAATTGTGAACTTATGGTACTAGTTATGAAGCATACCATTTTTATTTTTCAAATCATTTATGCATTTTTACGAGCTTTAGTGCATGTTAGGCTTTTGTTTTTGCATATAAATCCGGGCTGTGTTAATAAGGCAGTTTTAAGTCTATGATGCTCAGAAAATATAATATCTACATTAAACACAATTTTTTTAGAACATCTCTTACAATGGAACACAAAGAAATACAAAGAACACTAAAAGAAAGATAGGTCAGATGAGGTAAAGCAAGAGTATACTAATTCTGAAATTTCTATGAGAACTTTGTAATCAATGTTTAATAAGAATTAAGTTGATTTTAAAATCTCAAATGATATCGTACTCAACGTGCAGCTTTTTTATTCAGGAGAAGCTTCTTGATCAGCATCGTTGTTCTTAAACTACATTGAAGAGTCACGTTGTCGGAGAGGTAAAGGGGACGGACATGCAACATAACTTGCAGCAATTGAAGTTGAGAGTTACGAACTGGCACTCCGTAAACTTCCGGGTAAGTCAAAAGGTACTTCTCCTACCGGGCGTTACGAAACTACTCCACTACACACCAAAGTTCTAACACCAAGGTAATCACCATAAGCTGTGAACTTTATTAACAACATCCTCTGTAGGATTAGTCGACCTGTAGTGAGAAGGTATCGACTGGCGGTTAGGGCCAAGAGGAAACTGCGGGGAAGGCCCCTTGAACCACTAACTTATTTTGAGTTTCTCCTAGTCGTCCCCGTTTTGTAGGCAAATTCTAGGTCGATCTCCATCTGTCACGCTTTCCTTTCCTTCAATTTCCTTCAGGTGTGCTTGAAGATTTGGTGGGTATGGCGGTGGCGGACAAATAGTGCGGATGCTAGCTCAAGAGAAAGTACTCCCCATGGACATTAGAGGACTGGTGGTTAGCGAATTTTTGAGGCAGCGGCAATACGACAGGACTTCAACTTGGAACTAATACCAGCATCCAATAGTTTGTAATGCACTCTCCCATGACTGCCTAACTTCTTTCATTCCTTCTTCATACATTCCTTCGTGATAGTGGGATGGGGATCCTTCCCCTTCAGCTGCTCCGGCGCGAGCACTGCGGACCCCTAGCACTCGTGGTACCTCTGACGTTACTAGAGGAACCTCGGGCCGAGCATTCGAGCCCCTCTCCTCGGGGAGTTGTTCGAATTGGATTGGACAGAGGGGGCAGTGTGTTCCCGACACCCGCGGGATATCAAGTATCTCCGGCTTCGGCCGCGCGGAGGGGGCAGAAGTTAACCTAAGAAGCCCCGGGTACTAGCCTGCAGACCTAATAGAATGTGTGCTAGATCACCAGGCGGCTCCATCGAAGTTGTTCGTTAGTCTCCCTGCGGGGTTGACGCGCGTAAGTGGCGTATTCTCTTTCACCCTTCTTGATGTTGTTGTCTTTGAGGGTGGGGGGGGGGACTTTTATAGACTCAGGGGTAGAGCCCCAGAGTTTTCCATCACCCCCAGGATGATAGAAGCCGGAATCTTTGGACTTTTGGGTAGACCTTCCGATGAAATGAAAAGTCACTATAGACTTACGTAAGTCGTAGTGCACGAGGTTTCTCCCTCTGGACTATTTTCTATACCAGAGACAGGAAGGAGGGCATTGTAAGTATGAATTTATGCCCCATCTCATTCCCCACTACTCTCAACAACCGATAGACAGAGCCAACTAAACCGTTTGATTCTGCTTATTGTCGCGTGGTAGTGTTACCAGTGCAGTGGTGGCTTGCATGTGAAACACGAGTAAACGACGAAAGTTCAGTCGGGATTGGGAGAACACTGTTTTGCTTTCTTCTTTTTTCTCTTTCTTGCTTTTCATAGTGGTAAAGCACAGTGTTTGATTAGTCTACTAACAATGAATAGGTGTATTACAAGCTTCACCTTAAGGAGGTATTTCAATGCGGTTCGTGCTGGAGTCTCTAAGCCTTTAAAGCAAAACACCATTACGCAGTTCAAGAAAACCTGGTTTGGATTTGTCCAATTCGCTGCCAAAAACATTTATCAAGCTGCGCTTATTTACAAACAAATTACTGACCATCTTTGGTACTACGTATCTATGTGAACCACTGCAGTGTATTAACATAAAACAAAAGCTTGCTACCCATTAGCATTTCGGATGAATATCTTCAGTGTTTTCTGCGTTTAAGTTCATCTAGTTTGCAGCCGAGCATTGGAACTCTAAAATTTAAAAAGAAGCCTGCGAGGAAGCCAATCGTGCAATTCAGGTAGCATTATGACTACTCCACCAACTAACAATGTACATAGTTAACAATTTCAATGCAGCTTTTAGAGAGATTGTGACGTTTACTTTCTGGGAATACAGTTTATAAACTATTTAAATGTGTTTAGCAGCATAAGGAATATAATTACAATTAACTCTGCATAACAACTGTTATATAAGGGTCAAAAGTATACGTTTGTTTTCGTCGCAAAACACCTTCTGTCTAAAACCCGAATGACCGCCACTGTGGCTCACGCCACCTGTCTGTTTACCTGCCAGGTAGAAGAAAAGAGGAAGGTGTAAATGAAGGGGTGAAGTATTTCACACTCCATGCCCTGTATACATACACTTAAAATTGATGGGGCAGATTGAGGCAATGCTATTTGCTTATTTCTATTGGTTTATTGTGCTGAACTAAGATCAATAAAAATCATTTTAGGACCCAAAAACGTATAAAGCGATGATATTTTTATCTAAATAACAACGCCAGGTATTTATTTAAAAATTTCAACTGTACTTTTCCTACATTTTCCAGTTATGAGGTCTAAGGAGAACTTACAAAACACCTCAACTATGTTGGATGGGCCTGGCGGGATTTGAACCTTAGACGAGTCCATTCCTTAACGCCTTCCACTATTATTTAATTTTTGGAAGATTTTCAAGTCAAGAATGACCTAACAACCGAAAGATGTAATTTCATGCGTTTGTGAAGAACAAATTTGCCTTGACATACCCATAATGTGCATTTGATTGCAAAAATATTTCCGGTATCAATTGTTTCATAACCGTACGACACCGTTTGGGGAAAGTGAGGTATAATGCTTCGTTAACAAAGCAGTATTTTAGGCCAATATCAACAAGAATAAACAAAGACTGTTATATTTATTTGTCTAAAAATGAATATGCAATAAATGATACCTTTCAATCACCGATCAACAAGGAAGTACGAAGCATGTGTACCAGCTACAGAGGCGTATGGGAAAATTAATAGTTTTACCGTTTCCGATAACTATGTAAAGTTGGCAACAGTGCCATGTTGACCGGTTCCAACCCGGTTCACTTGGCGACATGTGGAAGTTAATGGAAGTGCCTGAACGTGTTGAATTATAGTTTCATCGATATTTAATTAAAATACAGTGGTTAGACGTAATTAATATATAATTGGTAGCAATAAACTTGTTGCAAAAATGATTTGTAAGCCTTTTACTTCTAAATGGCGCCCTTCAGCTTTCTTCCCTTTTGTAAATGAAGACGTCAATATATTACTAAGAAACAAAGCCACCGACTGATCTAATGTAGCTGAGGCATTTGAGGTTCTAAACCGCAAAACGTAGCTGAGAGAGGTTTTTATAAGAACAGAAATGAAACAATTGCAACCTGGAGAATGCCAGAATTCTGTGTTGCTAAACTCCAATGATGCAGGATGGAAATGGTTTCAAATATGGAGACTATATACGACAAATTCCTACATACTCAACAATTCACTACCTCAAATTTTCCATTTATATAAGCAAGAAAGTAACTGTTAAAAAAATTCTCCAAAAAGCGGAGAGTTCATATCTCATTCAGGTTTGCACTACCCTTAGCAATGCGCAGCAGCGATAGGACAGCCATGTTTGTCTTTATACCATTACTTTGCTATATAAGAACGCATTCTAACATTTTAAAATAGATGGGTGGATATCAGGTTCTGCAATTGCTCTGCTCCTGTTTCTACGTAGATAGAATATTATTAGTTTTTAAAAAGTGATTGCAAAAGCAAAACTTAAGCTAAGCTGAAAATTTAAGTTCAACAGTTTGACTCTTAAAGTACGTAAATGCTATTTATCTACCTGCGACATAGTCATTCCTGTAGCTTAAACTTATTTGCTTTAACACAGTGTGACTGATTCGTTTCAAATGTCATCTAGAATATGAAAACAATAGCATCGAGGGACAGGATTAGGAAGCCTGCCTCTTTAGCGTAGGTGATAGCGTATCTGCCTTAGGTTCAATAGGTGACGGGTTGAAATTTCTGTCAGTAGGAGTAAACTGCATGATGTTTATTCCGGTGTTTTCCCTTATCCTGAAAGATAAATATCCAGTGACAGTAAGCTATATGGATCCTGGACCCATTTGAGCATCATTTCACCCATTTCATTCAGCATCTGATATGACTTAACGTTACAGGTTTTCCCCTTAACCTGAAATATGAATGTTTAGTAACTCTAAGCTCTATGTATACAGACTCCTTTGAACATCATTTCATTCATCGTCCGAGGTGACTTAACGTTGGAGGTTTTCTCTTACCCTGAAAGATGAATGTCTGCTAACTCTAAGCTCTATGTATGAACTGGTGAAATGATGCTCAAATAAGCCCAGTGTCCATGGAGCTTAGTTACCCAACATTCTACTTTCACGATAAGGAAAACCCCGGTAAAATCTTTCTTCAGATAACTCGCCCTAACGGAGATTTGAACTCGTGACTTCTTGAACGTGAGGCAGATATCATCTACGCTACCGAGGCGGGCTTTGTCTTTGTTGGTAGCCATCAATAGATAATTAAATAATTAAGAGGAATGTTTTCATAATTCCTGTAGCTAATGAGTGCTTTTGGAAAGTTATACTTAACTGTAAAATTATACCTTCGGTAAGAAATGTTTATCCATTTAAGTTACACTTAATCTGCGTGATTAAGAATAAAATATACATGCCCTTGTAAAGACATTTAAATTCCATCACTAATAGCGTCAGTGATATACAAGACCAGTAATCTATATTAAACTGTTCAAACATTCACAGTAATTCTTTTATCGCGTCATGTCAGTAGTTTAAATTTCAGTTCTGAATAAGGAAAAGTATATGTACATACATACACACAACAACTTTGAACTCTGTGGAGTAAATAGAGATTACGAACCATTCATAAACAAAGATAAAATGTGAGCAGACACGTTCTGCCAGGACAGCAGGAAATTTGTTTCCTCTCGCTCGAATTGGCTTGTTCAAAATAATTTTATTTTTATCAAGTCATGTCAAACATTTACGTTTCAGTTCTGAGTAATTATAAATATACGTACACGCATACATGCCAAATTCATGCAGTGCTTACGTCGCGATTTATTGTTATAATACAGGTAATTAGTGTTTTTTTTATTTATTTGTATTAGAAAAAACTATTTGAGCTAAAAATATGGGGTTTTCATGGTTAGCGGGAATGCAATACAACACCGCAGAACTCCGATTGGTTGCTCACCTAGTAGCGCTCAAGGACAAACATCTTCCCATTTGAAACACATAATAAGTTATTATTAATGAATACCTAACCTAAATAATTAAATAATTAATAATTAACACTTTAAATAACAATTAAATTGTGAACTTATGGTACTAGTTATGAAGCATACCATTTTTATTTTTCAAATCATTTATGCATTTTTACGAGCTTTAGTGCATGTTAGGCTTTTGTTTTTGCATATAAATCCGGGCTGTGTTAATAAGGCAGTTTTAAGTCTATGATGCTCAGAAAATATAATATCTACATTAAACACAATTTTTTTAGAACATCTCTTACAATGGAACACAAAGAAATACAAAGAACACTAAAAGAAAGATAGGTCAGATGAGGTAAAGCAAGAGTATACTAATTCTGAAATTTCTATGAGAACTTTGTAATCAATGTTTAATAAGAATTAAGTTGATTTTAAAATCTCAAATGATATCGTACTCAACGTGCAGCTTTTTTATTCAGGAGAAGCTTCTTGATCAGCATCGTTGTTCTTAAACTACATTGAAGAGTCACGTTGTCGGAGAGGTAAAGGGGACGGACATGCAACATAACTTGCAGCAATTGAAGTTGAGAGTTACGAACTGGCACTCCGTAAACTTCCGGGTAAGTCAAAAGGTACTTCTCCTACCGGGCGTTACGAAACTACTCCACTACACACCAAAGTTCTAACACCAAGGTAATCACCATAAGCTGTGAACTTTATTAACAACATCCTCTGTAGGATTAGTCGACCTGTAGTGAGAAGGTATCGACTGGCGGTTAGGGCCAAGAGGAAACTGCGGGGAAGGCCCCTTGAACCACTAACTTATTTTGAGTTTCTCCTAGTCGTCCCCGTTTTGTAGGCAAATTCTAGGTCGATCTCCATCTGTCACGCTTTCCTTTCCTTCAATTTCCTTCAGGTGTGCTTGAAGATTTGGTGGGTATGGCGGTGGCGGACAAATAGTGCGGATGCTAGCTCAAGAGAAAGTACTCCCCATGGACATTAGAGGACTGGTGGTTAGCGAATTTTTGAGGCAGCGGCAATACGACAGGACTTCAACTTGGAACTAATACCAGCATCCAATAGTTTGTAATGCACTCTCCCATGACTGCCTAACTTCTTTCATTCCTTCTTCATACATTCCTTCGTGATAGTGGGATGGGGATCCTTCCCCTTCAGCTGCTCCGGCGCGAGCACTGCGGACCCCTAGCACTCGTGGTACCTCTGACGTTACTAGAGGAACCTCGGGCCGAGCATTCGAGCCCCTCCCGTCGGGGAGTTGTTCGGATTGGGTTGGACAGAGGGGGCAGTGTGTTCCCGACACCCGCGGGATATCAAGTACCTCCGGCTTCGGCCGCGCGGAGGGGGCAGAAGTTAACCTAAGAAGCCCCGGGTACTAGCCTGCAGACCTAATAGAATGTGTGCTAGATCACCAGGCGGCTCCACCGAAGTTGTTCGTTAGTCTCCCTGCGGGGTTGACGCGCGTAAGTGGCGTATTCGCTTTCACCCGTCTTGAAGTTGTTGTCGATGAGGGAGGGGGGGGGGACTTTTTAGACTCAGGGGTAGAGCCCCAGAGTTTTCCATCACCCCCAGGATGATAGAAGCCGGAATCTTTGGACTTTTGGGTAGACCTTCCGATGAAATGAAAAGTCACTATAGACTTACGTAAGTCGTAGTGCACGAGGTTTCTCCCTCTGGACTATTTTCTATACCAGAGACAGGAAGGAGGGCATTGTAAGTATGAATTTATGCCCCATCTCGTTCCCCACTACTCTCAACAACCGATAGACAGAGCCAACTAAACCGTTTGATTCTGCTTATTGTCGCGTGGTAGTGTTACCAGTGCAGTGGTGGCTTGCATGTGAAACACGAGTAAACGACGAAAGTTCAGTCGGGTTGGGATAACACTGTTTTACTTTCTTCTTTTTTCTCTTTCTTGCTTTTCATAGTGGTAAAGCACAGTGTTTGATTAGTCTACTAACAATGAATAGGTGTATTACAGGCTGCACCTTAAGGAGGTATTTCAATGCGGTTCGTGCTGGAGTCTCTAAGCCTTTAAAGCAAAACACCATTACGCAGTTCAAGAAAACCTGGTTTGGATTTGTCCAATTCGCTGCCAAAAACATTTACCAAGCTGAGCTTATTTACAAATTATTGACCATCTTTGGTACTACGTATCTATGTGAAACACTGCAGTGTATTGACATTAAACAAAAGCCTGCTACCCAGTAGCATTTGGGATGAACATCTTCAGTGTTTTCTACGTTTAAGTTCATCTAGTTTGCAGCCGAGCATTGGAACCCTAAAATTTAAAAAGAAACATGCAAGGAAGCCAATCGTGCAATTCAGGTAGCATTATGACTACTCCACCAACTAACAACTTTTAGAGAGATTGTGAAGTTTATTTTCTGGGAATACAGTTTATAAACTATTTAAATGTGTTTAGCAGCGTAAGGAACATAATTACAATTAACTCTGCATAAACAATATTGTATAAGCGTCAAAAGTATACATTTATTTTCCTTGTTCCATTTATACCCCGCCTCTAACTGCTATGGTCATATCGGCGGCCGTTCTCCTTTGGAACATACTGAAGGTGTTAACTCGTTATCTTTGGTTTTTTTATCATTACATCACGCACACATTCACACTCTCATTCATACTTCCAGACTCTGGGAAAGATGGGGAATTATCTTGGTCGGAGAAAAATCCCCACCCCCACCGCCGGGAATCGAACCCGGGACCCCTAGCACGGTAGGCAGGTGCTCTACCGACTGAGCTACGAGGCCAGCCAAGTATACATTTGATTTCGTCACTAAACGCCTTCTATCGAAAACCCGAATGAACACCACTGTGGCTCACGCCACCTGTCTGTTTACCTCCCAGGTAGAAGGAAAGCGGAAGGAATGAGTGAAGGGGAAAAGTATGTCACACTCCATGCCCTGCGTACATATACCTAAAATTGATGGCGCGGATTAACCAATGCTATTTGTTTATTTCTATTGGTTTATTGTACTGAACTAAGATCAATAAAAATCATTTTAGGACCCATAAACGTATAAAGCGATGATATTTTTATCTAAATAATTACGCCAGGTATTTATTTAAAAATTTCAACTGTACTTTTCCTACATTTTCCAGTTATGAGGTCTAAGGAAAACTTACAAAACACCTCAACTATGTTGGATGGGCCTGGCGGGATTTGAACCTTAGACGAGTCCATTCCTTAACGCCTTCCACTATTATTTAATTTTTGGAAGATTTTCAAGTCAAGAATGACCTAACAACCGAAAGATGTAATTTCATGCGTTTGTGAAGAACAAATTTGCCTTGACATACCCATAATGTGCATTTGATTGCAAAAATATTTCCGGTATCAATTGTTTCATAACCGTACGACACCGTTTGGGGAAAGTGAGGTATAATGCTTCGTTAACAAAGCAGTATTTTAGGCCAATATCAACAAGAATAAACAAAGACTGTTATATTTATTTGTCTAAAAATGAATATGCAATAAATGATACCTTTCAATCACCGATCAACAAGGAAGTACGAAGCATGTGTACCAGCTACAGAGGCGTATGGGAAAATTAATAGTTTTACCGTTTCCGATAACTATGTAAAGTTGGCAACAGTGTCATGTTGACCGGTTCCAACCCGGTTCACTTGGCGACATGTGGAAGTTAATGGAAGTGCCTGAACGTGTTGAATTATAGTTTCATCGATATTTAATTAAAATACAGTGGTTAGACGTAATTAATATATAATTGGTAGCAATAAACTTGTTGCAAAAATGATTTGTAAGCCTTTTACTTCTAAATGGCGCCCTTCAGCTTTCTTCCCTTTTGTAAATGAAGACGTCAATATATTACTAAGAAACAAAGCCACCGACTGATCTAATGTAGCTGAGGCATTTGAGGTTCTAAACCGCAAAACGTAGCTGAGAGAGGTTTTTATAAGAACAGAAATGAAACAATTGCAACCTGGAGAATGCCAGCATTCTGTGTTGCTAAACTCCAATGATGCAGGATGGAAATGATTTCAAATATGGAGACTATATACGACAAATTCCTACATACTCAACAATTCACTACCTCAAATTTTCCATTTATATAAGCAAGAAAGTAACTGTTAAAAAAATTCTCCAAAAAGCGGAGAGTTCATATCTCATTCAGGTTTGCACTACCCTTAGCAATGCGCAGCAGCGATAGGACAGCCATGTTTGTCTTTATACCATTACTTTGCTATATAAGAACGCATTCTAACATTTTAAAATAGATGGGTGGATATCAGGTTCTGCAATTGCTCTGCTCCTGTTTCTACGTAGATAGAATATTATTAGTTTTTAAAAAGTGATTGCAAAAGCAAAACTTAAGCTAAGCTGAAAATTTAAGTTCAACAGTTTGACTCTTAAAGTACGTAGATGCTATTTATCTACCTGCGACATAGTCATTCCTGTAGCTTAAACTTATTTGCTTTAACACAGTGTGACTGATTCGTTTCAAATGTCATCTAGAATATGAAAACAATAGCATCGAGGGACAGGATTAGGAAGCCTGCCTCTTTAGCGTAGGTGATAGCGTATCTGCCTTAGGTTCAATAGGTGACGGGTTGAAATTTCTGTCAGTAGGAGTAAACTGCATGATGTTTATTCCGGTGTTTTCCCTTATCCTGAAAGATAAATATCCAGTGACAGTAAGCTATATGGATCCTGGACCCATTTGAGCATCATTTCACCCATTTCATTCAGCATCTGATATGACTTAACGTTACAGGTTTTCCCCTTAACCTGAAATATGAATGTTTAGTAACTCTAAGCTCTATGTATACAGACTCCTTTGAACATCATTTCATTCATCGTCCGAGGTGACTTAACGTTGGAGGTTTTCTCTTACCCTGAAAGATGAATGTCTGCTAACTCTAAGCTCTATGTATGAACTGGTGAAATGATGCTCAAATAAGCCCAGTGTCCATGGAGCTTAGTTACCCAACATTCTACTTTCACGATAAGGAAAACCCCGGTAAAATCTTTCTTCAGATAACTCGCCCTAACGGAGTTTTGAACTCGTGACTTCTTGAACGTGAGGCAGATATCATCTACGCTACCGAGGCGGGCTTTGTCTTTGTTGGTAGCCATCAATAGATAATTAAATAATTAAGAGGAATGTTTTCATAATTCCTGTAGCTAATGAGTGCTTTTGGAAAGTTATACTTAACTGTAAAATTATACCTTCGGTAAGAAATTTTTATCCATTTAAGTTACACTTAATCTGCGTGATTAAGAATAAAATATACATGCCCTTGTAAAGACATTTAAATTCCATCACTAATAGCGTCAGTGATATACAAGACCAGTAATCTATATTAAACTGTTCAAACATTTATAGTTCAGTATGAAATCAAAGTTCATTTAGATATTCTTTCATCTTCAAAATCTGCGTGTATTATGGTTTCTTTTGAAAATTATACAAATAGTTTTGTGGATGAATTTGCACAGTGAATATGAATGTTATATCCCAAACAAACGCCGAAATATCAAGCAGCCCTTTAAGGACCGTTGGCCTGCAGTAGGTCAAAGGTAAATTTGAATATTAGAGTGAGAATATGGTGCTGCAACGAATAAGGGATGGTGAGAGGTGAATGAGAGTTAATGTGGTTGGTTGGTACCTAATATTAAGCGGTTGGCAATGAAGCCATTCGCTCTTGTACTCCAATATTTTGATGTGTTGGTATGTTAACTAAAGTTTCGACAGTAGAAAAATGAAGTAGTTGGTTTCCATCCATATCGTCTTTAAATGTACAGAAAGGACACAGATCTCACTATACCAGTCTGAATATATGTTTATGGAGACAGTAATGGTTGCCTTTGTTTAAAACTGAGCGCCATAAATGGCGGTTACATCACCCTAAGTAGAGAAAGTCATGGACAGGAAAGAAACTGAAATGATCCCTTAGATCTCGAATACTCTATTACCATCAGGGTCGAAGAAACCAAGAGTTGAAGGATGTCTGAATAGGAAAGGTAAAAGAGGGGTTCTGACATATGGAAAGGAAAAGAATATCAGCCCACTCCAAGCTGACCAGTGCTTATTGATGAGCAGTCGTAAAGGAAAAGAATATCAGCCCACTCCAAGCTGACCAGTGCTTATTGATGAGCAGTCATTCCTTTTAGTTCATCACATTATTTTGTATGGATCGGTTCCTTTAAGTCTTCAGATTGTAGAAACAACTAAAGGTTTACCTTTCTATTCTAACAAAATTGATACAGCTGTACCGCGTGAAGGTGAGGGATCGGACATTAGGCTTTTGTCCAGGTCGGTTCTTTTAAGCCTTCAATTGATCAGTAAAGGAATTTGAGGGTTTCCTCCCTGTTAGTAACAAGTCTTTCCACAGCTATGAGAGGAAACGTAGGGAAAGTGCAAGAAGGAAGTGAATTGGTATCATTTTGTGTAAGCTTTATTTCCGAAACTTAAGCTTCTGTCAAAAAATAAGTCATAAATGCCATTAGAATATTAATTAGTACATATTTAGCGTGGTTTAAAGCACTCAAACTTCGTTTGGTGGAGTAAATACATGATAATTTGAGCATACTGAAACAAAATGCTCAATTGTGGGGTGTAGAAAGAAGTTGGGTGATAATGTACTTTTTCGAAGTTCTCGGAGTTTGATCTAGTCGTTCCTCGGCTGCTCTTATATCTGCATGGACTCTTCTTTTCAGGCGTGGTCGCGGATGTTTTTTTTAAATAAAAGATTATTTATAATTTCCCGAACGAATCTCCAAACTTTGAGATTTATTAAGAATGAAACTTTTTTTAACATAAATCAATCGATATCAGTATTCTCTGGTGCAATCGTTTTAACTGTTCACCAGTAATCACTTTTCTGCTGCACCAAGTAAAATATACTGATACACATTCTTACACACAAAAATTGCCTTTGCACATGGGCGTCTATTTGCGGACCTCCTCAAACGTCCTTTCCCATGGAAGTCAAATGAAGAAGAAATCTTAGGCTTAGGCTTTTTATTTTTATTTGATGTACCTGGTGCCGGTACAATGGACCCGGCTTAAAGGCTCTTCAGTTGCATGATATTACAGTTTTCAGTTTTCGTTGGTTTCGACGTTATGACGTTACATAAAGCCCATACGGCGTCCCTTTATGGCCGCGCCGAGAACAGCTTTAGTTAGTTCGGTTTCTTTTAGGTGCTCCAGCTTTTCCTTGAATTTTATGCCTTTTTGTGATTTTATTTACATATATAACACACACACGCACGCACTCATGGACATACTTAGTACGTCCCTCGCACTCACACACTCATTCACGCACGCTTCACTTCACTTTGTACACTATTTACACTCAGCTGTCCTGCTGTGCGGCAGCATGTCGCTCTGTTCCTTGGGCAGCCTGAGAATGGCGGCCCCTGCCGGCGGTTTGTGAGGCCTTGGGCCGGGAATTTTGGGCGAGCCGTCCCGTAGTTATAGTATTTTCACCCGTTTATATTTCTGGTGTTTTGGCTCGCCTTTTCCGATGTTACGGATTAGAGGGTGTATATGCCGACGAATGCGCGCTCAAATGGAGGAGGCTCTTTTTTCCAATGCCTCGGGGATGGCTGGGATGCGGACCTCTTAATGGAGGGAGTCGTTTGTGGTGCGGATGGGAGCGGAAAGGATTTTCCTGAGGGAGAGGTTTTGCAGTGTTTGAAGGTATTTGATGGTTGTTTTGGATGCGTTTGCCCAGACCACACATGTGTATAGAACCACTGACAGAATGAACGACTTGTACAAGGTAACCTTCGAGCGGAGTTTCAGTTGTTTTCTCCTAAATATGGGGGCGCACATCTTTAATCGCTGCCGCCCTGTTTTGGCAATATCTTTTATTTGGGTTTACCAGTTCATTGTGTGTGTCAAAGTTACGCCGAGATATTTGACTTGCTGACGGCAGTGCAATACTTGACCACCGACCGTTAGGTCCATAGCCAAAGGGCGCCGTTTTGAAAAATGGAAAAGTATAAAGATGAGCTGCATTAATTTTAATTTTCCAGTCATGGAGCCATGAAAGGAATCGGTCAATATACCGCTGCATCTCTAATAGGCCGAAACGAGGATTTTTATGGTGGTTGTATACTGCAGTGACGTCAGCGTACATGGCCACTTTGCATCTGGCGTCCACAGGGAAGTCGTTGGTAAACAGTATGTACAATAGCGGGGACGCCAGCATGCATGACTCTCTCCTTAGAGGAGGAGCCGCCCACTTGGACGTAGAAGCGTCTGTTTTCTAAAAAGTTGTGCAGCAGTGCTAAGGAATTTTGGAGTCCAAGAAACTTTCAGTGCAGTTTGTAAATCAGGCCGTTGTGCCAGCACCGATCAAATGCAGCTTCTACGTCCAGAAATAGTGCCAAAGTTGAAGCCACATTTTTAAATTGCTCTGTCACGTCATCAGTTAATCTTAAGAGTTGTAGATCTGTTGAATGTTGTTTTCGAAAGCCGAATTGGGAGTTGGAAATGTCATCCAGTGACGAAAGTTAATTTTGGAGTCGAAACAATATCACTTTTTCGAGCAATTTACCAATAGTAGACAGGAGACTAATGGGGCGGTAGTTTTTTCACCTCCAGTCCAGGTGCTTATATCGTCTTTTTGCCAACTGTTATACATTTCTTCATAAATTTTGTCTAATAGCTTTTTCATACCATTATTCAATATTCTAAATAATTCTCTTTACTTATTTAAATTATTAAATAGATTTAAATAATCATTTAAATCGTGTCAATAATTTTCAATGCTTTTGTGAAGTTTCCATAACCTTCTATAGGACCTAATATATATATTATGTCCTTTATCAATACATTCCTAAATTTGTTTCCTTTCGTTGTATTAGATTTCTAAATTTATATTTCTGAATTTGCTGGATATAATGAAAACATACTCTTTTTATGATGGCTAGGGATATTGTGTTCCAGTGTGTGAAAGTAATTAATATCAAAGACTACGAAGAGAGTGGATTACAGCTGTAGCACCTAGGGTGACACTGTGGTTGTAATTCATACCAAGGAAATAGGGCAAAACATCCAAGAATTCTCTGTGTGAAAGAACTGCGAGGAATGTGCATGTTTCAAATGATAACCGGGGAAATGTGCAGGAATTCCCTGAAACTAGGCGCCTACTACAAACCACATGATGGCCTCGTGGTCTCGGAGTAACACGCTATCGTACCCGCCGGCTCTGCAGCGTCTCTGCCTCACGTTCGAGAAGTCCGTAATTCTCATCTCGGTTAGGGTGAGTTATCTAGATAAACTTTTTGCCATGGTTTTCTCTTATCGTGAGAGGTGAATCTCAGGTAACTGAAGCTCTAGAGACATTTGAGCATCATTTCACTCATCGAGGGCGTGGAGCATGGCTTCCTTCGGAAGGAAAGTAAATCCGGTTGGCTTGTTGTGGATGTACTGCGCGAAAAAGAAGTTCAAACCTGATGGAGGCCTCTGAGCAAAATGAAGTTTTCTTTTCAAGTCCAGCATAGAACAAGTCCACAAGGAACTACAACAGATTTAAGAACTTTTACGTATAAATTAAGTTATTTTAAATTTTACTAAAATTACAAGCCACAGGTTTGCTACAAACGTTTCTGCAAACCAGGTTCCTCTACAGAAGTGGATCAGGCTGCAACAAGGTGAAGCACTGAGAAAGATTAGACCTATAGAAAGACCAATAATATATTTTTTAAATTTCTTGTAGAAATAGTACATATAATGGACCTTGTTGATAACTGATAAAATTTCGAATAGCAATTTTTATATTCTATATTGTGATGCCATTCCCAAGGTTTATGCAAGATAATCACAGGTGTTAAAACAAGGAAATATGGGATTAGAATAAAAAATTTTAAGTTCATACACTTCAAATGAAGTAATATTCAGATAGTTGCTGACATTTCTTGGAGAGAACCACAGCACAGTGTACTAGCAATCTTCTAAACTGGTGCCAGAAGTGCTTGAAATCGAAAAGGACTTTCAACATCTCTATGGTCACTTATTTTAAACGTTTTTTATGCCTGTGTTACAAACAATTTATGGGAGAAAACGCAGAATATTTAGTACGGACTTACTGCCAAAGATCCAGTAACCAACTTCCCCCGTTGGCCACATGCTGCACGAAGCCAAGGATGGTTCATCCGTTAGTCAGCTATTGGACATTCCAGAGAAATCGACAAGAAATCCGTTAGCTTAAAGAACTCAGTTGTGTTCAGAAGTCAGGTGTATGAAATAACAGTTTTGAAAACTAGAATCAAATTCTTAGAATTTACCAAGTCACAAAGCAAAAGTTGTATTCGAAAGACAAATAAGAATACAGATTTGTCAGCATTTAAGTAAGACGGGTAGTTATTACGTTGACAATAGAACACTCCGTCTTTGTTTTCGTGTCCCACGAATTTAAAGAATGTGATCGGTGATCGTCAGTACACAGTGTTTAACGACCACGCCCAGGTTACAGTACTTCAACTGGCATTTAAGGGAATTGCAAAAATAGAAGGTTCTCATTATTATATTCCGTTTATCTTTTATGCGTCTGAATTTCCAATATTTGCTTCTGTTTCAGCTCTAACTTTACAGTTGCTGTTACTGGTTAAGTGGTGTTTTAGTTATTGAAACGTTTTAGATTACAGGTTTAGTAATTTGTGTTGTGTGCATAAGTACTCTAGGCCTGTTTCTTTTTTTAAGTAGTTTATGATGTTGGTCACTTCTGAGAAGAGTTGACAGCTTTTCGCAAAGCACTTCGAACTTTTCTTGCAGGAATACTGTAATTGTAATGAAAGCCCTCTGTCCTAGTTAACCTAGGAGAGTATCAAAACATTGCAATGTAGTAAATGACCACTGTCTTCATTTCCACTTTCAAGTCCTCTTCTTGGATGTAAAACAGTAATCACTATTCAATTGTATTGGGTTCACATACATGGACTTTCAGTCGATCATTCAAGTTCCTTAATGGACATCTTCAAAGCCATTTAAACCCGTTCATTAATTGTGCAGTTATTTCTTCATTACTAAAACTTTGTAAATTATTTTCAGTTTTATCTAAAGGAATGTTTTACTGTCACCGAACTCTGACTAGTGTACGCCTTGACATTCTGCCAGACATTAAATATCCTGTGTGTGGGACCTGGAATTGTCCACTAATTACAGAACGCCATCAAATCATTAAGTAGCATTATTAGTAGACCAGCACGGTAACTCTGTTTGAGTTTTAGAGTTGCAGTTACAGTTTGCTCATTTAGCTGCATAATGGGAGTCATGGGACAAATACTAGTTACGACGAGTCAAATATCATAGAAAGCAATGTTCTCATTATGATGCAAAGGGGCGTATAGAACAATCTTACGTGGCAAATTTTTCTCTTCTTGGAATTGCCGAATTTGTTCAACATTTTTCTGGAACAAATTTTTGAAAATTCCAATACCTATAAATGGTCAATTTTGGTTGTCATAATGCATCGGTAGACCCTTACCTTTGATATCTTTGAATGTTCGCGAATGTTTTGCTTTTTCAATACTGGCAGTTTTACTTGTGGTTTCCAGGAAAATTAGCAGTAAGCAAAATTGTATTATGTTATTTAGACGACTTACATACAGGTTGTTTTGAAACCAGACCTAACGAATATAGCCCTTTCGTTGTTTATAGGCTCACACCAAGGCGGCCCGGGTTCGATCCCAGGCGACCGCAAAGTGAGAGTTGTGTTGGACAACACGGCGCTGGGGTGGGTTTTCTCCGGGATCTCCGGTTTCCCACACCATCTCGTTCCATCGGTGCTCCATCTTCTCAGTATTATCAGTGTCATCGCCTGCGGGGCCGTATGTAGTAAAAGCGGGCGTTAAACACTACACATTTCATTTCATTTTGTTGTTTAAAACTGAACTAGTACGAAATTTGGCGTCGCAGCTTCCAAAATCTCTTAGGTATAATTTTATGTAGCATTAAATACTATATTACTTTGTTATTTGGCAGCGCAGGAATCACTGGTGTGCCAACCTCAAAAGTTATTGGGACGCATTGGCCACGAAAACAAAAGCATTGCTCCTTAGTCTTTCCCAGTGACTCTAGCCTCGCTTTCAGGTAATGGGGCAAAGGGCAGTTATCTGTGAAAAAGTCGACTAATAACTCGGACAGTTCCAAGGTTGCTCATTTTGCCATGCTCTTAATTGTACAATACTTCCAGCCAGTTACTGTAAAATCAACAAATTCCTTTAAAGTTACAAATACTTCATTTAGTATTATTAAACATAGTCAAATAAAATGTTTGTCTCATTGAATAAGGTATTCAGTTTTGGTTACATTTATCTACAATTTTTGATACTGTTCTCTGGTCTTTTTATCATTAAATGCTTCCATCCTCAGTATTACTAACATTAAGTTCGCTTAATAGGTTTAAGTTGCATATGTCCACCGGCTTATTTGCCGTCATCGACTGTTATAACGGCATATTGCAAGACGTTAGACACCCATAAACAAATAACTAAAGAATAGCTTCTGTATTTCGGTTTCATAAGTCAAAAAAATTCTTAATAGTAGCAAGCTACCGTAGAGTATGTCGGTATGTTTACAAACAGCTACAGCTCGCGACACGTTGTGTCAGCTATCTCCGAATTTCGATATTGTGGGGCACGCGGCGTTGCTCCTTTAACTGGCTAATCCACACTCATTCTGGAGCATTTTTGTGTGGCTCTTTTGGCGGTAAACACTATTTTAGTCACATAGAAGCTGAGCAACTAATTCTACAGTTACTCCAGAAAGTATTCGTCTAATGCACGAGTATATGTTTAAGGATATATGGATAGTGTAAAATCATCAGAATAAAGTTCAGCTGGGACACTGTCTTATTTATTGATTAGTCAAAAAGAGAATGAAATAAAGAAACATTATCTATTCAAATAAACGTAGTGAAACATTTAAAAGTAAAGATGTGCAATATAGGATGCAAAATAAGTATTCGTCTGCATACTGTAAATGGTGTAGAATGTTACGGTTAGGACTTTGTAGGTCTTCCATTCCTCTTTATAATCTCTTGTATTCTCCTTGGCATGGATTTCACCAATGATTGTGTTGTTTCCACTGGAATGTTACGTCATTCATCTAGTAGAACGTTATTTTGATACTTCATATTAGATATCTGATGATTTCTAATATTTTTGTCCAGTATACAACACAAATTCTCTATTAAATTAATGTCTGGGGATTGCGGTGATGTCCGTATCCATCGTGGAGTATTATACGACAACCATAGTCTTGCATCTAGAGTTGTGTGTTTTGGATCATTATATTATGTGAAAATATAATCCCCAGAAAGACCCATATTATTCACACTTCTGGACACTTCTGGACAATCGCCCTTTTGACTTAAAGAACTCAAATTGACCCTCGTCAGTAAACACAACCTTCTTCCAGAAATCAAACCCGTCGTATATATGTTGTTTTGCAAAAGCAACTCGCTTCTTTGTTGTGATTTTACTGATGTATGGTTTCCTACGGGCTGTTCGGTCTTCATACTGCAATAGAACTGCAATAGAAAGTTTTGAAGCAGTTAGTTTAGGATTTTTTTTTTTGACTTCTCTAAGTAACTGTTGTTTTTCCATCTCGGATAGAACTGCAGGACGACCGCTTCCTGATTGATTTTCTAAAGTTTCTTTCTGAAGAAACCTATATATAATGGTCTTTACTGTACTAGTAGGTCTTCCAATGCTTTCTCCTATTTCTTGAAAAAGCTTCCCTTTTTTAAATAACCTGATACAAATTTTTCTCTCTTTTTTAGTTTCACGGCCTTTTTGATCCATATTACTTATATAGCAGTCAGCGGCTTTGAAAACAGATGGAACTGTCTGGATGAAACACAACTGCATAAGAAAAGGGAAGGGATGTGTGTCAGCAAAGCACCATACCTGGGATCTTGTTTACCAGACGAATACTTGTTTGGCATCAAATGGGACATGATTTTAAATAACGTAGATCTTCCACTAATTAAGAAATATATTGTGACTGTGGGTTCGTGAAATTGGAAGTCCAATTGCACAAACCCAAAATGTTCTTTATTTCCACCGAATTACAGTTGGAACGCTTGCCGATTACACAGAATTACGTAATGCACACAATTACAGTTCACCAGTTCGTCTGTCACAGGTCCACTCTACACTCCAATTACGTACAACTCCTCTGATGCACGTTCACAGTCTTCCATTCAGTCCACTCACACGGTGCTCCTCACGGCTGCTCGCCAAGAACTCAACTCACTCGCCAACTGCAGCCCCTTTTTATAGGAATATCGCTGTTTCTGTAAGTCTCGCGTTTCAGTGAATCACCCCGAAGGTTCCAGACGGCAGGGGGAGGGGAAAAAGACGGCCAGTGATGTTTTTCCAGCCATCCCTTCGTTACCGCTATAAGACAAATGGGTAGGCGTGGGCCAGTGCCTCCCGGCCCTCACCCAGCCGCCAGTTTGTCGCGCCTTCCGATAATTGGGTGACAATATGAACCCAAATTGTGTTTTATTTTTAAACCTAGATATCACGCGATGCAAGGAAATAGTTATTGTTTGTTTCTTATCTATATTTCTCTTAGTATTCTTGTTATATTCTATGTGCTATGATTAAACAAATGCTTTTTGGAGTATCTGCATATATTCGTTCGGTGTCATTTCGAAACATCCTGTATATTCAGCAGTAGGAAATTAAGTCTTAAAAATGATTCTCTTTGGTGATATTACCACTTTCATCTGCAATATAAATTTTGCCTTTTGTACAAATTTTTGGAACTCTTCCCCGAAGGAATCATCTACCACAACTGCTCTCTTTGCACAATTATGTTCATGAATCCTGTGACGTCTCAATCTTGTTAGCCAACCAGATAAGACCTTAAATTGTTCCTTTTATACTAGTCCTTTTCGAACCACATCGCAGCCGAAATAATGACACTTTCTGCTCGCTTTTGGTTAAACCATTGTAAAAGAGAAGTATCTAAGTCATCGAATGATGATCTCTTCATGCTTTTAGTAGAGATTGTCCATACTTAGAGTCATATTTTCTGATAAAATCCTGCACTTTCTGCTATTCTTAAATGTTCCGAATAGTCTGCTTTCCAATCCCATAATTAGTACTTAGTATTGCAAAAGTTTCTCCCTTATCAAACCCTTCAATTAATTATAACTTTTGCCTAATATCAACTATTGTCCTTTTTCTTCGTATTTTTATCTCCTTTACAGATTTCTTTAACTTTTCCGTTTAGCTCATGGATTTACTAAGAAAAACAAAAGTTGTTTTCCTTTTACATGTACCAGGCTAGTCGATAACAGTTGAAGCGATTGTCTGTTGTCACGCGGTGGTCATTTAAAGCAATGGAAATGACACTGTTGTCACGCGGCAGGTCGTTTATAGCTGTTTACTAGAGAAAATTAATGCATTCTGACTTAGTGGGTTAGTAGAATTAAAATTCTTGTTTGCAGACATTTAAAATGCGGTTTATTGCAGTAAAAAGGACGCTTTGTACAACCCTGGCAGCAGCAAAATGACGTAACATACACAAACGTAGTCTTCAAGGTCGTCTCATTGCCCGCTGCACGTAAACAAACGAAAGAACTCGCAGCGGTACAGTGCAAACGCACAATTACAACACAGCTGCCCAACTCAACTCAACCCAACTAGCAACTGACCCTGCTCTAACACTTTCCGGGCTTTTATACTTGCAGTCATTATTCTAGAATGAAGTCGATCGCTCATGACACAGCGAGAAAACGGTGGAACTATTCAGACATCTCTGTCTCTTTCTCTCTCTCCCTCGGCAAGCGTTCAGCGGTCACCCACGCGGTGGCTGCGGCTTGCGGTAGCGACACAATGCCTCGGTGAGAGTATGCATAATTTCCTTATTAGGGACGGACATTCACGAATAATCCCCAAACGAATTATCGGGAGTGTATCCTCAAATAACCCGTAACTCGCTTGAAGTGGCTCAGTTGTCAGTCTACATTAAAATGAGTGCCACAGTGTGCCTTAATTTGGTGCTTCAGGAGTTCTTTTGTGTGCAATTTAATCTACTGACCCAAGGCTGTAGCTCTTAAAGATACTTAAAAAGCATAGATCTGGACCGGGTTGGAGCCCTCGACTTTGGGATTAGTACTCCGGCGCCTAAAAAGTGAGGCATCCAGACCAATAAAGAACTTCTTTCTGCAGGAGTTAAATCATGATGGAAATTTCGCATTAATTGTCTTAATGGGAGTCATCAAGGCCTTATGAGACAACTTTTGACTTTTTCAGTTTTTGCATATTATGAAAATATAATCCATCCTGATTAAATTGACATATGTTTTATTACAATAGACAAATATTTACTATTTTAAATTAATTTATATAAATAAAAATACTGCCAAAGTTTTATAGAACAAAGCAGAACTCCAGAACTATTTGGTGTAGAAGGCTGCGGTTTGTCTTATATTTTAGGGGAAATTCTGATTAATATGTTGTCTAATATGGAATTCAATATTGCATCAGAGTTTTGTGATTAGTTTGTTTAATTATAAAAAAGTAGTAATATCTTTGATATTTGTATATTTCTATATTGTGCTCAGCGTTTCTGTGTTGTTTTCACAATGACTAAACGTAAATGCTTGTTCAAAAAGAGAGAAAAAACATTATAGACCATATCCTGTTGTAGAAGATGCAACTGCACAACATGTGAAAATTTAGTGTTGAATAATTGTTGAATGTTGAAACTCCACCCAATGCTTCTAAAAGGATACTACACAACACAGAAAATAGGTACAGTAACATTAATGAAGATGAAAAAATATAAATATATTAATTAATTTTAATATGTTAAGTTCAGCGTTTAGTGACTTTTTCAGTTTTAATATTTGTGGGGGAAAGTGAATCTGCATGAAAATGTCTCTCAAAGAAATGGCATAGTAAATAACCTAACAGTAAAGTGCATAAATTGCGAGAGCATGAAGAATTTTTCTCATCACAAACAATGAAAAACCCAAGCCTTTTGAAAATAATTTGAGGTTATTTTATGGACTTAGATGTATTGGAAAAGGATTTTCAGCTGGCAAGGTAGCTTGTGGTGTCTCAAATTTCCTCAACCCACCAACTACCATTATTCGCTACACATCAATAGTGGTAACAAGTGCGAAAAAGGTAGATTAAGCCTCAATAAAGGCTGCTATAAGTGAATCTATAGTAGAAAATGATAATAATACTGACTTAGCTATATATTTTGATGGATCTTGGCAAAAACGAGGCTCTCAGTCAAAAAATTCAGTTTCATCTATTTTAGTTTTACTTCAGCTTCAATTTTCTCAAAACTACATTTTTGAATATAAAAATCCCGTTTTCTCATAAACCATTAGTAATATCTCCATAAAAATTTTATGACATAATCTAAATTTCAGAGTGATGTTACGGATCCTCATAGTCAGTTTCCTCAAATGGAATATTTAAAAAAAAAGTTAAATTTTTTTAAGGAAAAACTTAGAACTGCAGTAGAAAACTTAAAAAATTGGATTCCTACACCCAACAAATCCTGAGAAAACGGGGCATTAATATTCCCATTTTAACAAGCCCTTTTAACATATGAAAAGCTCTTAAGAATTCCAGAGAACAATAAATGGGTAAAACAACACACATCCATCTTCAGTTTGAAAACTCAATTAGGCTTCATACAGAAAGTTCAACAACTAAGAAATAAACTAATTTACCCATCCAAAATAGAAACTTTCTTCTCTCTTAATAACCCACTGAACATCATTGAATTAGAATACTACCTAGATTTACTTGCAGATTTTAAAAAGAAAGAATACTCATCTACAGAAGCTAAAGCATATGCCCTTGAAACCATAAATGTAAGATATCCAGTTGACAAATGGACACACATCTATACAGATGGCTCTCTTTATAATCAAGAAGATGGAGCAGGAGCAGGAGCTACCTGTAAATTCTTTTCTTTCTATTAGCATGTTGGAATTTACTTAACAAATTTTGATGGAGAAATTGATGCAATTTATACTTCCTTATAAAATCTATTTGCCTGGACAAATAAGCTTTCCAACATAGTTTTCTTAACAGATTCTAAAGCAGCTATCCAGGCATTTATTTCAAATGACTGCCCAAAAACAAAAAAGATAAATGAAATTCATAATATGATTAAACATCTTCAAAATTTAAATATAGGTATAGTTTTCCAATGGATACCATCTTACTGTGGAATTTCGGGCAATGAGCAAGCAGATATGTTGGCCAAGAAGGGTTCCAAAATATCTTAAACAACGTAACAAAATATCCCCTATGAAACAATTAAAAGATTAATCAAAAACATCTTCACAAAACTATATAACAACTATCTAGTTTCCTCTGAAAAACTTAATTGGAAGGATCTCCAAAACAAACTAAAGACAATTCCAGAACTACCACGAAAATCTTCAGTAGCAATTGTCAGATTAATCACAGGCCACGATTGTCTGAATGGACATTTATTCAAGGTTGGATTAACAACTTCTCCACAGTGCTGTTTATGTGGCAAAGACGATTTAATGAACATCGATCATCTAACTGTATCTGAAACTCTCCAAAATCAAGAAGATCTAGTCTCCAAATATTGGGAAGCAAGAAGAAAAATGATTTTATTATCAAATTCTGAGCATTAAATACACACACATTAGTAATATAGGGATTTACGACTCCCCTTAAGAGATCGATTCCGTTAACATATGGGAGGGGACAAAGAGAGAAACAAAGATTAACAACAGGATCTTCCTAATTTGAAACAGGTTATAGTTTGTTGTTGTGTTCATGTAATTTTAACTGTAAATTTTGGGAGATGCTATTACAAAAGTAGTTTCACATAAAAAGTAGTTGAATGAACCAGCAGAAAGTAAGCTACAGGAAGTCATTATACCTGCCTCTATAATTCCCATGTTAAAGTTACTTTGATTAATTAGAACAAGGCGATTATGTAGTATAGTACCCAAAGGATAGATGATGGAAAATTCTAAGCAACAACTTTTGCTAAATTAAGTCATATCCTGTGATGCACCATTACTGTACAAGCGGTGAATCTATCCCAAGGGCGTTCGTTATGTTCCTAGATGGGGTAAAAGAGGGCGCTGTAGCTGTTAAATACTATATCGTAAGCCATTCATGACTTTATTAATGAATGTCTTAATATATGACTTATCTGGTACAGGATACTGCAGTTGCCAGAGGATAGTTTGATTAAGTGCTGTCTCAGTTCTCAAGAAAAGCATCCCAATCAGGGAACCTGGTTGAAAAGAGAAGAAGAACAATTCGAAAAGTGTGGATTAGGTGAGATAGTCTCACACAAGAGTGGTGTAGGCGTTGGCGGAAATCCGTAAATCCGGAAAAAAAGCCACGCCATTCTTTTTACAAAGCGCCACAACCCCACTGACAGCCCCAACTTCCCTAAAGATAGAGTGGACTAATTCCATCAAGTACCTGGGCGTTCAACTTGATAGAGACCTAACTTTCCGCGGACACATCAGGGAACTATCGGCACGGGTACAGGGGGCTATTGCCTGTCTGTACCCATTGCTGGGTTCGGACTCGATGCCAGTCCGCTTAAAGCTACCTCTTTCGAGGGCTGATAATAATCCCACTCATGTTGTGCGCCTGTGAAATCTGGGGCATGGCTGCAGATAGCTGGATAGCATACCTTCAGCGTGCACAGAATAGAGGACTCCGATCCATCTATTCTGTGGGCCCTTCTTTCCCCGTGAGGATGTTTCACGAAGCTGCTCTTCTCCCATACGTGGAGGACGAAATTAGGCGCTGGGCGACAAAATTTTATGCTCAAATTCCAGCTCACAGAAGCGCCCTGGTTCGGTCTCTAGGAGATTACGACGCTACGAGACGCCCCTTCAGGCTTTACCGGGTACCCCGTAGGGCATGCGGGCACCCGAGGTAACAAAGAAGTTAATCCATACAGCAGCACAAGCTAAATTTCAAAATCTCCAAATGAGCTCTTTGGCTACAAAATTTACCCCACTTTAGCAAAAAATAAAACACCAGGGTGTAAACAAAAAAGCGGTTTGGCATCCTGTACAAAATTAAAGAGGAGCATAAAGATACCTCAATAAATTTCCTAAACAAAAAATCCCACATCATCCTGTAACCATCTAAATTAACAACCTGCGGTCAGACCCAAAACCTGGGTGGGTACGCAGCAAAAACCTCCTGGATGTTGACAGCCTGTCACTATTCGACTTGGACTTGGACTAGCATGGGGAGTATGGAAGGTAGTTAAATCTAGATTTGAGGATATGAATCGTCAAAATATGTGGGCTGAAATTAAAGAGAAAAGGTCACTGGTTATTTTAAGGATGTTTGGAACAGAATCAATCTCAGAAAAGTATTTAGAAATTTGTAATAAAGGGGAAAGGGAAGCAATAGCATAGTACAGATTAGGGGTTTGGAAACTGAGATGTCTAGGGGGTCACTGTCCGATATGTGGGGAAAAAGAGGATGGAGAGCATATTATATGAGAATGTAGAGGTACAGATGAATGGAGGAAAAAATTGATTAGGGAAAAGTGGTTAAAAATAAAAGTATTGTAACCATGAAGAAAATGTTTTCTGATCAGTCAGATTAGAAAACTAGGAGAATTTCTATGGAAGGTGAGATTCAAATGGAAATGGTCAATTGACAGATTTTATGAGTAAGAGTCGACATTGTAAATTTTAGATCATAATATGTATGAGACAATAAGATTGTAAAGGATTGATAGCATTTAGACATCTACTGGATAAGTGACTAGGGTCAATTCCAGTAGATGCAATCTATGTAATAGCTAGGCACTGAATAAATAAATAAATAAATAAATAAATAAATAAATAAATAAATAAATAAATAAATAAATAAATAAATAAATAAATAAATAAATAAATAAATAAATAAATAAATAAATAAATAAATAAATAAATAAATAAATAAATAAATAAATAAATAAATAAATAAATAAATAAATAAATGACTTATTTTAATACAGCGCAGAAATTAAAAGGTAGTTTAGAAGCGTTTGGATGCACATTAACTCATCAGCTAAGTCATTGCAATGCTATTGGTTACCCCGGTACTAAATATGATCATCACTGTCTGAAAAATGTCCTAAAATGGTCTATAAAATGAATTTATTGCTTTTAAAATCCTATGACTAAATAGGATACCCTAAAAAGAGGCTTAAACTATTGAAATTAACGTCGAATATTTTTACTTGATTGCTGGGGAAGAAAGTGCCACAAATCAGTGTTTGTATCTGTGTATGTTAAATACACGGTAACTTAATCAAAATTCTTAGCCATTTTTTGAGAGAATCGACATTTTGAAAGTGTTTCCATGTAAAGATAAGTCACCGATTGAGGGGATTAGAAAGATTTCGCTTCGCATCCTTGGAAGATGATGAATTGTGCTTCTGACAGACTGACAGACACACAAACCTGTTTCTAGGTATCCCCAATGGAATCTAGCTACCAAATTTGGATGGACTACAATACTTCCCCTACCCTAAGTATGTAGTAGAGAAACAAGTAAACGATTGGTAGAAAGTCATGTAAATGTGACACATGTTAGCTCTCAAAGTTCAGTAGATTAGGATTAGGATTTCATTACGGAGGGGATTCGGTAAGTAGGCCACGATACTGGGCCTTGTTCCTATGCCCCCAAGTGGGGGCACCCCCGGGAGGAAAGATGAGGTGAAGGAGACAGAGGGCGACTGACCCAAGGAGCCACGATAGTACAGAGGGCAGGGTCCCTACAGTTTACTTGGATAGAGACTTCCCCCGACAGGCCAGGAAAACGTACACGCTCCCCTACAGCGGGATGGCAGCGAACCCAACAGCTGAGCCCTAATGGTCCCAAGACAGGTGATCGGAGCCCCAAAGGTCCCTGACTGGCGGTCCTGAAATGGTCCCAGCAGAGGAGCAGAGACCGGCAACCGACCTAGCGGAGGAGGAAGTAGGTTTCCTCAGCGTATCGTGCCATGCACCGCCGAGACTCCCGCCGACACTCCTAAACTGAAAGACCATCAGATGAAAGGTAATGGAGATGAAATGGAGGGACAGGAAATATGGGGGATGTGATTAACCTACCCAGTATTTGCCTAGTGACCCGAAAAAAACATGGGTCAGGTAGGTCGGCCACCTGAATCGATGCCGAGCCTCCCGAGTGTGGGCCACAGACGAAACCGCCGAGCCATCCCGTTCGGTAAGTTCAGTAGAAACTCACAGGATGTATATGAATTTGCATATGTTATGTAAGCGTTATTTAAATAACATACGCAATATTACTGAAATGACGATCGTCTGGAATAAACGTCACAAACCAAGATTTAAAAGGTAACGCTGACATATTTTAATTAAGACGCAAGTCATTGCTTTA
Source organism: Mantis religiosa (assembly GCA_030765055.1). NCBI lineage: Eukaryota > Metazoa > Arthropoda > Insecta > Mantodea > Mantidae > Mantis > Mantis religiosa. The sequence goes on along the minus strand of CM060952.1, from coordinate 31,293,420 downwards.
AGATTGGAGCCCTCCACGACGTGGACTATTCAGTATGTGTGCCATAACTGAAACATCAGAACATCAAGTACATCAGCTTACGCAACCTGTGATTCAGCACAAACGGTGTCTAGTACTTCGACGTCTCAGATGTGGACGTTCATAGACTTTCGAAAAACACAACGTCATGTTTTGTAAACGCAAATGATTAAATTGTTACAGTGATGGAAGGATAAAGAAGTAATTAAATCATGAGTCATCTAAGTCCATTACTTAATTTTTTTTTTCAAATTATTTCAGTATTCAGGTTGCTTCATGTGACACATATTCATCTGAAAAGTTCACCATTGTCAACTGCAACCGAAAAATTGATCTGCTGCAACAGTTGAATATAATTATTGGCTGGACTTTTTATATGTAATAATGTTTAAAATTCGCACAATGTGCATTAGTACATATTTACATGACTAATTATACATATAACGTTATGCTTTTGTTCTTCTTTAGTTCAATGTTCGACTTTAGATGTTTCAGTTCACTATCACTCTATTTTCACCACAGCAAAAGTTTTTCAATGACAGTGTTCTCCTCTCGCACATCTCCACATATCTGTTGCACCGCTTCCCACACAACTTGCACACGCACTCCTCGCACTCCTCGCCCCTTAAAAATCAAATAATGGAAACCATGGCTGCGTACCTGTAACAAAATGTCTTAGTTCGTAGTTTGGGCCCTTCCAGTCTCCCTTGGTCATTGCGTCTATGTCGTAGAAATCTTCCTAGATTTCTGTTTTCTTCATTCAATGTTCCTTCACAATTTCATTGTACGCCTCTGTTACCGGAAGTAGCATTTGTAGTCTGAGATCTTCTATCCATATTGTCTCTCTGCACATTTCGTATGTTAGTCTTGAAGCTGTGTACTTGGATAAACACACCATTTTCTTCATATATGTTGTCTTCACTTTCTCTATAGTCTCCAAGTTTCTTTTTGTCAGGTGCTCCCATATCAGTTGTAGTCCGTATGTTACTACGGTGCTATTTTCACTTTGAACAATTTCATTGCCGTTTTTACAGATATTTCGTTCAGGTGTTTAATGTCATACATGGCTTTCACTACTGATGCTGCTTTGTCCTTTATGTGCTCTGTAAATTTAGTTTCTTGCGTCTGTAGTTTTATCCCCAGGTATTTGAACTTATTTAAAACCAGAATTTTTATGTTTTTTTGTTGTTGTAATTTACGTCCTCCAACGTTAAGTCATATCGGACGATGAATGAAATGGATGAAATGATGCTCAAATGAGTCCGGGGTCCATTGGGCTTAGAGTTACCTGACAACAGTCTCTTTTTTAGACTTTTTATGTAATGCATATTGATTGGTAATTAATAGGTATGGGTCAATACCAGTTTTCCTCGATGCTGGATACCGATACACATATTTTCCACGATACCAAGTACTTTGATGCTCGATACCATCAATTCTACTTCGTTTGGATACAAAATAGAAGGTTGGGAGAACTCTGCAAAGCCAATAAAATTAATTTTATTTAACTTATTTAGATGAGATAATAGACAAGGTTAAAGAAGGAAATCAGCACTGTCCGGTAATAGCAAACAAAGAAATTACTGGACTGCTATATGCGGATGATTTAATGGTAGGATCTGTAACAGCAGTAGGATTGCAGAAGAGAATAAATTAAATCCAGAAATTTTGTGAAGGGACAGATAGTGCTGCGCGGAGTTAAAAGGCTTACCGAAACAGATAGATGACTGGAACTTTTGTGTTTCGTTTGGTGCCGTCTTGTTTGTTACAGAACATTCGATTAAGTTCTAGAAATATGAGCGGAGGTATAAAAAGGAAGCCGCGACCCGCCAGTGAAGAGTCGTAATAGAACTTGATTCATGTGCGTACAGCTGTCTTTTGAAAATGAACTCTTTTGTTTTTGGTCCACGACCTTGACGATTGTACTTGTCTACTTTACGTCATTCTGCTTCTGCTGCCAAGGGTGTAGTACAAACTGTGTTTCTACCAAAGTAAAGAGCATTTTGGAATTTCTGCAACTGGACATTTAATTCTACGAACCCCAGTCACAATATTTTTTACACTAATTCATTCAAACGACAAGAAAAAGCATTAATAATTAATTTTCTTCACCCAGAATGATAAGCATTAAGGAAGAATGAAATAAGTAAAAGAAAAAGTTGAGGTTTATAAACATTTTAACAGTTTGACAATGATTTGCCTTAAGGTTACACAAATTTAGTTTAAAATTGACATTCCCATTTTAATATAACGTTAATTAAAAACTGACTTCTGAAGAGTGAACCGGGAAGTCAAACTTATTTCTAAAGCTTCTAGAATTCCAAAGACTTGAGAGGTTATCCAGTTTTTTGTAAGATATTCAGTAGTACTCAACGTGATATAACTTATTACGAGGCGGAAGAGTTTCTAAGTTAAATGCAGTGAACCAGTTTTCGCAGATGTTTATATTACAGCACCATTCCGTTAATGTTGTGAATGAGTCACTTAGCTCTTTCACTCCCAGACAACCAGGCGTGTCCCATTCGTAGACATCGGTAGAACTCCAGTTTGTATTCCACTGTATTGGACTATTATCAGGGTTTATTTACCTTATTCTATTCCGTTAGGAGCTCAAAGATTAAAACAAAATCAATTTACAGATATACGAGGCCGTGTCGTAAAGCTTTACTCGTAATTATCACCTAATAATTTTTATGCTAGAATGATGAAAACTGTTGAGTGTCATCATTTATCCCTCGGGACATAATGTTGGTAATTTCAGTGATTTGAGTCCTTTTGCTTTTTACACTGAGTGCCAGAAGTGACTGAGGTGTAAGATGGAGAAAATTGAGGCTCTTAGTGTGATCAGCTTCCTGTATTTGAAGGGAAAAACTGACCGGGGAATCCATGGTGGGATGACAGCTATTTATGGAAATGCTTACCCATCGTGTGACACTATAGTGAGGTGGAAAAGGAATTTTCAAACTGGTCACATGTCCCTGACAGATGAGCCAAGAGCTGGTAGACTGTCAGCTGTCACAGTGAAGAAAGTGGAGTGTTCAATACTGGAAGACAGACGAACAACCATCCAAATGATCATGAATGAGACATCTTATTTATGTTAGTGTGTGGAAAATTATTCACGACGAGCTGCACATGTCTAAGGTGGGTTCCACGTTTACTAACGCCTTTCCAAAAGCAAACAAGCGTGACCTTTCAGGACAGATGTTGATGCTGTTGGAACAGGATGAAGATGATTTTTCTGATCGTCTGGTAACCATGGATGAATCCTGGATCTATCAGTATGATCCAGAGACAAAAAACATGTGCATGGAATGGAAACATACTGATTCCCCTCTCCCAAAAAGGCAAAGGCACAAAAGTCAGCTGGCAAGGTCATGCTTTCAGTTTTTAGAGACTGTCGTGGAGTAATCCTTACAGATTATCTTGCCAAGGGTCAAACCATCACTGGAAGAGATTACTGCTAACTTCTGGACAAGTTACGAGCAGCTCTGATTAAGAAATGACGCGGTATGCTCTCCAAAGATGTTCGTCTTCTGGCTGACAATGCACCAGCTCATTCATTTCAAGTTGCAGTTGACAAAACAAGGGAATGTAGCTTTGAGACCTTACAGCATCCGCCTTATTCGCCCGATCTCGGACCAAGTGACTTTTTCTTATTCCCGGAAATGAAGAATATGTAACGTGGTCACCGCTTTGACAATAAAAATGACGTCATTAATGAATTGGAAGAGTGGTTTAAAGCGAATTTTGCAGACTTATACAATCAAGGTATTCGGAAGTTTAAGAAATGTGTAAATCTGGATGGTCACCACATAGAGAAGAACTAACAAGCAGATATCAACACAAACTGCCTATCACATTTCTTAAAGGGTGTTAATTGAAACCTTACGATACCCCCTCGTATTATTGTTAAGCATCTTGCTTTTATAACTAGCTTTCTCAAATGTTTATTCTTCTACACTCTTAGAAGCATACTTAACTTACACCTTTTGTCCTAGATATAAGAAAAGTACAAGATACCTAACCCATAATGTAATGGTTAAAATTCTTTTCTATCACAATGGAATGAACAACTGAATTGAAAATTATAAAAATTTATACATGTAAATCAGTGAGCAAACCGTCAGAAATTGTGGCTCATGCCACCAAAACTTATTTCAAATAAACCAGGTGTTTTAGACTGATATATCCACGTTTCTCTAGAACGTTGTTTTTTTTACTGTTGTATTATTTACTTCCTGTTTAACGTCCCTAGTTGCACCATAATTGTGTTAGGGGATTTTTGTTCCTCTATCACTTTTAAGGTTGGGCCTGAGGAACCGAAACTTTGGATCCGACAGAGAACCACGATAGGTGATCAGCCCAATGTCTGGTGTGAAGTTGAAGGAAGTGGATGATATATATGAGGGCGAGATGAATGATACCAAAGATGATGGAGCAGTTGGTGTAATGCTGACAAGGGAAACCGGAGGACCCTGAGAAAACCCGTCTCAGCACCAGGTCCACCACCTTGGTGAGAGCCAAGCGGCATAACCACTCAGCCATGGCGCGGCCTTAATTATTTACCAGTTATAAAATATGTACAGTTCCTTTTGAAAGTAAAGAAATTCAAAAGGTCTTCCCTTTAAGGTCAATAGCTGCATTTTATTCTTAATATCAGTATTCCCTATTCAAGTCACATAAGTATAATTTTTGGTTCAGTAAATTATTTTACAGTTATGTAAACATTTAATCCATATAAACAGAAAATCACAAGGTATTACTGCAGCATTCAAGATGCACATATATTTCTTCTACAAATATATTAAATATGTGCTTTTTAACCTGATTACAGCCATTTTTTTTTTGAGAAAATAAAAATAAGGAATCAGTCCATGTTTAGAGGGGTTGGGTGGTTTAAAATAATCTTTGTTCCAATTCTTTTTTTAATATAATTTCTTTATTGATCGATCAGCAGTACAATGCTTTACAGATCAGAGTGAAAAGAAGGTAACAGTACAATAAGAACAATAACATTCAGGGGTAGGCTAACAGGCCGCCCCTAACTACATTAAGTTAGAACTCCAATAATACTCTCTGAGAAATTATGTAAATATTGAAGATGCAAGACAGATATCAAACACTAGAATCACTCGAATAATATGTATCACTTAGAAGCAGGTCCTGTGGTAGTTTATTGCAATTTTGGAACTTACTGAACTTAAGTACCTGGCTTGGTGCTCATTGGACAATACTGTTTTTCAGTTGAGATGTTCATATGCATGCGTACGAGCTCGCGGACCTTTTCCCGCCCAAAATGATTTTTTTTATATTTTCAAACAGTTGCTCCTGCTGAAATATCGACATGCAGCTTTTGGTTGGAATGTACATAATCCTTTATCTGCCTATTAATTCACTAGCATGCATAAAAAGTAGTCCATTTTATGATAAACCAATAGTGGATTTCTCTTCCTAAGCTTTACACCTGCAGGTAGCCAACGTTTGACTCCATCCAGCGGAATTCTCTGTAGCTACCCCAAAAACAATCCAGAGACACTTAAAGGAACAAATGAACCATGTCATAGATGATGTTAAATAAGGGAGTGGTTCAGATACCGTCTCCATGTGTTGGTATTCCAGTAGGCGTGTGCGAGCATCTGTTTGTGAATCTCATAATTCATAATCGAAAAGTTGCTTAAAATCAACTTTGGTATTTTAACTTCGGCGTCCTCCATCGATACGATATGAAGAATTTCAGGAAAACCCTCCCACGTTAAACATTTAAACCCAAAAATGTTTGTTTTTATTTATTCTGATTCTATGATTGTTACATGTTGATTTAAACGAAATTTTTAAAACATTGCCATCACAGACAAGGCAATAGACTGTGAAGTATTCTTCATTTTGAATTAGTTCTGTATAACAGGCAAATCCTAAGAGATTGGGAAGATATTAAGTTATAAAGGAATACGTGCATCTTGTTCAACTGTTCTCATTGTCAAATAAAATTGTTATGGATTTCAAGGTATTCTTTGTCATTTATTTGAATTTTCACAATAGGACACATGTGCAAATTTGGGAGAATATAAAACACAATTAGTAGATCACATTACACTATTTACATCTCAGAGAAAATGTTGGAAGTGTCCTCCACCAGCATCTATACATGTTTGTACTCGTCTCACCATATTCTCTGAAGTTTTACGGAGAGTATCCTCGCCAATGTTACTTATTTCTGTTCGAATGGATTCCTTGAGAAAATCAAATGCTCGTGGCCTATTCTTGTGCACTCTAGTTTTTAGATATCCCCACAAGAAAAGCTCCCGTCAGGTTAGGTCAGGAGATCTGGGGGGCCACAGACATTTTGAAATTACCTGATTATCAAAGAAATTGGTTACAAGTTCCATGGTGTTATTAGATGTATGGCATGTTGCTCCATCTTTTTGAAAATAACCTTCTCTCAGTTCGATATCATCTAGCTGCTCCACAAATGTCTTGTGGATACCCATATAAACTTCAGTGTCTACGTTGCACCGAACAAAATGTGACTAACGATCCATAGACGCTGGTGGAGGACACTTCCAATATTTGTAGAGTAATGCAATTTCGCAATTATGCATTATACTCTCCCAAATTTGCACGTGTGTCCTATTATTGGTTCAGGTTGAAGGTTCAGGTTTATATGAATCGTACTATTACAATGTCAGGTAACTCAAAGCTCTATGGGCCCTGGGCTCATTTGTGCATCATTTCACCCATTCCAATATTCTATTCACCGTCCGAAATGACTTAACGTTGGAGGATTTAAATGACAGTAAGAACCATACGATACGAAGAATCTCAGGAAAATCCTCCCATATTAAACGCTTTTTTATTATTTTTTTCTTATCGTATGGCTGTAACATTTTGATTAAAATGGCATTTTTAGAACATTGCCATCACAGATAAGGCAATAGACTGTGAAGTATTCCTCATTTTGAATTAGTTCTGTATAACAGGCAAATCCTAAGGATATGAAAGTGTACATGGATCTTGTTCAACTGTTCTCATTGTCAAATATCATTTTTATAGATTTCCAGGTATTTTTCGTCATTTATTTGAATTCTCAAATGTTTATATAAATGATTAGTTTAATATAGCTTGAAATAGTTAATATTACCTTTTCTCGTGATTGTGAGAGGCGTATGAGATTTCAAAGCCATCAAGCTACAGTATCATCCTTATACTTGCAATAAAATGTTTAAATTTGTAATAAAATTCTATCTTTAAATAGAACAAGACAAATGTATAGTGCACTGATTCCGTCCTTCCTTCTTTAATTGCGTGTTACATCTCGTATCTTTATGATAAAATCGCCATTACATAACATGGAAGCACGGATGAGGTACAAACCTAGTACAAGGTGATGGAAAACCCCCATCCCATAATCACTTCAGACTGTAACTTCAACAGCTTTACATAAAGTAACAAGTAATCATACGTCAGAGATTATTAAATGATTAACAAGGATTTATGCTCTGGTATAACGACACGTTACTGAGAATGTGACGGAGTAGTGAAAATAGCTGTTCACAATTATACAAATATAATTACATGTACTTTACTTATCTTAAGAAAAATGATGTTGCTTTTTATTATTAGTTGAATTAATTGAAGTTGAAATCGATTTCACGAACTGTTGTTCGCGTCGTCAGTCAATTTCAACTAATTCAACTAATAAGAAAAAGCAACAATATTTTTCTTAAGAAAAGTGAAGTTTTCGTTACAACTAATTACATTTGTATAATACTTTATTGCTTCACTGTAACTAACTTCATTTTCTAAGTAATTAATCTGTTCAAAACTCCACGGAATATTAAAAAAGGGCTGTTACAAGGAATATAGATAGTTGGCCCTAATGTAACAGCTCAACAAATAGATGACAAAGTTTGAAACGTGACAGTTGGTTCCTGTTATAGTTGTTTCTTAAATTGCATTTATTGAATACTACAAATGGTATATGCTGAAACGATGTGCAAAATTTCGAGTAATTCTGTAGGTATACACAACCTGAAGCTTCCAGTTGACAAATCTTCTCGTGTAAGAAAGGTTGTATTAATTTCATTATGTTTATATTGTAATATAAAGTTTGTTAGCAGGACTGCTAAGCAATATTATTGTGACTTCGTGGGTTGGTGGAATCAAATGTCTTGTTTGCAGAAGTTCAAATCACTCTTTATTGCAGTTAAAAGACGCTTTGTACAACCCTGGTAGCAGCCAAATAACGTAACACTAACATACAACTGTCTTCAAAGTCGTCTCGTTACTCCCACCACACTTAAACAAGCGAAAGATTCCACTGCGGTGCAACTCACAAAATTACAACACAACTGCAACTGACTCCGTTTCACACTTTGCTACTATTTATACATCCCAGGCATTGTTCTAGAATGCGGTAGATTTTTCCATAGGAATCGCGAGGGCAGCGGGAAATTTCAGACTTCTGTCTCTTTCTCTCTCGGCAAGCATCCAGCTCGAGCGCCACTGTCTCTTTCTTCCCTACCCACGCGTACCGGCACTGGCTTGTCGCAGCTCCAATGCAACAATGCGATCGGTGACATTATTGTATGAGGAAAGAAGACATTAGAAATCACTGAATCCATAATTTTACTAAATGATCTATTTTCCTCAATGATCACAGACCATATGATTTCTGTAGTTGACGGTTTCTAGTTAATTGATAATTATGCACTTTTCATGTTATTCAATAACTATAGGACCTTAAAGATGGCAACCATAGTCACATTTAATTATTCCATTTGTGACATAACGAAATGAAACATAAATATATAGTAATATGTTTATATATAGCATGTACCTAAATATCACAGACCGCTACTAAGCAGACATCAACTTTTTTCTTTCAAAATTGAATAAATAGTTTAGTTTTGGAATCAACTTAACTTATTTTCTTACCAAAATAACTCTGACCAATTTGTTTTATTCTTTAAGCAAATGGTATTCAGTGAACCAAATTGTAAGACTTCACTTCAGTCATAACATTATGTACCATAAAGCAACCATCTCATGACATAGGCCATTAAGCACCAACAAATGTTTGCTTGTTTATCAACTGAGGCACAGTTGAAAGCTTAATGTGCTTTCCAAATTGGAGAAGTTATAAACTGCAGCGAATGAGAGGCGTTTGCATGCTCAGAGATGTCACATCATTGCCCTCACTCTTTTCATTCTCGTATTTACTTCTCTCACACACTGTCCTAGAGTCCTTGGTGCTAGTCTTAGTGGAGCCAAAATTTAGTTATCCAAACGTTTCTATAAATGCAGCAGTTAAAATCAAAATTGAACAGAAGCATATTTGCATGCTTTAAATGTTATAATTTATGAATTACCCATATCTCTAATGCAATGGAACTGACATCCACATCTCTTGTTTTTTTGTAATTTACGACCTCAAACGTCAAGTCATATCGGATGATGAATGAAATGGGTGAAATGATGCTCAAATGAGCCCGGGGTCCACAGAGCTTAGTTACCCGACATTCGTCTTTAAGGATAAGGGAATATCCCGGAAAAATCGTATCCAGGTAGCTCACTCAGACCGAGATTCGAACTCGGGACCTCTTGAACGTGAGGCAGACACGCTACCATCTACACTACCGAGGCGGGCACCACATCTCTGTTATGTCACGTCAATTCGTCGCTGTCATTGTCATCGTTGTCTAAGTGTTGCAAATTTATGATGATAGGCTCCAAACTCTGGTCACGTGCTCTTTCTTTCCAAAAGTCGTCTTAGAGTTTTATTTGTTTGTCTCACTCAATTTTCCCAGTCGTGTTGTTCAATGTCAGTCAGCTTAACAAAATAAAATAAAATCTGAATATCATGTCCCGACTCCTTGAAACTATAGCGGAGCACACATTCAAATTTTACATTTATTATTTCTTAATAAAGCATTACATTATTAATAATACATAATTGTTTCAGACTTCTACAACTACAAAAACTACAAAAACAAAATTGATAAAACACAAAACAAAAACTACTAGTACCTATAATACAACAAAATTTACTGGTAACCAGCAAATCTGTACTGAACAGAATACTAATACTCCTTTAACTACTTAACTAAACATTACAGATAAATTTAAATAACAAAAACTATACAAAACATACAGTTTAACATTGTTAATTTCTGTTTGCAACCTCCCGTTTTATTTGAGCCCATACTAACTCAATTGGATAGTATTGGTAGTGGTAAGGGGGAAGGCGGATTACTTCGTGTCCCATTTCAATTCCAAGTTGATCAGATACACTTGTTCATGGCTCTTAAACAGAACAAAATTAATAATGCGGAACCTTAGTCTTCAGGGAAAATAAACACCATCCCCGATTATAAAGACATTACAAACATATGTGATGCCCGCCTCGGTAGCGTAGATAGTAGCGTGTCTGCCTGACCTTCAAGAGGTCCTGAGTTCGAATCTCAGTCAGGGTGAGTTACCTAGATACTGTTTTCCCGGGTTTTTTCCTTATCCTGAAAGACAAATGTCAGGTAACTCTGAGTTCCATGTACCCCGGACTCACTTGAGTATCATTTCACCAATTTCATTCATTGTCTGATATGACTCAACGTTGAAGGACGTAAATTAAAAAAAGAAACATTTGCTCTCTCTCGAGTTTAACAAACATCTTGCTTTGTTCACAATAATTCCTTAGCTCATGTCAATAATTTACATTTAAGCTGTGAATAATTACCTACAAATATGCGTACACACACATAGGAAGCAATATCGGTATTCGCTACAGTGTTTACGTCGAGATACGTTATTATAAATGATTGGAATTTTATTAGTATTATAAAAACCATGTAAGCTAGAAATGGATTTTTTTACGGTTATGTTAGAAACATTACTTCACATCTTCCTAGTGGTTCACTTTTTTCAAAAGTTGAATTTTTGTCTTTATTTCAATAGTATTTATTAGAGGTGGATGTACTACCACTTAAAGGGAATGCAGTATGACAATACCGCAGGGCTCTGATTGTTTCCTTTGGAGGACAAAATCGTCCGATTTGAGTCACAATAGGTATGCAACTGCTCTAAGTGGAACTATGAGGTATAGTTTCAACACCAGTGGTTCCGCCCTTGGACTTGAGTAACAGGAAAACGTTTTCTGTATACTCTGTGTGTAAACACCACACGATTATAAATATTCTGAAAGTGAAAATGTTGACCGCAAGGAAATTTTATGATAGAGGTAAAAACAGCAGCAAAATTAGGTGGCTGACCTTGAGAACTTCCAAGTGAGTCGTTTGTATGTAGCTAGTTCCCGTTATGGAAATGTTTCATTACGTGGCATTGTTATGCTTCCTCGTGAACTGAAATACTAAACGGCGAAGCGTGGAAGCGTATGGAAAGGAATGTGTAACAATGGAGTTGTTTTTAGATCAGCCTGTCGCACATACAGGCCAGACAGTGTACGTACATTCTGTTCATATGTAAACATGTAATCGGCAGGTGTGAGTAATGATATAGAACGTGATTGTATACTGTGACAAGGAGAAAAATAGGAATCAACATTTGTGTCAAGTGATAAACGGGCGCTACAATGGTAATTTTCATTTGCGTAATATTAATTGTCTACCTTTTCATATCAGTCACAAAGCTCCCAAGTGCTCTATTTGTGTTTCGTCACTTACTGTATACCAGGTTATAAATACACCGCTCTTCTGGTAAACAAGATAACTAGTGAATGCAGCGCTGCGTCACTGAAGGTAAATATGCTTCCACGCTCTGTTATGTACTACAGCTGCTTTAACTGCATCATATATCTACAATGTCTCCAGCTTTAAAGACAGTTTCAGGGGATAATGTTAATATTTTCAATATATTATTCCATAGACTCCTGTAATATTATTTGGTTATATATATAGTTTTATATTAACTTTATTCTCCTCATTTTTTGGTCTGATTTGTATGAAAATTTGCATACATCATTTAAAGTGTACTAACTTAACACTCAAGTACCATTTTATGATGTGACCGCATCTTGCGAGTTGATTTTTTGTAGCATTGCTATGCATATGTAAATATAAAATTTACATCTTTCCACTTTGTCATATTGTGTTCTCTTACATCTGTATCTATAGAAGAGGAAAAACAAACAATAAAACAAATAAGTTGAGTAGAATATAGTGACTGTGGGTTCGTAGAATTGCAAGTCCAAATTGCAATAAATTCAAAATGTTCTTTATTTTCGTAGAAATGCACTCTGGTCAATCCTTGCAGTAGCAGAATTACATCACATACACAATTACAATCTACCAAGGTCGATGACCACAACAAAGAGCTCACTTTTAAAACACACCAATGTCGCGATCTCTTACATACTATACCTCCATTGATAATTCTAACAAACAAGAAACCGAATGTTCTGTAAGACGGCAGTAGACGAAACACGAACGTTCCAGACGTCGAACTTTATCTGTGTCGGCAAGCCTTTTATCTCCACGCTATATTTATCCACAGGCTCTTTATCTCTGCCTATCTGTTTGTGCGCGTTGCCGCGCTGTCGTAGATAATGGGTTCCCGACAGTATTAAAAATAATATCTGTACACATGAGTGTAAAGATATTGTCAAGAATGTTTATTCTTGCAACTACTTCATGGTTTCTTGAGATAGATGTTGGTAGAAAGCGTTTTATGAAATATTTCCTTGTAGATACGTTTAGCAGTTAAGGAAATGTCATCCAGAACAAAGAGAACTCCTAAAGTAATTCCCAGAAAAGTCAAATTATAATTTTATAAGTGATGAAAAAAATCTTAAACATATTGTATAGTAATGTAAATACTGGAGATATTTTTTGAGATAGTGAAAGTTATCGAAGAACATTTCATATAGTTTGGTGAAGGAATTTTCTTGTAAATCTTTGTGTCGGTGGAAGGTCTGAACTTAAATAATTATGGATAGAGTCAACATGAAAAATTCAATGCCATGGCCGGGATTTGAACCACGAATCTCCTGGTTTCCGTCCAGTCGCTTTTAACCTTTGAGCTACCATGGCCAACGTGCCTTCCTGACATTAAATTCCCCAGTGAACTCGTATATTTCACCGGTAGACCACTAAGGGCTCTCGTATCCGAGATACACCGTCAGGACGGCACGTCGGCCGTGGTAGCTCAAAGGTTAAGAGCGACTGGACGGAAACCAGGAGATCCGTGGTTCAAATCCCGGCCATGGCATTGAATTTTTCATGTTGACTCTATCCATCAAAAATCTTAGCCTATGTACGGTTAGTGTGGAGAGGTTATTAATTTCCATCAATTAATTTAAATACTTATTTTGGTATTTAACGACTTTCTATGTTTGAGAAATGTCCTCGGAACTTTGTTTAAGAACTATTTCTTGGGATTCAGACAAACTCAAAACCTGTTTCCACTGAAATATGAATATCAAAGCTTTGTGTAAGTAATACCTAATAGAGAAAATTGTTTCTGCGTGCCTTACCCAGAAAATTGTGGATGTTTTGTCTATTCCTCTGATAGAAAGTAGATGCCAAAATATGCATGTCCTCCTAGGCGTATTTAAGGTTTTCTGATCAAAATAAAATAAAAATAAACAAAATCTGCATATCTAATTTCCCGGTTTCTAAAATTTATACCAGGCCTTATTATACGAACTTCATTTTAACTTTATTAATTTTAAATCAAATTACGCAAAACAATTTACAAATTTTGCAGATATAATCTATTTGCTACCTTAACGAACGAACTAAAGCTACAGATTACTGGTTTCCAGTAACACTATACATCTACTTATCTAATCTATCTGAAACAGTATTTCTTCTCTTTACTTCTACACCAACAATATAAATCAAATCTACATTTCTACTACAGCTTTAATTGCATTTAACAAACTACCAATGACTTCTACAATTTTAAAATTCCCTCTTCTGCAACTGGTATACAAAGCTTCCTCCTAAAGGGACTGGCATCAGTAGATGGACCTGGTTCGTCAGTTCCAAATATCCGGGTTGTCATCTTCCCTCTTCTGCATAATCAGTTGTGTCTGTCCGCTCCGATACTCTCCATATATCTCTCTCCTGGGACTCTCCTTCTTTCTATAGTTTCTGCTCTTCTTTCGGATATCCAAAACTGGCGTCGGTTGTGTCTTAAATCAGGTCTTCAAGTCTGGTAATTTGTATCTTCAAGTTTCTCTTGGTCCTATTTCCCTCCGACGATCTCTTAAGTAATATTCTTTTCTCGTAGATTGAAATGTTCCTACATTTCTTTCTTGAAGTATTTTGTCTCAGGTCGTATATTCCTCTAACACCTTAGCGGATACTATCTGAGACATATTTTCTAAATGTGCATAATCTTCTGCTTCTATTAAGATGTTACGTAAACATTTTCCTTGAAGTTTCCTTCGACCGTCTTCTACTAGTTCACTATATTTATTGTACTCAAAAATAACATGTTCAGGCGAATCTAAACAGTTAGATTGCTCACATAAATCTAAGTTCTTCTTTCTTATTCTTTTTAAATATACATTATATGGGCCATGTCCTGTATTAATGTTAGCCGGCCCTCGTAGCCATGGTTGCTAAAGCGTGTGTCTCTAGTGTTCAGTCGCGTAGAGGGTCGCGGGTTTGAGTCCCGCCTTTGGCATGGGCGTTTATGTATATAGTGAATATTTGTAAAACTAGGAAAGCATAACAAAATAAACGGATATAATGAAAAATCGGTTGAATAAGCAAAAAAAAGTGCCCTTTTTTAGTTTCATATGTTCCAACTTTAGCCTCTCTTTAATGTCCAGAAATATATCGTGTACTCTTATTCCTACGTGTGAATTATCCCACTCTGAAATTCCTGTAATAAATACCTTTTCACTTCTTTCTTAGTACTGCATCTTTTCCCCATAATTTTAAAAACATTCGCATATTCTTACTACTTTAGGCAATAAGTTGTACCCCTTAATCGAACGATATAGTCAATAGGCCAAAATCCCGCTACTATTAGTAGGGCCAAAGTAGATATCTTTTTGTAATTTTTTTTTGTAATTTTTATCCTCCAACGTTGTCATATCGGACGGTGAATGAATTGGGTGAAATGAAGCTCAAATGAGCCCAGGGTTCATGGAGCTTAGAGTTACCTGACATTCGTCTTGAAGGACAAGGCAAAACCCCGGATAAACTTTATCCAGGTAACTCACCCTGACCGAGATTCGAACTAGGGACCTCTTGAATGTGAGGCAGACATGCTACCATTTACGCTACCGAGGCATTCATCGTTTTTGTCGCTCCGGTGCTGCGAAGTAGTATTTGCCTATGAGTTTTCTGGATTAAATTTGCAAAGGATTTGTCCCTTAACGTATGTACCCATGTACTTGAGATATATCCTATTATACCTATTACAAAACTCATATGGTATATACTTGTTTCTGTATAAGGAATTCTATAGCTTATTTGCACAATGGACGCTAATTTCATAACGGCATTTACTGCCTTTTCTCTTAAATACTTCATATGGCTGTTTTGAAGTAATTTTCCATCTAATTCTATGCTTAAATACTTAAACGTTTTGTCTGTTTTTACATTTACATTATATGTTTAATAGTAGGGTATTTTAGGTTTTCTGATAGTTTAATCTTTTGCTCACTTTCCACTGTGCATATTTCGTCAAAATATTAACAATCTTCATACACATCACAAAGATTCTACTGCGATAGTTGTCAGTCATTTCGTTTCCTCCAAGCTCCTAGGCAAAATCCTTCCAATTCCTGATGTTTTCTTTCCTTCTAAGGGAAGTATCTATGTCCCTTATTAAAATTCATTTTGATTTCAACGAGAAATAGGTTTAGAGGAGCCTAAATTTTACAACAATTTCAATTTACAGTTGTGTATATAGGAAAACATCCAATAAAATCATCTGTTACTAAGCATGAATCAGCGAATTTTCATAATTCGTGTTTTATATCATTACTGATAAACGATTATACATGGATTTTTATGTAACTACGCATAAGGCCAGAGAGCCCTTTGTTTCTAAGCGTTATTTCTCGATTTCTGCTTTTCCTAGACTGCTAGGTGTTCAAAATGTTACATGCGATGAAATTTGCTTCATATTTTGCAGTGAAAATTCCAAAATTACAAAAAATAACGTTATGTTTCATCCTTATCGATTATCGTTGGAGGAATTTTAATTAAATTATGACAAATTTAGTAAAAATATTGCCTTGTAAGTTTATACGTTTTTAAAAACAAACAATAACACTATCATTACGAACGTGCTTTAAAGATGTCATATTAAATATATTTCACAATCTTCACTTTTTAAGGTGTGGATAGTTACGTTTACCATTGTCCTGATTAAATAATTAATAAAATGAAAAATGGAGAATGCGTTGCATGGTAGTTGTGTATACATATCATAATTTGGTATGTTACACACCTGTGCAAATTATTAGACTCATTCATGCTTTTTTACTTTGCTTCAGTTTAACATTCAAAATAATAGTTATTTACCGCCGTAACCTATATAAATTTTCCGTAATTCTTTTCCTTGCCATAATATAAAGCATATTCAATGAAATTTCTCTCTTAATGATAGCTGGAGGATTTCTCTTTTACTTATAGTAATATGGTAGTAGCTCTGAATTAAGAGCAGCCATTTTGTTCATGTGTGTTGATCCAACTGTTTGGTGATATTGCTTTCATTTGGTGAATGTAGTAACTGAAGATTGTTAATATTTGCCTTTATTGTGTTTTATGGCTCATATATCCTCAGTATTTATTATTAATTGATCTCAAGCCAGGTAGCATCGTGTATCTTATCCTTAGCATTCACATTGATTCAAAAGTGAGGATATGGGTAAAACTGCTCACGTATCCCCAAGGAAAGTAGCTGTAACTGAGTCTTTTGAAGGAAACTCTTTATTCACAACGTGAAATAGCTAAGAAATTGTGTATTTCATGAAAATCTGTTAGTCGCATTAATCAAGCTTTAACATTCGATGAGACGTTTACCTCACAAAGGGATAGAAAATTCGGGAGGAAAAGAAAGCTATCACCAAGGATGTACAGAAAACTTGTGCAGGTGGCAAAACAAAATAGAAGAGCAACTAGCATTGACCTCAGTAATCAACTAAAGCAGTACGGTACAGAAATATCAGCCTCAGTAGTTCGCAGAAGATTATGTGAAGCAGGTTTACCATCACGCAGGCTGGTAGAAAGGCTGAACTGACACCTGCAAGGGCAAAAAAACGTTTAGAATGGGCCAAAGAGATGCAGAAACATCCAGTGAAGTTTTGGAGAAAGGTAAATAGTATGAAAATTGTACATGTAAATTTTATGGAAATTAAATAAACAAAATAACTTTGTTTCTCTCTTTGCTGGTTTTGTTATACTATCTTTGAGCAATTTCAAAACTGTTTAATATTAATAGAGGTTGTTATTGTTTCAGGTAATTTTCTCAGATGAATCCATGTTTGAAGTATGTGAAGAGAGCAGCCATTATGTGAGAAGGACAGATAAAGAAGCATGTTCCCTTCAGTGTGTCGATCAAAGAGTAAAGCACCCAACATCAAAAATGGTCTGGAGCTGCATGTCTGTCCATGGACCTGGAAGATTATACATAGTTGTGAGATCTATGGAGCGGAAACAGTATAAAAGTGTATTAGAAACAAGACTATTTCCACAAAGTAAATAATGGTTTCCAAATGGTGATTTTGTGTTCATGCATGGCAGTGCTCCCTGCCATAGAGAAAAATCTGTAACCCAGTTCCTCAAAGAAAACAATGTAAAAGTACTACCATGGCCGGGGAACAGCTCTGATTTAAATCTAATAGAGAATTTGTTGGGTACTGTTAAACAGAGACTGAAAAAATTGAAAATAACAACAAAAGATCAGCTTATTGAGGGCCTGATAAGTATTTGGTACAGAGATGAAGAAATAAAGGAAAAGTGCTCTACCCTGGTAGAGAGCATGCCTAAGCGCATCAAAATGGTAATAAAGGCTAAAGGAATGCATACAAAATACTAAGAGTTGAAAAAATTGTAATATTATTTCTGTTGAATAAATAGAAAATAAACGGTATATGTTAAAAATTTCACCATTGAGTGTAATAATTTGCACACGTCTGTAATTAAAACGAAACATATGTAGAATCTAGAAACTTCTTTTAATAACTGGCTTTTTACTTGGTCGCGTGTGTGTTACCAACAATGAGGAAGAAAGTGTAGTTATGCAACTACCTGCATAAAATAAACCTTGAACATAAAGGATAGCTGTCTGTTAGGGTGTTATAATTTACCGCTTATATGAGCACCTGTGGTGCCCTTCCGTGTTCAGTTTATCGCTCATTATTGGAATCCAAATTAATAAAAAGCGATCAGGTGAGAAACCAGTTTTTCTCGAATTACTGCTGTTTAAGTAGCGAAGAGTGAGAGTGTTTTTGGAATTGCTGGCTTCCTTATCCAGTTCAAGGTAGACCTAATTATCACATTACTGTCACTTTTTGTCAAGGTCAGGATATCCAGCAAAAGAGGGAATGTGTGGAATGCACATCACGCAAATTCCTTGTTATTCATTATATACCCATATTTACAAAATACGGGATACTTAATTGGAATGATTGTCAGATTGAAGTTCAGTGGCTTTAATGACCATTTTATACCAAACAAGCAGTAAATCTTAATCAAGAACCACAAACAAAGCTGCAACATTATCATTCATTATTTGCTGTCTTATTATTAAGAATTCATACGTTATATAATTCAGTAACTCAAGCAGAAAATTGATATCGCAAGATGAAATCGCAATATTATTGTACATTTTAAATTTCAAAATCCTTAAAGATACCGATCAAATTTTTCGATAGTCAAAATCTTCAAAAAATTAAGACCAATCTTAAAGATAACGCCCCCGCAACCGGAGCAGAGCACTTCACGTTGGCCCTTATGGTCCTTTGTGCTTCTGCTATCAGGAAAGACCCTAAGAGTTCCGATAAAAAACAAACACAAACACAATTTTTCACATCCGACACACCCCGTCTCCACTGCTGCAGGCCGATACAGAACGACGCTGGGACTGTGAAATGATGGAGCACCGATGGAATGAGATGTTGGGAGAAACCGCAGATCCCGGAGAAAACCCGCCCCACCGCCGCGTTGTCCACCATTAATCTCACTTTGTGGTCGCCTGAAATCGAACCCGGGCCGCCTTGGTGAGAGCCAAGCGGTCTAACCCTAAGACAAGACGCAGCCACAACGCTGGTGACGACCCTTTACATCCAGCTGCAACCTGTCATGTAATTCTACATCTTGAAATGGTTGAAGAAATGTGGACAGTAAATTCGGGACATGAGGATTAACATCCCAGCATTCGGAAATGCTCATGTCACAGCGCGCGGTCAACGGGGATTCAATTCATGCCAGAGGATCTACTTCCATTTGTCCTGGACCCGTAGGACCAAGGACCTGGGGCTCCTCCTACCAGAGAGTTACCGAGCTGTCCCGAAATTGCGCCCGGCGCCTCCGAGGCTCTTTCCATAGGGCAAGACCTAGAGACTAACAAGCCACCCATCTGGTCCTGTGAACTCAAGACGGGATGGAGGTGGATACGCCACTTCCGCGCGCCAACTCCAAAATGGGAAGGCTACCGATATGACCTCGGTGGGGGCTCCTGGTGATCTAGCACACCTACTACTAGCTATGCTGGCTAGTACGCGGGAATACTAATGGCTTCCCTCAACCCCGTCCGGAGACGTACCCGATCTCCCACGGGTATCGGGAACCACTGCCCCCTCAAGTCCAACCCAATCCGAACAACTCCCTATCAGGGAGGGGCTCGAATGTTCGGCTCGAGGTTCCTCTAGTAACGTCAGAAGTACCACGAGTGCTAGGGCTCTGCAGCTCACGCACTACGGCAGCTGAAGGGGAGGGATCTTGCGCAAATTGGATAGCGCTCAGTATCGTGCTCTCCGATTTTGTCTGTGTGCTATGCTTTCTACACCTTTGAATGCGCTTTTGGTTGAGGCCTCAGAGCCACCATTGGAAATACCTCAACACCTGTTAACCCAGCACTTTAATTGCGAGTTTTCTCCTCGGACGCCCACCCAGTATTGCGGAAGTTGGACTATCTCGTACCCAATTGTCTCGACGCGGATTTCGCTGCTGTTCGACGATGACCCTTTCTCTTACTGTGTTTTCGGGATTTGTACCATATTTTCCCCCAATTTTGAAATGTCCCTCTCTTCCTGGGTTTCAATATACGAGTTTTACTTACTGAATCTTTCGGTTTATTATCTTCCTGATTACATCATCCGAGCCCTGACGTGAACGTCACCTTTTCTCATTTCTTGCAGGTTACATGGCCAGATTTCACCACGATCTACACCGACGGTTCTAAATCTGCTGATGGAGTAAGTTATGCATACAGCTGTCCTTCTACTAATGACTTGGCCCGATATTGCCTACCTATGGAGGCTTCCAACTCCACTGCGGAGGTCCTGGCCATTCGTGATGCTTATGGGATTTCTCGAGGCTTCCCCAAACTGCTGCTCTTAACCGATGCGCAGAGTGCCGTACAGAGACTCTCATATCCTCTCAGGACGAGAGATATGCACTGTTATCTTTACGAGATCCTGACCTTTGCGAACAACGCTACCATAGCCGTGCAGCAGATTTACTATGGATAACAGGGCATGTCGGAATTCGATACAATGAAGTTGCCGACCACCTGGCAAAAGAGGGACTCAACTTTTTAAGGCATCCAACTACCCTACACGGACTTCTTCCTGGTCCTTCGGCGTGACGCCTATCGCTGATGAAATGTCTGGCTTTGTTCTCAGTCCATCAAAGGCAAACACTACGCCGCCGTTCAGATACATCTATCCACGACTCCTTGGTTTTCCAGCTACAGCTACATCTCACCTCCATCATTGAAATGAGACTTGGACATGGATGTTTCCCTGCTCATCTATACTGACTACGTCTCATCGAGTCCACTGCATGTCCTTATGAGCCAGGCGAAACCGCTGATCTCAGTCATCTCCTGTTCAGTTGCCCTCGCTCAGAACCCAATGTTCCTCCTTCCTCCGTCGCCTACCTCTACATTCTGTTCCTTTTCCAGCTGGCGTCATCACCGTATTACAGTTATGAAACAAACCCGTATACCAGGCTCTTATTCAATTCCTTCAAGAAAGTGATCTACAAATCTAGTCTGTCCCAATCCTCTTTATTTTCTTTTATTATTTTTCTTATTTTTCCCTTGGATGGCCATATGGTTTATCCTAAAGGCAAAAAAAAAAAAAAAAAAAAAAAAAAAAAAAAAAAAAAAAAAATGCTTTATGAATTCACTTCATCTCGTTCGGCATCAGCCCCCTAAATATTGAAGAATGATTGGCCTATATAGAATTTCACCCATTCTCTTCCTGTTGTGAAACTAATCTATGCTCTCTTGTTGTAAACCACATTTCGCTAAGGCAATTGTTACTCTTAATCAAGTTATTTTAATGAAATGACCCATTTTGTATGGAAGTCCCAGGCGTCATGCTAAAGAAGTACAATAGTGTGGAAGAATAATTAACTTCCATCAATTAACCTAACAATGGTTTGACTATGAAGCCTGGAACTTAAGTACTTAAAAATAGTACGTGACTACAAAAGGTACGTATCTCAGTGTATATGGGAACCGCTTGTGGTTTACCGGGAAAATACGAGTCGGAAAATTTAGTGTCTTGCTGGCATGTTACCTCAATGGTTAAGAGCAACCGGACATAGACTGAGAGATCTGTGGTTCAAATCCCGGCTATGACATTGAACTTTTCAGTCCGAATTTTCCCTTCGAAAACTATGTCTTTAATTACTTTCTGCAAAATAAAACCTAACTCCTCTCCATGCCCACCTTAAATTAAAGAGGAAATTGATTTTTATAAGACAACACAAGGAATGCCATATTCTTTTCAGTATGTACTTGACATTTATTCTTCCTTTAATCCAATAAAGCAATGAAACAAAGAACCAAACAAACTGTGGCATTTGACCGCAGTGTGCATATTAAATCACCCACATGGTACGCTACTTGAACTAGCAGTGGGGGCACATAAGGTCGTAGGATGAAAGTTTAATACGTTGTTTCCTATCCTGACATTTATATAATACCTTCTGGTTCCACCTGTTAGAGGCAATATATCCTGATGGAACGTGCGGTCTGTAAAACTTGATCATAACCAAGGTATCAGTCTCTCAAATCACGTGCCGGAGATATTATCAAGAGATGTCTGTCAAACCCGTATGGTAAAAGATTTACTGAAGGTCGACCTGCTTTCAGCAATTGTTTGTCAGTTTCATGCTACTGGAATGGGTATGATCCAACACGAAGTGCGTTTTAGAATCCTTTTGTGAAACAAACGACCTTCCGAATTTTAGTACTCTAGGCAAATAAGGTATGTCCATTATGCAAATTAAACGTGGGTACTAACATATCATATTTTGATGTGAATGCCATTTCTTCTGGTTAGAAAACAAGAGGCACACGCTAGGAGTCTAATCCGCGGTATAAGAATATTGTGGAAGCACTTGGAAATTGTTCTTTCACACTAGCCGTGTGTAGGACAGGCTTTGTCATAGTCGGGATTTGAATCACGGATCTCTCGGTCTCCGTCCGGTTCCTCTTAACCATTGACCTTCTATGACAACGTACCAGCACGACACTAAATTCTCTGAGTTGTATTTTTCTCGGTAGGCCACTAAGAGTTCTCATATACAGGTTGTTTCAGAACGACACCGAACAATTATATGCGTTGCGTAGTTTATAACTTAACTAGTCCGAATTTCGGTGTCGCAGCTTCCAAGTTATGTTAGGTATAATTTTATGCAGCATTAAATATTACATGATTTTGTGATTAGGCAGCGCAGAAACCACTGGTATGCGAACCTCAAAAGTTGTTACTGGGACGTGCCGGCCACAAAAACAAAAACATTGCTCCTTGCTCTTTATCAGTGACCCTAGCCCACGTTTCTGGTAATTGTTCTTTTTTTACGTCCTCCACCGTTAAGTCATATCGAACGATGAAGGAAATGGGTGAAATGATGCTCAAATGATTCCGGAGTCCATGGAGCTTAGTTACCTGACATTTATCTACCAGTATAAGGGAAAACCCCGAAAAAACCTTATCTAGGTAACTCAACGTAACCTCTTTAACGTTAGGCATTTCAGGTAATGGGACAAAGGACAGTTACTTGTAAAAAAGTCGACTAATAACTCTGACAGTTGAAGGTTGCTCTTCAGTGTAAAACTACACATTCCGCCCTAACAGAGAGGATTTTGCGCGTACTCAGATAACAAATCCAAGCAATATGGAGCGCTATACGAACGCGGAAATGACGGATATGGTCTTGATGTGTGGAAGAGCTGAAGGGAGTTCAACGAACGCACGAATAATTTAGTTTCATAAAAAATATAAATTGTAAAAATAGTTACATCAATGATTATATTTATTTGTTTAACTTCAGAGCATTTTGCTACGACCTTAATTGTACAACAATTTCAACCACTTACTGTAAACATCAACAGTATCCTTTACATTTACAAATGCTTTATTTACTATTATCAAAGACGTGAGATAAAATGCTCGTCTCGTTGTATAAGCCATTTAATTTTGGTTAATTTATCTACAATTCTTTAATGTTGCTTTCTGTTCTGTTTATCATTTAATGCTTCCATCCTCAACCTCACTAACATAAACTTCCCTCTAAAAGGTATAAGTTGCATATGGCCACCAGCTTATTTGCCATTATGGACTGCTATAACGGAATATTGGAACACGTTAAACACTCATAAGCAATAACTAAGCAATAGCTTCTTTATTGTGGTTTCATAAGACAAAGAAATTCTTAATTGTAGCAAGCAAGCTACTGCGGGGTATGTCGGTATGTTTACAAACAGCTACAGCTCGTGGCACGCTATGTTTACCTGCGTGAGGCACACAACGTTATTCCTGTCACTGTCTAATCCACACTCATTCTGGAACATTTTTATACGGCTCTATTGGCGGTAAAAGCTATTATATGAGCCACATAGAAGCTGAGCAAAGTACTTCTATATATTCGTTCGGTGTCGTTTTGGAAAGAAAGAACCGATTTCAAAAATGTATTTCTTCCAAACTAAGAAAGATAGAAACATGATTTCAACGTTTATGGAGAGAGAAAGGTTTACAATTAAAATTAGCACAGGGGTAAAAGTTCCATTGGCGCTGCATTGGCGCTGGTTTTTGCTGTTGTATTGAAATGGCTGTGAAACCACAAGAGAAATCATTCTGTGTCCTGCATTTAGCAAAGCTAGAGTCCATTTTTGCAGCCCAACAAGCATTTCGCCGTCAATTTAATAAACAACCGCCACGTCATAAGCAAATTTGCGAGTGGCATCGAAAATTCGTAGAAAATGGTTGCCCCTGCAAAAGGGAAGCACGCGATGTCTTCGGACATCGGACCAGACGAGTGTATTCGTTCACTATACGAAAGGAACTTAAAGAAATCCACATCACTAGCAAGCATGGAACTTAACATTTATCAACCAATGGGATGATGAGTTTTAAACCATCGTCTGCACCTGAAGCCATACAAACTGCAGTTATTGCAGACATTGTATCCTGACGACCACAATAGGTATGAATTGCGCATTGGCATGTTAGATGTTGTGAAAGAAGACATTTTTTTCCGATGAATGCACCTTTTACCTTTCTGATAGTTAATTGCCATAACGTTCGAATTTGGGCAAGCGAAAAATCCAAAGACAGTTTAAGTTAAATGACTGAAATTCATCATTTCTTCTCACTAGCCGTATATAGGCTAAGGTTTTAGAGATATAAAGTCAACTTGAAAAATTCAATGCTATGGCCAGGATTTGAACCACGGATCCCTTAATAAAAGCGACTGGACGGAAACCAGGAGATCCATGACTCAAATCCTGGCCATGGCATTGAATTTTTCAGGTAAACTCTATCTACCCTAGGACAGCTTCCCATAGGGGAGGGGATCCGTCCCCTTCAGCTGCCGTGGTGCGAGCGCTGCGGGCCCCTAGCTCTCTTGGTACCTCTGACGTTACTGGAGTAACCTCGGGCCGAACATTCGAGCCCCTCCCTGCTTGGAAGTTGTTCGGATGGGGTTGGACTCGAGGAGGCAGTGGTTCCCGATACCCATGGGAGATAGGGTACGTTTCCGGACGGGGTTGAGGGAAGAAGCCATTAATATTCCCGCGTACTAGCCAGAAGTTGTGCTAGTTGTGTGGGGTGGTCCCACCGACGTCATATCGGTAGCCTTCCCATTTTGGAGTTGGCGCGCGGAAGTGGCGTATCCACTTCCATCCCGTCTTGAGTCCAAAGGACAAGATGGGGGGCTTGTTAGTCTCTAGGTCTTGCCCTATGGAAAGCTCCACGGAAGCGCCGGGAGCCCTTTTGGGACAGCTCGGTAACTCCCTGGTTGAAGGAGGCCCGGGTGGGTCCAGGACTAATAGGAGTAGAACCTCTAGCATTAACTTAAATTAACTTAACCCTAAGATAGCTATTTAATATTGTCGCGAATCCATTATTATGACTGGCGGCGTACGCGCACAAAGAGCCGGCGCGGAGTGTTAACAGACAGATAGTGGAGTATTGGGATAAACAGCCTGCAAAAAACTGATGGATAGCCTGGAGATAAAAGACTTGCCGACACAGGTAAAGTTAGCCGTCTGGAACGCTCATGTTTTGTCTGGTGACGTCTTACAGAAAATTCGATTTCTTGTTTGTTACAGAACAGTATCGAATTATCAATTGAGGTATATCTATGAGATCGCGACACACCAGCGAGTAGTCGTAAAACAGGAGTCGTAACGAGAGTTGTAATTGAAACTGGTGTGTTCTGAAAGTGAGCTCTTTGTTGTGGTCAACGACCTTGGCAGATTGTAATTCTGTATGTGATGTAATTCTGCTACTGTAAGTTTACTTCTACCGAAATAAAGAATATTGTGAATTTCTGCAAATTGGACTTTTAATTCTACAAACCCACAAAGTCACAATATGAAAAAGATTCTTCAAAGGAGAACGTCTTCTGTGCGATATCTGTAACAAAGATTTATGGGCCCCTCTTCTTCATGAAGAAAACTGTGCCAGGACTAACCTATCTAGACATGCTTGAAAACTGGTTATTTGCAGAACTTGAAGATTCAGAAGACTTCATACAAGATGACGCCTCACTTCACTTCTCTTATCACGTCCGACGTTACTTGGATCAGAAGAGGAGGAGCAACTTTATCGCCGGGGACCTCCCACGTCTCCAGATCTCACTCCATGTGATTTTTATCTATGGGGTTATGTAACAGACCATGCTTTTACACCTCCTATGCCTGACTCTTGATGATCTACTACATCAAATTGTTGAAGCTGTGAATTCGATAACTGGAGACCAGAAATGATTGTGTGTGACAAGAAATGAGCTACCGTTTTGACATCTGTCGTGTAACATACGGTGCTCATATCGAATGCATAATAGAAAATTGTAAACTTTTCTCTTTCACGAACGTTGGAATCGTCTATTTTTTGTAGTTTGGAAGAAATAAATGTTTGAAACCTGTTAATTATTTTTGAATAGCTCTGTATATAAAACTACCTTAATGATATCTTACTATGCATTTAAGTCCCGGTCTTCATAGTGGATATAAGATCCGAATTAAGTGAACGTTTTCCTACACAGGGCTGGTTTCAAAGAAGAATTGATTTCCATTAATTAACCTAATGGTGGTCTAAGCTACACTTTGATCCATATAAACCTGAACCACTTCAATAGGCCATAACTTTTGAACTAATAATAGGACACATGTGCAACTTTAGGAGAATATAATACACAATTGGGAGATTACACTACATTATTTGCATGTCAGAGAAAATGTTGGACGTGTCCTCTACCAGCATCTACACATGTTTGTACTCGTTTCACCATATTCTCTGAAGTTTTACGGAGATCATCCTCGCCAATGTTACTTATTTCGGCTCGAATGGATTCCTTGACAACATCAATTGTCTTTTACCTCCACAAGAAAAAATCCGGTGAGATTAGGTCACGAGATCTGGGGTGCCACAGACCTTTTGAGATCATTCGATTATCAAAGAAACTGGTTAGAAGTTCCATGGTGTCATTAGATGTATGTCGTGTTGCTCCATCTTTCTGGAAATAACCTTCTCAATTCAATATCATCCAGCTGCACCACAAATGTATTTAAGATACCCATATAAACTTCAGTGTACAATATGTATAGATGCTGGTGGAGGACACTTCAGACATTTTCTCTGAGATGTAAATAGTGTAATGTAATCTCCCAATGGTGTATTATATTCTCCCAAAGTTGTACTTGTATCCTATTATTGGTTAAAAAGTTATGGTCTATTGAAATGGTTCAGGTTTATGTGCATCGCACAGTGTAAAACCTGGGATTTAATGTACTGAAAAATAGTTACTCGCCATTGAAATACTTGTAGCATATGTATATGACAACTCCTAATGTTTACCGATAAAAATACGAGACAGTTGGAGAATTTAATATCATGCTTGCATGTTGCCATGACAACTTAATGGTTAAGAACAACCAGACGGATATCGGGAGATATATGGTTCAAATCCCGGCTGTAGCATTGAATTTCTGACTTTATCTATTCAAAGATTATTCAGTTTTGCAGAAACAAACTCGGATGTATTCAATGACACATTTTTCGTGATGACACACAGTTTGACTTTTTGTGAAATACTCACGCCTTGCTAGTTCCAGAAATTCGACGCCAGAAATTTTCCTGCAAATGATATCTCTGGCTTTCTTTGATGCACTTTTATTACGCATCTATTTGGAATGCCTCTTGGTTTCCGGTAGCGAATGTTTCAAATACCATTATGAAATGTTAGAAAATAAAACTTTATTGCATTCAAACAAGTTTTAAAAGCTTCCGAGAAACGTTTATTCCAATGCAGATTATGGTATCCGACATTTGGTATGAAAGTATTGGCATACCTGTAGACATAACACCTGAAGCTTTCCTGGCGACGAATATGTACGCTCAAGGGAAACAAACCACGTGAAAAGAGGATTAAAATTCAACGTTTCGGGAGTGTACATCCCTCCCATCAGGATATTTAAATAAATGTTACAACCACAAATGTATCACTGGATATAAAACAAATATCAACAAAGACAAAACACGATCAATACTCACATCAATGAACAAAATACTGTTTTGAGTAAATTAAATGCCTGGTCAGGGGATGGCGTGAGTATAGAAAATGAATTAGGTCAAAGAACGGTAATTACCTAACTTGATCAAGCTGCAAGAACAGCTGAACTGAAATCCAGCATCACGATTAAGCGTGCTCCTCTCGGAGGAAATGACTAAAGCCTCCTGAACTCTCCGCTCCCAGTAACATAGACATCTTCCCTATGCCAACGGAATTGCTACCTTCACTCGGAGTTTTTATGAAATCTCATAGCTCACAGCAGTTTTTGGATATCTTGATTATCTTGAATAGATTTATCGCTCAGTTTAAATTGCAGGAGTCGAATTTGTAACAGTCAAAGCTGAAGAATCGCATTTTATATTTCAGTTTGGATTAACTGCTTGTGTATCAGTTTTATCCAGTTTGTATAAAATACTGTGACTTTGTGGGTTCGTGAAATAAAAAGTCCAATTACACCACTCAACAATGTTCTTTATTTCCACCGACTTACAGTTTAACACTTGCCAATTACACGAAATTACTTGCTGCACACAATTACAATTTACCAGTTCGTCCGTTACAATTTCACTGTACTCGCGGTTACGTAAGCTCCGGTACACATTCAAAGTTACGTACAGTCTTCCGTTGCACAACCCTTTCCGTTCATTAACACGTCGCTGACTAACTCTTACACCAAGAACTGCGACTGTCTCCTCGCTCACACTAACCAACTGATTGACCAACACAACCAACAACTGAACTGAACTGAACTGACTCTGTCTGTCTGTAACCCTCTTTATAGGAATATCGCCGGTTTCTGGTGTTTACAAGATTGTTCTGGTAAACGAAAGATCGAGAAGCAGGTGGAAGGAAAACAGACGCACAGTTATGTTTCTTTCCGACCGCTGGCTGTCACCACTATAAGACAAACGAGGGAAAGGCGTGGCTAACCGAGCCTCCCCTGTCTTCCGTTGCCAGCTGCTCACAGGGTGTTTCAGCGCTCCCCGTTACACTGCTCCCTTCTCAAAGCTGTTCGCCCTCGAACAGCCCCATCGTAGCGTGCGAGGCGGTCCAGGTGTACCACCAGCATCTGCTCGGAGTCTCAGCCAGAAGTAGCGCTGCCGTAGTTTGTGAATCATTCGGTTCGCTCCCAGGTGTCCTCCTGAAGTACCGGCGTGCACTTCCTCCAAGATTTCCGGGACCTTACTCCGGGGAAGTACCAACTGTCCTCTCTGCGCCTTCCCATCGGGTGACTCCCATACCCGGAACAGCACGCCCACTCCGGTCTTCAACGAGTCCCATTGGGCCCAGTGCGACTTGTAGGTGGCGCTCCTCGGTGCGATGTCCTCCCAGGTCGGTCTCGTCCCTGCGTCCACTTCCCTCAAGAGTGGCCCCAAGTCTGCGTCCGCCAGCTGCTCCCTCCTCAGGCCTGCGCTATCCCAGCCTTCAGCAGGCACTGCCACAACTACTCGGACTGCTGCGGCACGCTCCTCCTCTTCCACTCTTGTGCGCTCGTGGCCGTCCTGGATCTGCGATAGGACACCTCCAATGCAATGGTCGCTGGCGTCGGTGTCCACAATGAAGGCGCCACCCGGTTGTGGGAAACCCAAAATTGAAGCACTGCACAGGGTCCCCTTCGGGTGCTGGAAAGCGTCTTCGGCGTCCTCCGTCCACACATAAGGCCGGTTTTCCTCCGTCAGGCGGGCGAGGGGCTTTGCGATGTTGTCGGCCTTTTCCTCTAAATCATTAAGGCGGTCGTCTACTTGACCCTTCCGCTTGCCCGGGTTCGTGACGTCATTCCCCACGCCGGCCAACCGTTCCTCAAACTTGGCGGCGAGAGCCTCATTCGCCACCTTCATTTCGGTAGCCAGACCGTCATTCGCTGCTCTCATTTCCGTGGTTAACTCGGCCTTCATCTGTTCCATCTTCTCGGCGATGTTCTCCCTAGCCGTCCTGATTAGTTTCAACTCCGCGGCCAGGTTATTTCTAGTCTCCAGCACTTCCGCGGCCAGGTTATTTCTAGTCTCCAGCTTCTCTGTTAATTCGGCCTGCATTTCTTCCATCTTCCTGGTGATGTTGTCTTTAGCCGTCTTTATTTCTTGCAGTTCCACTAAAATCTTTTCTAATGCTGCCTCCATCGTTGTAATGTTCGGTGATGTTGTTTTCCCGCTTCCTGACACCAGTGTGACTTTGTGTTATATCCCACTTCTGACGCCAATTGTGACTTTGTGGGTTCGTGAAATAAAAAGTCCAATTACACCACTCAACAATGTTCTTTATTTCCACCGACTTACAGTTTAACACTTGCCAATTACACGAAATTACTGGCTGCACACAATTACAATTTACCAGTTCGTCCGTTACAATTTCACTGTACTCGCGG
This sequence comes from Mantis religiosa, assembly GCA_030765055.1. Classification (NCBI taxonomy): domain Eukaryota; kingdom Metazoa; phylum Arthropoda; class Insecta; order Mantodea; family Mantidae; genus Mantis; species Mantis religiosa. The sequence goes on along the minus strand of CM060952.1, from coordinate 31,262,805 downwards.
TTACGTAAGCTCCGGTACACATTCAAAGTTACGTACAGTCTTCCGTTGCACAACCCTTTCCGTTCATTAACACGTCGCTGACTAACTCTTACACCAAGAACTGCGACTGTCTCCTCGCTCACACTAACCAACTGATTGACCAACACAACCAACAACTGAACTGAACTGAACTGACTCTGTCTGTCTGTATCCCTCTTTATAGGAATATCGCCGGTTTCTGGTGTTTACAAGATTGTTCTGGTAAACGAAAGATCGAGAAGCAGGTGGAAGGAAAACAGACGCACAGTTATGTTTCTTTCCGACCGCTGGCTGTCACCACTATAAGACAAACGAGGGAAAGGCGTGGCTAACCGAGCCTCCCCTGTCTTCCGTTGCCAGCTGCTCACAGGGTGTTTCAGCGCTCCCCGTTACAATACTCACTTCACTTGTTTCACAATCATTGCAAAGAACTGAGTAATTGCAGGCGTTTGAAACTCCACAGCGCGCCATCTAAAGAAACGATGTAGAAATTTGTGTCTTTACAACATATTTGTCGCTCTGGATGAATTAGTTGGTTAGGTACTGGCATAACTGTCTCAGGGTCGTGGGTTCAAACTTGGGCCAGATTCAATGGCTTTAAGTGACAACCCCATGTATAAGAGCTTCTGCGGGTTAAAATTCTAGCTCACTGGGAATCTGATGTGAACCTGGCGAGTATCAGCATCGTTAGGAATTAAATTAAACAACCTACGTAACATTTGAGTCACACCTAGAAATTGTGGAACGATTTTCCATCCATTTGAACCATGCCAATTTGAAACATAACACACGTGCATTAAAAATAATGCATCTGCAATTATGGTCTCATTATTTGCGCTCGCAGATCGATCACCTTAAGATCAGTGGAGCAAAGGTTATAGAACATAGAATATGAAACAATTTAACATATATCTAAGTACACAGTGTATGGAATAGTCATCACAATAAAAAAGGAGACACTGACAAGCAAGCATGAGGCTCCTAAGAGTTGCTGCACTAATGAGCTCATAGCAGCAACTCCCTGCAATAGCAGAAGGCCTCTGCCCTTTGGGGATGGATTGGCTATTTATACTCATTCATTCAGTTATTTATTTGTGCAATTTTGTATTTATTTGTGTAATTTGTGTAACATTGTGAACCTGTGCTGGTGCAGGTTAGTTGGTTCCCTGCACCTAAGATTGAGCCAAAACATGGATATACTTATTGTTCCGTCCTTATATAGGAACCTGTGAAATGTAACCAATCAGCGTAAGGAATAGGAATATCCATAGTTGCATTACTATTCACAAGGTAGACTCCATTTAATGTTTGTACGATATCCCAGTTACTGTACGCATGTGGGCGTGAGGCCAGCTGTGAGCTAGGCCGGCTGTCACCTATCAGGACTGTCACACCAAGGATTAATTTTATTATAAAACATTTTCCAGTCTCTTAAGGTTGATTTATGACATACACAGAGTTATTTGCAATATAGAAAGCTATAAGTGAACTAGTGACATTATCCAGTATGTAAAACACCCCGAACGTTTCATTATTACTGTTTTGAAGGTTGGGTGACTTGTCTTTCACACTGTTTGGTAGTCATCCCGTAAAGGCTGAGCCGCGTAATTGGCATACGCACTTCCACCTGTAATGAGCCGGGTGCTTTTGAAATTGTTAGGTAATGTCCCACTGGAAAATCCCACAAGAATCAGTTCAAGTTCTCCCTGGGTCAAGGAGGTTGAGATGCGGCTCCTGTTAGTTCTCGGTTCTTGCATTTGTTCATGTCCATATTGGTTCAACAAATACAATTTTAGTGTTTATTTAAATATTCAAAGCTGATTTTCTCACTTTATTTTTCTGAATGTTTGGTCATACGAAATCACGTTGAACACAAAGTAACTTTTCATCTATTAATTTAAAATTTTAAAGCGAAATCTAAACGTTACAAATAAAAAAATAGTAATTTTCTAAAATACTGAAGATTATTAGTGCATTAACTATTACATTTAACTAGCATCCTGAAATTAACCAACATTATTTTCATGTACAACGTTGATAATTCTATGGTAAAGCAATGTCATAAGAAAATCGCAAATTAATACTGAAATTTCTTTGGCTTTTAAATGAATATTGAAATTAGTATTATTATGAGATGTTGATCATGAAAATGGTTTCCTTTTTATGGTTAAATAATAGTGTAAAAATGAATAACTTCATGTGGAACATTCTAATTCCTACTTTGGCATTTTGTCTAGTAAGAGTCTTTAGATATTTAAGAAATTAAATTTGTTATTCGGATATTATTTTACACTCGATCAGAAATATTACAACCCGCGTTATAATTGCTTGGATGTTGCCATAATGTGTCTATTTAAATAATGAGATCAGCCAGAAACAAACCCGTATGTACTATATAAGAATTTGTATGTTGTATATAATATAAATAGATGTGCATTTACGAATTTCTCATAAGTCTTATTTTTCCTCTGAGCAACCGGTTTCAATGCCTCTCCGCTGTTCGCTCTTATCTATGTCGGAAGAAGGTCGGTCGCAACCTGCATAGAAAAAGGTGGGCGGTACGAAGTTGTTAGTTCTGGACATGACTAACTGAATGCATATCTGTAAACTCAAGTGAGATTGCTTGCATATTTGTTATCGCTCTCGATGAATTTTGTGTGGCTGGTGGACCATAAATGCCAGAGAAAATATTAATACACGAAGAATTTTTATTTAAACGTTATCAAAATATTCGTTGTTACCATTAAAAGTTTTCCAATCTGAGTGCTATAGGGCGTCTCTAAAGGAACTTATTAACTATGACTTATTTTAGAGGTCATGGGGTTATTAGTTCAACAATAATAATAATGATAATGATGATAATAATATACGACGAGGAATAAGGAGGAGAAGGAGAAGAGAAAAAGTAGGGAGGAGAGAGAGAGGAGGAGCTGGAGGTGCAGGAGGAGGATAAGGAGAAGTGTGGTGAGAGCGGCGGAGATAATTATAGTTACGTATGCTATATAAATAAAAAATAAAATTTGTTGTCCATATTGTGCATACAACTAAGTGCATGTGTTGAGTTAAACATTTCAAAGGTATCTGAATAATTGAGGTACATAACTGTAGAATCATTTTGTAAGAATACCATGAGTATAATGTAGGAATAATACACTTAAAAATTCTTTTGCTATGTATGTTACCAGCAGACTGTATTTTTACATGAAGTGACTCTCCACAAGCAGTGGGTTATTTTGTAGTCGTGTATTACTGAACCATTTAATAGTTTTCTAGATATCTTACTTCAATGATGTAAGGTTAGGTGAATGATAACAAGCTGTCTCAAAGTTAAGTAAGTTAACCTTCTTCAGTTCAACAGAGATTTATGAACTGTTGTAGTGTTCGAGGGTTGAACGTTTATGAGTCGAGTGAGTTGGCTTAGAGATAACTGCTTAGTGCAGTTCGGAAAGTGCTGGGTTCGATTTCTGGGGCTGTCCACCCTCACAATAGATTTTATACTGTCCTAATTTCTGTTCTATGTACTTCCCTTACCTCATTTCCTCTCATTTTTCTTTCTCTTTCATGTTACAGGTAAGCTTATTAGCTATGCAATGTTTGTCATTGTCCAATGGATGTCGCAAACCCGTACATTGGTAGGTGTTCTTGGTACTACCAGAGGGCAGCCGTTGTGAGGAGTTAACTACAATTGCAATCGTTAGTCTCTCTCGGCCGTCTAGCTTGCGACCTGTAACCTTCAGTGGTTTCTTCACTTCATCCATTCCTCCCTGGGAAGGTGGTAAGTACCTATCTCTTTTGGGTGGAAGTACAAGATATGCTCTTCTATTCCACGCTGAAGTCTTACGAATTTTGCATTATTTATCTACTGCTTTTTTTTTTTCTTTTACCTTCTTTGTTTACATCTTCCTTTTCCCCGAGAGACAAAAACACCACCACAGTACTTATGAGAAGCTAATAACTCATATGAGCTCTAATTTGTTGTACCGTAGCTGATGCTATAATGGTACCTCTATGTGGCCAGAAGTATCTTTTTGCAAAGGAAGTAAAGAATTAAAATGCGAGCGAAGCCAGTAGATCTGTTTCTGGCTTTCCTACTATATAAACAGGTATTCAGTGCTTTTTGTATGTTAGAGGTTTAAATTGATACCTTTAAAGGCATAATAAGTATTTGTAGTAAGAACAGCTGATAGATGCTAGTAGTCTAACACGTAAATATCGCCAGTGCTGTTTAGTTAATATCATAGTAGACGACCAATCGAGTATAAGATTACAGAATATGTGTGCCTAGCATTTAAAGAAGTGATACTGAAGAGGTGTGGGCAGTTGGGTGTGGATCTTGAGTGCCAGAAGATCCTAAATGGAGGTACAATAAATATTTCACTTAATTTTAAGCATTTCCTGTTCAGTTAGAATAAATTTGATTTATTTTTAGTAATTGAAGTATAGGTGTTTCAACGCTTAGTACATTTCAAATACTGTGAATGATTTTTGTTTATAAATTAAATTGCTTCTTCACAAATTTGTCCGAGGGCTGCGACTTTCTGTATATTATGTTACACGAGCACTAGTTTAATGTAATTTCAAATACAGTTAAGTTAGTGTATTATGCACATCGTGACTGAGGGTTAAGCAGAATAGTAAATCTGGTTTGCAGGTATTTAGAACAACTTTTACTGCAGTAAAAAGACGTGATATTGACAATGAGCTGTCTTCGAGGCTGACTCGGTGTTCTACTGCACGAAAACAAATGAAAGAAATCACTGCGGTGCACTTCAATCGTCAAATGTCGCGGTAACTAACAAAAAACTGCCGCTCTAACACCTTGCCGGTATTTATACCTCCCCAACCATTGTTTCTAGAAAGCCGCAGACCTTCCGAGAACTTTTGCGGCCGTAACAATGGGCAGGACGTTCTGGAGCTTCTCTCTGTCTTTTTCTCTCCTGTCAAGCACCCGGCTCCGGCCTGTGGAAGCAGTACAACAATGCTTCACGGTGACAATATTTTAACTCTCTCATGGGGTATGGAATATTAATTTGGGAGAATGCGATAAAAAGTAAAGAGTAGTGAAGGCAGGCGCAAGTTTGAAACAGTAACATGGCGATGAAAGACGTGGACAGGCGACAAGTTAGAAAATAGAAGTTATGTTACTATATTTTCTTATAATCAATCAGCGCCACCTGAAGGCCTTAAAACCAAGTTAATTTCTCCAATGTTAACTTGTGCTAGGCCTGTAAGAACTATTAATCTTGTATGCCGTGACTTGTGACGTTAAGTTTCATTCATCTAATAATGTAGACCTATGTGAATTAGGGAATAAAATAACTCGTTTTATTGGTTTTGACAATTTGTTTTATTCTTGAAATAGTCTATACAAATGTAACTCGGTTTTGAACTTCTCCAGATAAATTCAAAACCAGATGTAACATTAGCTATGATAATGATAACATTTTAAAGTAGGTGTATTTAAGAACTGACAAACAATTCTATCTATTGCAAATCTAATATAAAATACTGAGAAATACTGGCAAAAACCAAGTGAAAGTTTAAAAAAAAAATAAGAACTACAAAACTATCTCCATATACATTGCCAGCCTCATAACTGCAAGGGAGTAATTGACTGTGTCATATATAAATTATCCCTCTTGTTTTTCATATTGCATGTGTATAATGTGTCTCAGTTAATTTAATCAGTAAATTTTGGTGATGTATATGGAATTTTCATTTAAAGTAAGACATTGCTATTTTACTGCAATTCTTGTGATAGTACTTATAAAATGTTTATAGTGACGAAATTGTTCTCGTATTCATGATTATCCAATAACTTTTAAAAGGCAGTCCCCTTAACCACATTCCTAACTGGAAATTCAAGCAATTGGAGGACAAAGTATGTAATAGGAGCTATATAGGGTAATAAAAAGGAATGTTGTAAAGAAAGATATGCGGACATCTGTAACAAATCAGAGAAAAGGATTTGCATGGGCAAGAACTGGGATAATAACCCAAGGGGATGGTTCAGACGATATCGTCCATGGTTCGCATTTCAAAGTTACGGGTTCGATTACCGATGTCACACGCTTGAATTTTCCATGGTGAATGGAAGAACGGCTAGGCTAATGCCGGAGTTCCTTTTGTAATCCACGGATTCCTTGTCTTCCCTTCCGCATTTTATTCCATTGCCATCTTTCAGGTTTGTTTGTGGGCGCGATGGTTCGGATATGTGTGGCGTGCAGCGATGTGTAAAACTTGAAACAACTGTGTGCCACTGGGATCGGCCTCTATCTCCATGAGGTAGCGCGCTGGGTGACTATAAAACTTTTGATGAATGCTGCACACCTTAGTGAATCTGCTCTGGCCCCACTCTTTGCAGGCCTGTGATATACCTTCGCCTCATCTCTTTCCCTCGTGTGTAGCCCGTATTATATAGATGATGCGACAGAATGAACGAGGTGATTCCGTTTATTCCACTCACATTGCTGGGACTATAGTAAGAAAATGTTAAGAGAACATAAAACAATAGGAGAGGATGAAGTACAAAGCACATTTTATATGGAGCAAGGGTGAATTTAGAACATTATCTCGTAGAATATGAGGAAGGTATATAGAAAATCTAATTGAACAATGGGAATAAATACTCACAGCAGAGAAACATGGTAACAAAAAGAAGACTAAATTTTATATACCAGGTGTGTCGGCCGCGCTTTATTCATTTGGAATAAACTACATGTGAGCCTTATTCCAGTTTTGCGCTTACTAAACTACATTGCTTGACGTTCCTAGAGAGAAGAATGCACAAAATTTAGAGGATTAGCGATCTAAGGAACAAAACCTACTCCTCGCTAAAGCACATCACAAAAACATACGCCTCCTTTACGAGAGCGAATTCCGGTTACCAGGCGATTTTACAAACTTTTTATTAGAGTATGCATGGCAAAATAATTCAGTAAACACGTCGGAAAAAAGGACCTATCATATGAGTACACTAACAAGGTCAGCTAAAAAACAAATGAATTCTAGTACTTGAGCAGGGATTGACTGTCAAAAATTAGGAAACAGCTAGAGACACGCCTCACCCATCATGGACCTGTACAGTCGATACGGTCATATTATTAAACAACCGTTTATACACATATTTTGCTTAAACTACGTCGTGTGCCACTAAATTAACATGCACAAGAGCTTTTGCCATTTATGTAATAATATTAAAACACCCAGTAAATGATTAAAAGTGTCTTAAAAGGCTAAATCAAGCCGAGAACTCGCGAGGTGGCAAAGGTATAGCTCCAGGCATACAAGTCGTACTATTGAAACCAAAACGTGCTTTCAGGTAAGTTTCGAAATAGCCCAATGGTATTATTACCTCTCCTGTACCCTAACACCCAGTGACCCAGGTTCGAGTCTCAGCATTGTAATTATTTTCTTTGTGTGTGTTCAGCAATACTTGGAAACCCAAATCACAATAGTCCGCCTCGGTAGCGTAGGTGGTAGCGTGTCTACCTCACGTTCAAGAGGTCCCGAGTTCGAATCTCAGTCAGGGTGAGTTACCTGGATAAAAATGTTTTCGGAGTTTTCTCCTATACTTCAAGGCGAATGTTGGGTAACTCTAAGTTTCATGGACCCTGAAATCATTTGAGCATCATTTCACCCAATTAATTCACCGTCCGATATGACTTAACGTTGCAGGACGTAAATTAAAAAAAAAAAAATAATTTAATTATAAAGTTCCTGAGGGCATGCATTATCAAAGGCCATCAGTTCGAGCACTTTCTTCATTAGAGGAGCCGTGTTCCAGGGTCAGGAAAAGGGTCATTCCAGCGCCACAAAACAAATTGCACCTACTTATACGTGAGTATAAACAACTATCTACTCGTACTTGTAGTTCACTAATAAAGAAACATAAAAATGCCATAAAACAATTAAAACTAAAAATAACAGCTTTCAGAACAGTAATTGCAAATTGTGAGTATTACACAGTAAAAAAAAATTGTATAGCTCTATAGGGGATTCGAACCACCTTCAAAGCACACAGATGACATCGCAGTTTTGCGCTCGTTCCGAGTTATCTAGTAACGTGTGAGGCAAACATTCCGTCTAACATATAGCATTCGCTGGTTCCAGTGAACATTTGCAGACGTACAAACGTCAGCTGTCTAATTACGACTATACTACAGGCGATGCAATAACATCTGTATTAGTACCAATTTCATTGAGTGCTTAACATCCATGTTAAAGACGTGGGTAGAACCTAGTAATGGGGTCGATGTTTTCGTATTGGAGTATAAAATGCGGATTGCATAAAACTCGAGAATAAGGGGCAGCTGACTCAACTGGTATATCAAGAATCCATAAATAAAACAACTTGGGGTAAACTACAACAGCAGTAACAATGGCGGCTGTGTCTAACGTCAAACATTATTTATGTATGCAATTAAAACAGAAGTTATTAAAATGTTGATTAGTTTGCAACATCTTTTACTTCCTTCTTTCCAGTTATTGGGTTCAGTTTAGGGTATCTCGTGCCTTTTAATGTTTCAGACAATTAAGCTCCTCATCTTCCGAATGCCACTAATAAGTAATGCAAAACGTAAATAATCACTAAAAGCTATTCATATAAACCGTTATACATTACATTTCGTTTAAGGAACATAAATCCTATTCTGTACGAATTGAACAATGTGGTAAAAGAGGAAGCACTGATGTGATAGTAGAAGATTTGATAAATCATTAAAGTGCCTTGGGAAGCTATATGTAAAAGGTGAAATGGCAGAGTGAGAGATCGCGGGAATATAAAATAAAATATCAAGTGGTCTTTAGAGAAATTGAGGTTGAGTGAAGAGCTATAAAGAAGCGGAAGAAATTTTAAGATTTAAAGAGGGCTGGAAAATAAACAGAGAAAAGAAAACGCTGTGAATTAAAGAAAAGAAGGAACTGCCTCGGCGAGTGATTACTCCAGATGACACTATTAACTAAAATTATAATTAAGAGGAAATTGAAAATGTCGCGGACGGTTGGGTGAGAGGGAAGCCATGCCGCGTGCTGGTGGACACCGGGGCAGCCGTGACCATCATCAGACCTGACGTGGCGAAGGGTTTGCTGACAAGGAAGCCGAGCCGACCATACCAGCTTGTGACGGCATCGGGTGACACCTTGCCTGTGGAGGAGGAGGCCCTATTGAAGTTGACCTTGGGACGGAGTGTCGTACGTCTGTGGGTGTTCGTTGCGAAGCTGGCTGAGGATTGGATGCCCTCAGGAGCCACGAGGCGACGGTCGACGTCAGCAGGAAGTCTTGCGGCTCAATGGAAAAGAGGTGATACTCCGGCAATCCGATGAGCGCCTTGCAATCTGCAGGGTCATCTTGAAGGAAGATGTGGTGGTCCCCGCGAGAAGCGAGGTGGTGGTCACGGCGCGATTGGAAGGCCAGCGGACGAAGAACATGATGCTGGACCAGATGACGCTTGTGCACGGACTCTGTGTAGCCAGGACATTATTGCCGTGCCGAGAGGAGGTACCAGTGAGGCTGTTCAACCTGGCAGAAACCGATCACTACGTCCAGGCCGGAACGGAGCTGGGGACATGTGAGCCCGTGGTCAGCGTAACCGCAGTCGACAACACACAGGAATCGGTAGCGACGCAACACCTGGGGCCCCGGCTGGAAGGCTTTCTGTGGAGGGCGGCCGAACACCTGACCGCAGAACAGCTGGAGAAAGTTCCACAGCTACTGAGGCGATACCAGCGCGTCTTCAGCCAAGGTGACAGTGACTACGGCCGCACGGATAGTGCTTCACCGCATCGACACCGGAGACGCCCGGCCTATTCGGCAACCACCTAGACGCGTTCCGTAGGCGAAACAAGCGGCGGTACGGGATATGGTAGACGACATGAAGTCAGGGGAGTGAGTGAAGAGTCTGACAGCCCTTGGTGTTCCCCTGTAGTTCTGGTGACGAAGAAGAACGGCGAGCTACGCTTCTGCGTGGACTATAGGAAGCTGAAAGCTGTCACCCGGAAGGACTGTTTCCCCTTACCCCAGATTGACGACACTCTGAGTGAGTGAGTGAGTGAGTGAGTGAGTGAGTGAGTGAGTGAGTGTGTGGTGTTTTATGGCCCGTCGACAACAAGGTCATTTGGGCCCGAATAAATACTAAAACCTAAAACCTACACAAATTTAGCTAAAAAGGTACAATAAAATAAAAACACTCAACCATTAAAAGGACATAAAAACCATCTAAAAACTAATAATTTAAAATCTCTAAAATCAATAAATATAAAATACAAGTCAGACTTGTTTATTAAAACCAATTGGACACGCTAACTGGTGCACAATCGTTCTGGACCCTGGACCTGAAGTCGGGTTACTGGCAGGTGGCTCTAGACGCGAGAGACAAGGAGAAGATTGCAAGTTGTGAAAAAAAAGCCCGTTATCGTTAACTGCTTAGCAAGTCTCATTATTACCATGAAACTTTATCCTCCGACTGTTTTCTTATTTGTGCCGAAAATTTTATGCCTGTTGCCGTGACAGTATAGTGCATCCTTAGATAGTTCTCTCTCGATAAAAAATATAACTATATAAAGTGACGGAATATGATTTATATCTCGTTATAAAGTGAGGGAATCTGAAGAGAAGTATACAAAGAAGGATAGGAAGTTGGTAACAGAAATTTATAATCAAAGGTTGTAATTGACGACTAAGTCTCCTACTAAAGGACAGGGTCCGAAAGCAACAGGTAAGCAAAAGGCGAGGAAAAGAGCATGCCACGTTATATAGTTCATTTCATAATTACACTGACATCTAAGGTATTCACAGTAGAAAACTGAAACCAGTCTCAAGAAAGTGATTTATTTCACAAGGCAAGATAATTTAATGTCTCTAAATGATAAAGTTACATATGAAGCGATTCTTACTGGATGGAAGTAGGGCAACAAAAATGTTATTCCAGCCACTGAAAGACACAACTGGTGATTTATCACATAGCTATCACCTGATATGTTAAATAATAACACTCTCGAATCACGAAAGTGACACGACACTTTCCATCTATTGATATATTTGCAAGCTGAGAGTTTTTCTTCTTTTAAAAATAACGGTTAGATTGTGTAACAGTTTAGGAGAGACTGAAATATGTAAGTGAAGTGTCATGTTGCTGTAACGACAATTTAATGACAAAACAACTGAGAAAACATTCAGGTAGAACTGAAGTAACCTTAAATGTTCCAGTCCTATGCGGAAACACACGCTGATGTAATATTCAGAGTTATATAAAACTGGATGACCTACAACAGACATACTCTTACAAGGACTGGGTGGATCCAGTAGTTGGCAATAAACTGCAACACTTTCAGTTGCAAAATAACTCATTCTTCCTATTTAACACATATTTATATTTGATGTAGACTTCCAAGGCTACATAGGAGGTACTGTGTTCCACTTGCAGATTACACATTGATTCACTGTTCTGCATGGCACGTACCGCGTCAGAAGGTTTTACAATTCAGAATTTAATGTTTTGAATATTTTTCGTAATATACGTACAGTAGTGATATAGTGTGATCCATATAAATCTGAACCACTTCAATAGGCCATAATTTTTTAACCAATAATAGAACACAGGTGCAACTTTGGGAGAATATAATACACAATTGGGAGATGACATTACTTTATTTACATCTCACAGAAAGTGTTGGAAGTGTCCACCAGCATTTATACATGTTTGCACAGGTGTACCAGCTCGCCCCCAAAAAATCCCCCAAATTTAAAATTTTCACTCTAAAAAATGAAATTTTGAAAATTAAGTAATGCAAAAGTTAAGGAAGGCATTTTGTTTCGGACCACAAATAAGAGAACTTGTAAAGGATCCTGCATTTGACCACGTTTTGGAGGGAGAAAGGAAAAGAAGCTTGGGAAGCATTCAAGGATGTTCATGGATTTTGAGGCAGAAAAAGAGATGACAACTACAAGCATTTGGTGACAGTTCTCCTGCAAAAATACCGTAACCTTGGATGCAACATGTCTCTTAAGATCCTTTTTCTCCACTCCCACCTAGACTTTTTCCCTCCTAGTTGTGGAGCTGTTAGTGATGAACATGGGGAGAGATTCCATCAGGGCATTTCTGTTATGGAACAAAGATATCAGGGCTGTTGGACTGAAGTAATGCTTGTGGATTACTGCTGCTCTTTGTATAGGGATTCTGCGGAACTCCATCACAAGAGGCAAGCTAAAAGACGACGAAGGCAATAGGCCACCACATGATTCTCTTCAGACTCGACTATCTGCGAAGTATTTTTCCAGAAATTTGAACTCTTAGCATGTAATTACCAGTTAAAAAATCGAATGCACTTTCATTGTTGTTAGCATGTATGTAATTAAAATATAACCTTATCTCTCAATCCGTTAATGTGTAATACCTCCACCTTGTGTATATCATAGAAACTAGAGCTAATAAAAATTTTTCACTGTCATATCATGATGTGCTCGAAACATTCAAACATTTTTTGTTGGCTAGTGTTATTGGCAAGTAGCAAATTATTATGGTCTAGTTTTTCATACAAAATTATTGTTAAAAGTAATTTTCATTATGTTCACAAAACTTTGATGTTATTTCATTTGTTTATGAATAGTTTGAAAACATGGGGTGAAGGTAGAAAAGGGAGATTATTTTGGAATTTAGCATAACAAATTCGTTTAGGATCACTTTTCAGATTCGAAAAGCAAAAAACAAACTATAAATTTTGAAATGCGGAACATGTACTTGATCAATGCAAATTTTGGGACTCTCTGATTCAAAATACTGATTGTCCTCGCATGACTTTCTCCACTCTTACACACAGTCCTGTTGTTTTATCTACTTTGTCTAATTGAAGATACATTTACGAAAAATTATTTTATTGCTAACTTTTCTTATAGGTGCAAGGTGGAATATGGGAATAGACCTAAAGCGATAGTCCAATTATTTAAAGGCTGGTCACCATATGACGATTTTGAAATTGCGTTCTGTTTGCATATTCAAGATACAAAACGAAAAATATATATCTATTCGAGAAAATTCTAAACAAATAAGAAGGACTGTTCAAGCACTATAGGTATATCTAAGTAATATATAAGCACAAATACATTACATTATTGTGCTGTTCACTGATAATTGGCCCAGGTCATTATTTGATGAACAGTCTCTTGTTTATTACAAACATGTTAACAAAAATGGGATCATTGTCATTATAAATAAATCTTGCTCTTGCAGATTTATTAATTGTTAAAATATGCTTATACGCTATTGCATATTTCTTTTTTCAGTCAATTTCCATTCGTTTACTTTTCTAACTGCTCCACATTCTTGCAGTTATCTATAATTTGCATATAACAGTTCCTCTCTTAATGTTTGTCCAAATGCATCCTTTCCACCAAATCTGTTTTCTTGCATTCAAAGACTTTGTCGTATATCTTCTTTTTCCCCAAACAATGCACATTTACCTGCACTGCCCATTCAGCTTCGACACTCTTGCTCTCAGCCATGCTATCCCCTACCTTTCTTCATTACTATTATCTAACTACCCCTCCCTTCCCTAACCACTTTTATTCAACATAGCAAACATGTGGTCTATTCTCTGATAATTGGTTGGACAATCTTTTAATCTCTATATCCTCGAAACTTTTTTCTAACACACTTCCAGAAACTTTTATAATTTCTTCCTCTATTTCTCCAAATATCTCTAAAGCATATATATGACTGAAATTTCATTAACATTTTCAAAAAATCACCTTTTCTTCCTTTTGGTCTATAAAATAGTGTGAGCTATCTTGAATACAAAGAATGCTTAGACATCATCCGCAAGCCAATTTAAATGCTCTACTAGTTTTAAAGATACGTGAATGCTAGTGTTAGATATGAATTCTAATTCTTTATCGTTGTTTTCTAGCTATTGAAAATATCAGCATTTTTCTTCATTTAAGATGCTCCTTGCGTCGCAGTTTTAGTGTTAGACTAATGAAACTTGTTACACACGTTCATAGACACACACTGAATAGAAATTGCCTTGGGGTTTATTGTCAGATGCATTTAAGTACATTTCCTTTACTTCAAAACACAGAAATTTAAAATGTTGGGCAAGAAAGCCATATCCATAACTTTAAAAATTTCTGAAGCCTATAGTTATTGAGACACAGAGAAATCTAAGTTAAATTAAAAATTGATGTATTGGGAACCTGTTGTTAAAATATTAGACCTAAATTTAAGTTATTTTGTCGCAAGGGACTTCATAGGTGACGTAACAAAAAATAAATAAATTTGAACCATATTTTCCAAACTATAAAAGTGAAATTGATAAAAGTTTACCTGTATCATATTGGCACTAAGTTATATCTGTGGTATATATCTTAAAATCTAGCATTATTAGTTCAGGATTTGAAATTTTCAGTCATAAGTAACCTTAAGCCATTATTTTCCAGATTGTTTCGTAAGGTGCATACCTAACCTGAGTTTAGCAAACTTGTTTCTTGATATTTTAAGCACCGTCGTAATAAATTCTCTTCCTCTAATATCAAAATACTATACCAATATTTCAATGCTCTTTTCATAAATATCCATTTTATTGCCACTTTCCTCATTTAAATTAAAAAAGGTAACATAAGCTGTGTGTTTTAACGCAATCTATATTTTTATGTAGTAAGATTTCGTCTGTTAAGGTTGACCAGTTATAAAAAGTAGGTAATTCTTAGAACGTTCCCAGAAAATGTAAGATATAAATTTAATTTTTCATAATATATTATAAGCATATAATACCTTAATAATAATCCTTGACAGCCAATTTTGAGGACATAAGTTTCCAGAAATGTCGCTTTAAGGATAGTCTGAAGGAGATTTTCTTGAAACTCTTCGTCCTTCAACCTTGAAAGATGTTGAACGTGGAAACCAAGTTTAGTTTTTAACGACTTTTCGGTTTTTAATTATGGTGTTTCACGGACACACTTTATCCTTAGGATAGAAAACTAAACGATGGTGTCTGTAAGTCATTTTCCTGGGTAGAGACCAAATTCTGTTTTGTGTGTTATATTTCAAACTATTTTTGTTGCTACTTTTGTGGTTTAAGGTTCTTTAATCTAATAGCCCATGTCGTGGGTTAAATACGTGAAATGTGCTCTTAATCTATATAATTTTGCTACCCAACACTCGTCTTCTCAAGATAAGGGAAAATACCTAAGCGAGATTCGAACTCGGCACCTCTCAAATGTAACGCAGTTATGGCACCTCCACACTACAGAACAACAATTAATAATTAATAAAGCTAATACTATTTCACACATAGAACCTTTAAATCTCGCCGACTGATGACGAACTGGTGTAAACAAAAGCACGTGACAAGCTGTATTTATGCATCGAAGGCGGAACATAACATAGTTTCATATTGAACCATTTTAAAATTGTTTTATATTATTTAAGGATTTCGTTTCTTAGAGAAGCATTGTTAGAATATCAAATTTTAATTCACAATGCTTTTTGATTATTGGAAACACTGGATTTGTAAAGTTCTTGGGTTGTAAAATATTTCAGCTGTTATTTCAAAGTGTGTTTTCAAACATAGGAGCTAGTGAAAAGAGGATAGTGTGATTATTCAGGAATAAACATTGTTGATTATACCAGTCGGGTGATTAAGCGTGTCTCTTCAGATGCTACATATGCATGACATGGTGATACAAATTTCCAAATCAGTATTCCGCGCGTTTGTTTTGTTTACATCAGGTTCAAGGCCGGTGGAATTATAGGTGAACAGCGAGCAGCAGGAGGACAATGCCAGTGCTCGGGCACACCTACGATCTTGACCTCGTTTCCCGTGTTGGGAACTACCTACCTCTAAGAAACAAAGATGGAGAAAGCTGTTCACCTCTCAGCGTGAGTTTCGGCGTTTTTATCGTCCAACACAGTGGTTTACAGTCTTTCAATGAAATAAAGCAGGCATAACTTATAATATACCGAAAAATGTGAAAATTAATTGTCACAAGAAGCGTCAAGTCCTAATAACCAGCGCCACACAAATCAACTGAGACCCACCCAGCTAAGGAACGACCATCGACTTTGAAAGCGGTGACGTCCAAATGACTGCAATTTCTTGAGTACACAAAATACGCTACAATAAGAAAACACAAATGTGTCCGAGTGCTCAACCAGAACCCCTAGAACAATATGCAGGTCATGCTTTTCCTGAAAGCTACAATATGTTAATATAGGAGGATCATATTGAAGGTCCTGAACAATTTATTACTAAAATTAAATTCCAGCAATGCAACAGGATTGTAATCTAGAGTTTACACTATAATCTTGCCATATTCTGACATCGTTGGCTTCGAGGCCTGGCCACAGGCTGTACGGACCTCAATGTTTTGTCTCGACAGCAAGCTGTCTTTGAATTTCTTCTTAAAGAGAGAGTGTCTGCTATTGAAACTCAGTTTAGTAAGTGCCGAAGGAGATGTCTGCATGGGTGTCAGCAGTGATGTGGGATAGAAACGTTTGAACCATTTAAAAATGGAGACTTGAATGTGAAAGGTAAGTCTCGTATAGTGAACTGGCCCCACGAAATGCAACAAGGATAGGGCTGATGAGCTCATTAGAGAAGACAGGTATATCACTGTGGATGAAATCTTGCAAAAGCATACAGTGCAGTACAAGAAATGAAGCCTAGGTTTGCCTCCATTAAGTCACACAAAAGTCCATTGGCACACAACACTAAACTGAGCGAAGTAACGTATGAGATTGGCATTAGGGAGATTCTGAGTTTGATTTCCGCACACAGCTATTGCTAGATTTTTCTTTCCGGGGATTTCTCCTAGTCAATAGGCGAGTGCACCAGCCCTAAATTTGTGTCCCTCTCACATCATTTTCTAATTCACTTCACCTTCCAACTACAGGGTTGTTTGAGGGTTACATGGTTCCACGAGAGTCTTACTTTATATGGCAGGGGAAAATGATGCGCTGAGTAAACTCCGTCACCTATAATGTAAGAAATCTCCATTTTCCGACCATTCATTGCGATTTTAAGGGAGGATGACTGCTGTTTGTACCAACTAACACTGACAAGCTTTAAACTGCAAAATCTGCAGGGAATTGCTCTCTGCTTTTGTGACTCCAAATGCGGTCCTCCCCCTATGTCTCTACTCATCCCACCACTGACTTCCAGGGTACACGTACAAAAGATACATTAAAACCTGAGATGCTAAGTCTATGCTTACCTGGATATAGCTTCATATATGTACCTATTATTATATCAGAGAAAGGTAAGTGTTCTTCACTTCATGGCATAGGCAATCGAGTGCCTATTCCGCCTTAAAAAGTCTCCAGCCATCACGTCCGGTCTGCCCACAAATCTCCTTCCTTTACTATAACATTGTATTATTTGCTTAGTAGGTCTATATCTAGCATTATTTCAATTTTTTTTTATTTTTTTTTTTGTAATATTTTAACCCTTCATTTGTGTTCAAAATTCCTAACCCATCTCTAGTAATTTCATTTCTTATTAGGTTTCACTTCGTGCATCCTTTTGCACTTCTTAACAATTTCATTTCGGAAGTCTGTTGATTTTTAGTAAGTCCAAGTCTCACTTCCATATGTTAGTATAAGTACAGCCGTAACTTTGTAAAGCTTTAATTTCGTTTTTAAATTCCTATTAATTGTTCCACACATTTTTTGAAATTTGTATATTTTATTACCACATCATATTCTTTATCACAACCAATATTCTTTTCCAAGTAGTTAAAATGACTCACCTACGACGGTTATTTACAAATATTTTTGTCTAGTCGGTTCTTTCCCTATGCATACCACTACCTTTCTTTACATAAAAGAAGCTTTTATATCATATAGTTCATAAATTTAAGTTTAAGAGTAGAATTTTGCAGGGACAACTCGCTATTTTGCAGAACAACCAAATCTTGACAAATAGTGACACATTTATAAAGTTATCCTTTGATATTTTTAAAGTTACATTGACCAGTTGCAGCTCACTAGATCGTCAGTATAAAAGTGTAGGTGATAAAGTACACCCTTGTTTGACACCCAGATTAGTTACTATTTTTTGGGAAGTTTACCATGGTTTCTCATGTTTACTTTTATTTGACATTAGAAGTATTGTATCATTCTTATAAGTTGTGGGTATCCTCTTTTCTCCAATATTTACGACAATTAACATCGGTTTACTCAATCAAACGCCTTTCCAAATTTTGTAAATGCAATATGCGTTTCTTTATTACATTAATATGTTTAGAAATTCATGAAAATAAATATTTTATTTGTTAACGCTTATATCAGCGCTGGTTTGCTGCAAGTTTGTCCTGCAAGAGTTCTTTCATATGTCATAAGGATTTCGCCTTATCCTCACGGCACCAGTCAAGGTTAGATCCTCGTAATGCGTTCTTATCCGATCTTACCCTCCACAGCTTTTAGAAGTACCCGTAAGTAACTACGCCTATTGGCGAAACTGTAACTACCTTCTGCTTTGAGCCCTTAGGATGTTATATGATTGTGATTGTTACTGGAACCAGGACAGAAATCACATGTTTAGTTTAAACGCCATACAATGTGGGGCAATGACGTACACACGCTTTTAGTTTTAACAGGCTAACAAAATAAAACAATAAAAGTTTGACCTTGTAAACATGAATTAATTTGAGTACCGACAACAGCACGTGCAAGCTTCAGGATTAAACAAACCAGTTTTACAACGTATTACTTTGTCAGGTAAATGTTTGAGGTGTAACATCTTCTATCTTTATATACTTCTCTGGTATAGTTTTTAATCCGTACATATTGTAACGATAATTGATTTTCTAGCTCAAAACGACAACAGTGCACAGTAAATGGTGTTCTATTTAAGTGTAAGAAAGTGAAAGTGGGTAAAGTTATATAAGAGTGTGATAGATGCTAAATCATATAAAAGACTAGGTTAAACATAGCTGATTCAACTTTTAAAGATTTTTAAAACAGCAGTTGGGCAGAAATAATTCTATATCCGATATCATAAGAAACACATCATACTTTTGTTACTGAAAAGTTGGCCTTTTATTGTTAGACATGAATTATCTCTACAAAGAGTTGAATTATATCTACCAGAGTCAATATAACAGGTCAAGCAGAAGAATGAAGTTAAAATTTGCGAGACAAAAACACATTCTTCAAGAACGTCTATTCCAACCTAGTATCAAATACGTTATATTACAATCTTTGACTATACATTGACCCCCGGGAAACCTACAGGCATCCCAGACTCGCTTTACGTCCATCATAAGCTCTATCGTCTCCTAAAATTTTGATACTTAATAAAAGAAACCGCCATCTACCCACCGTCTATTATTATAAATCCATAATAACGCCAGTAAGGGGCAGAGTCCCGGAACGGCAAAACGTCGTAGGCTCCTTGTTCTCAAAGAAGAATAACTCGTCAACGACACCTCTGTGCTGGTGTCTGATTATCGATTCGTCGTAGATAGCTTAATTCGATGTTCAATTTTTCTTCAGTTATCTCAAACAGGAAACACTTCATTTGGGCATACAGTTTAGCATTTGTTATTTGTGCTTCACCATAGTTACATTCTTCGTTATTCAAAGCCTCCAATAACATCTTACACCTAGTAAAAACATAAATTGAAGGGCTCAGGGAAGAAATCAGGTAAGTTAGAATGAGTTTGACATGTCATTGGATACTCCATGGGAAGTACAATTATTTAAAATTATGAAACAGGGGAGATGGGGTTTTGTGGCGTTTAAATCTTGTCGTACAGGAAAAGAACCAGGTAAGTCAATATTTTTTCAGCCAACAGAGACGGTGCGATAGCGACGTATACCACTTCGGTTTATGGAGTTGAGAGTGTATCAGTGGTATGCTGCACACATGAAGCAGCGCTTTCTTATTTCAGCGTCATTCGCTGAAGTATTCAACAATGAACTTTATTCAATCGAATGCCAAACAGCTGTTACTACGCACCTTATGTCGCATCAACTAACGTATTTACACAAGTAGGCTCACTTATATGACATGACCAGCGAGTTCCAGAATGTTCGCGGAAGCTGGGAAAAGAGAGCGTCTAGAATTATCTGGTCGCGACACGTAGGCGCTTCCAGCACTTACCTCATAAGTAGTGCTGCCTCCCGTCTCCTTTTCCAGTAAACACCTAGCGAGCACTAGAGGACATGCTATTGCTTATGGCTGGCCGAAGCTATTCAACCACAATACTGTGCAACAGATGGAGGCGGCCTACAGCATCCATTTTCTCAATGTCATGGAACTAAATTATGCACAATTGGAACACAGTAGCGTGAAGAATGAGTAAAGGTACAGAGCACGCGCAGAACATGACTTGACTCCAAAGTGTGGACAGTTTGTAAAGCGTTATTTATACTAAAATCACAGCATAAGCTCATTAAAAGAGCATCTTTGAAATTCAAACCTGAGAGTCATAATCATTTGAAATGCGCGTCAGAAGGACGGCTTTCTTAATATAATAGATATTTTAAGTCATTATTTCAGGTACTGATCTGGTATTTTGAATAAAAAAGAAATTATAGTTTTTGGGGAACACGAGATTCAATTTTAAGATGTCTCTTATAATCAGTTCCCACTTTTTATTTAAGTATATAAATTAATTTTAATATATTTGCTCAAAATTTGATTTTCTTTTCTAGTTATTTTACTTTACCCATTTTAATTGCAGACAGAGGACTTTACAGTCCTGAAGCATACTTATATCGTCCAAAAATTCTTGATAGTTACTCCATCACTATGTTTGCTTATATCATACCACACCATACCAGATGAATTTTGTGAAATCTGAGCTGAAATTTGGTTTTAATGTTTCAGAGTGCTACAATGAAAGCTGTTTGTATGCGACAGTGTTCCAGTCCGTAATGAAAGGAATGAGATCGAAAAGAATGTGGTTCACGCGGTGACATTCTCTATAACTAGTAGGAATAAAAGAATTCGTTTTAATTGTGCAAATTGAATTCCGGAAAAGAACGTTCCGTCACTACTGGCAGGGATATACCGACATACTCAAAATACTTACGAAGTTAATATAATTCCGCTTCAGTCATTAAAGAACGATGGAATAATTCCTAGTATCACTGATATTCTGTTCACATTTGCTTCCGAAATTTAAAGGAAAGAAAGTCCAATTTATTGTTTTAAGCTCATAAACGTCATAATCTAGCAAAATAGCACAGTATTTATTTGAGAAAGGCATAAGTACTGGGAAACTTGAGTAACAACGAATTTCTCAGAAATGGATTCACTTCACCATAAGAACTATAGCTTGATATAACTTGTGTTTTAAGAGATATAAAATTTTATGTATTAAGATTTGTTTGGGCATTATAGTTCACCAGTTATACAAAAATACTTGTGAGGGTATTCCCAGAAAATTCAAGATATACGGGGATTGGTCAAAAAGTAATGCCTCCTACTTTTTTTCTCTTTTAATTGCCAAGAAAACTGATTCCAACTTACATAGCTTGAAACCTACAACATTGACTATTAATTTGTCACTATTCAATATAATCTCCGTCCTTTTCCACAGTTTTGGTCCACCTTTTATCTAGGGCATGTATTCCAGTGTGGTAAAACACACGGTCTTGCTTCCTAAGCCATTGACGCACGGACGTTTTCACAGCCTCCTCATCTTCAAAATGAATCCCACGATGAGCTTCCTTTAGTGGCCCGAACAGATGGAAGTCTGATGGTGCCAGGTCAGGGCTGTGTGGGAGGTGAGGTAAGACTTGCCATCCCAATTTCTCAATTTCTGCAGTGGTGTAACGGCTGGTGTGTGGTCTTGCATTCTCATGCAAAAGAAGAACATATGCCATAGTTTTTGTTGGGCGAACTCGGCGAAGACGTGCTTTCAGGTTTTTGAGAGTACTGACGTATTGGAAAAAATTTATTGTGCATCCCTGCTCCGAAAAATCAATCATAAGCACAGCCTCTGCATCCCAAAACACTTTTGCCATAACTTTCCCTGCCGACCGCTGAGTTTTGATTTCATTTTTCTTCGGTGACGTTGTGTGATGCAATTCCATTGACTGCCTCTTTGATTCAGGTTGAAAAATATGAACCCACGTTTCGTCTCCAGTAACAATTGTTTTCCAGAAACTCCTCTCCCTCCAAATTGAAGCGCTGCAAGTGTTCGGAGGCAATTGTTTTCCTTGTTTCTTTGTTTTGGGTGGTTAACATTCTTGGTACCCAACGTGAACAAACTTTTAAGTAACCCAGTTGTTGAATAATCGTCATCACACTGCATTTACTGAGGGAGGTAATGCGACACAATTCACCTGTTGTTAGCCGGCGATCACCACGAATGATGTCATCGACTCGCTGAATGTTGCATGGAGTCACTGCAGTCACCGGCCTGCCGCTTCGCTTTTCATCTGCCAATGATGTTTGCCCTTCAGCTTCATTACAGCGACGAACCCATCGTCTAACAGTGCTGACATCCACCATTGCATCATCATACACATTTTTTAGCCTTTCGTGAATGTAAATTGGCGTTTTACCATCCGCAGTCAAAAATTCAATCACAGAACGCTGTCTAATACGAATGCCGATGTCAGCCATTTTGCAAGAGGATGCAGTGCTGTCACCCGTTGACTTAGGAAGCTACTACTGCAGGGGATTGGAGAAGAAGGTTTGAGGAATTGCGCCAAATTCAAACTTATCACATAACTTACTTGTTTAAGGAAAACAATGGGAGGCATTACTTTTTGACCCACCCTCGTCCCTCATTTGTTATGAATGTTTACTGCCGATCAAAAGTTCCCGATCACCTATGGAAAAGTTTAAATAGTATATTTCAGTGTTACACACACGGCGTAAAATTAATATTAATAAAATAAATATTATCTCTCTCTGGTATTAATTACAATGATATATGGTTTAGAGTTTAGACTCTTACCTCAGAACTTCTCAAAACTCTTGACATTCTGGAGATAGGAGTGTGTGGTGTTTTTGCAGATATTGCACTCCAACATCTGTAAATTATTTCACAGATCTTCAACATTAAATGACCTCAGGTTTCTCACTTCCCTCTCAAACCACTGCATAGTCGAAACAGAGAATTTATTTACAACAGAATCTTCCGCCCAGCTCGAAAACAGTTATTATATAATTATTTATCAATTATCTTTATATTATGTTTATGTAATAATTCTTATATATGGTTTAATTTTGTTTAGTATTTTTCTTATACATGTACACATATGAAATGTTCGCGGCTTGCAGGCAAAACTTAAGTTCTCGTTTGGGACATTTTATGACTTTGTTTACTAGAAACCATTGTGCACAGATCCTAAGCGTAGAAGGCTTTTGTAGAAGCTTGGAGTTCAGGATACACCAGAACGTCTATTTTTGGTGAAAGTTTGGAAAAACAAGGGGGAAAAAACAGGCCTCTCAGCAGATATTTTGCAGCCTATCATAAGGCAGAACGTCACCCACGCTATGTATAGCGCCAAAATATAGCCAGTGTTGGTTTGGCTGAAATGAAGCCACGGGGATGGTAAGTTATGTATACATATCTGAGAAAACGTATAGTAAGCCCCCAGTTTTGTACAGACCTAGTGACGGGAAACCTGCGCTACTCGCGATTGGGTTTTCGCGCCTAAAATGGCCCGTAGATCCCGCGTGTGAGTAACAAGTGCAAGTGAACTCCGACCGCGAGGGAAATAATTCGGAATGCCAGCAAAATATCTTCGTTCTATAAAACCTGCAAGCCGAGGGCATCAACGGCAAACAAACTGTATCCGAGTTTTTATTTACGTATGGTAACTGAGAATAAACTATTTCCATATCAAATTTCTTTAGTGTGATTGGATCTTCCTACCCGTCCGACGACCCTGGATCTTCGACCTCTGTAGAAAATAATGCATAGGGGAGTCCTTGTTCCTTAGGTTGCCGAAATACCTGAGCTAGCTGAGGCATTGGAAAAAAAAAACACCATCTTCAAATTCCTCGTCCCGAAAATAGTGATTTCGTGCCGGAGAGACAGCTGCTGAAGCAGAAGTCTGAGAGAGCTGAGGCATTAGAGCAAAAACCCAGCACCTTCAAATTACTCGTCCCGAAAATAGTGATTCCGTGCCGGAGACACAGCTGCAGAAGCAGAAGTCTGAGAGAGCTGAGGCATTAGAGCAAAAACCCAGCACCTTCAAATTCCTCGTCCCGAAAATAGTGATTTCGTGCCGGAGAGACAGCTGCAGAAGCAGAAGTCTGAGAGAGCTGAGGCTTTAGAGCAAAAACCCAGCACCTTCAAATTCCTCGTCCCGAAAATAGTGATTTCGTGCTGGAGAGACAGCTGCAGAAGCAGAAGTCTGAGAGAGCTGAGGCATTAGAGCAAAAACCCAGCATCTACAAATTCCTCGTCCCGAAAATAGTGATTTCGTGCCGGAGAGACAGCTGCAGAAGCAGAAGTCTGAGAGAGCTGAGGCTTTAGAGCAAAAACCCAGCACCTTCAAATTCCTCGTCCCGAAAATAGTGATTTCGTGCCGGAGAGACAGCTGCAGAAGCAGAAGTCTGAGAGAGCTGAGGCATTAGAGCAAAAACCCAGCATCTACAAATTCCTCGTCCCGAAAATAGTGATTTCGTGCCGGAGAGACAGCTGCAGAAGCAGAAGTCTGAGAGAGCTGAGGCTTTAGAGCAAAAACCCAGCACCTTCAAATTCCTCGTCCCGAAAATAGTGATTTCGTGCCGGAGAGACAGCTGCAGAAGCAGAAGTAAAGGGCCACCGTTTTGAGAAGACCTCAAAACGCCCACGAAGACTTCGCGAACGCCGCCGGTTCGAATCCCCGCCAGAGAGGGAATTTTTTGCCCGCCTCGGTAGCGTGGATGCAGCGTGTCTGCCTCACGTTCAAGAAGTCCCAAGTTCAAATCTCGGTCAGGGTGAGTTATCTAGATAAGGTTTTCCCGGGGGTTTCCCATATCCTAAAAGACGAATGTCGGATGACTCTAAGCTCTATGAACTCTGGGCTCATGTGAGCATCATTTCACCCATTCCATTCATCGTCCTCCTCAGTCACATCACGAGTACGACGAAGGCAACAGATCGTCGCTTCGAAGCCTGAAGGAACGAGGGACCTTCGAGATAACGTGACAGAGGGAAAAACCTACATAAATGTCTGCACAGTAGCAATTTACTATTCTAAAAATCTTAGCATAAGCAGAGAATATAATATCAAAGGCCCTTATTTCTCTGGAGATATGTTCTGGTGCTATTAAAGCGTAATATTCCTCTTCTTATATCATAAAGGTGTAACTACTAATACGCTGCACCCATACCAAGAATGAAAAATGTACTCTCCACTCAGGTTAGAACATAACCGCATTAAAATGTTATGCTCTGTGGCTGCTCTAAGTGTGTACAAACCACAGTGGATATTGGACATAACTATACGGATAATTATGAACTTGTTTTGCTACAGCAAAATAAATACCATTGAAAACAAAAGCTTTGTCCATATATAGCTGAGTGGAAGTAGAGCCTGTTCAGCTAGTAACTGGGGTCTCTTGTTTTAATGGCGAGTTCCTTATATACTTTGCGCTTCAGTAATCGGAACTGCTAAGCATAAACCTAGCAAATTATTATGGAAGGTATTACTTTACGTATAATAACATGCACTGAGTGTCCGCCTTGATGACGTAGATGGTAGCGCGTCTGCCTCGCGTTCAAGAGTTCTCGAGTTCGAATCTCAGCCAGGGTGGGTTACCTGGATAAGGTTTTTCCCGGGGTTTTCCTTTATCCTGAAAGACGAATGTTGGGTAGCTCTAAACTCCAGGGATCCTGGACTCATTTGTGCATCATTTTATCCATTTCATTCATCGTTCGATATGACTTAACGTTGGAGGACGTAAATTTAAAAAAAAATGCACTGAGTGGCAGTGCCTGTGGCTCACATTCGGGTGGTTAGGAGAGCAAATCCCTTGGCCTTCCCAAAATGGTGGTTTTCCCGGATGCTGTTAAGAATTACTACACCTCCCCCAAATTTTATGTCCCTCCTTTCCAGCCCATTTCACGTCAGGTTTTATCGTATTGGCTGTTCAAAGGTTCTAAGCATCGCAGGAGTTTCGGCTTGCATGGTAGACCATTCACACTCTTTAAGACCTCCAGGAGAACTCTTTGAATCCCGAGAGGTTTCTTTTTTTGTTGTGTAAGTTACATCCTCCAACGTTAAGTCATATCGGATGATGAATGAATGAAATGGTTGAAATGATGCTCAAATGAGTCCGGGGTAAATGGAGCTTAAACCTACCTGACATTCGTCTTTCAGGATAAGGGAAAACCCCTGAAAAGAACCTTTCCCAGATAACTCACCTAACCGAAATTCGAACTCTGGACCTCTCTAACGTGAGGCAGACACGCTACCATCTACGCTACCGAGATGGGTGTCCCGAGAGGTGTAAGCCTGGACGGGTGGGGTGGGGGGATTTGCATTGAGCCCACACCAGGGGTGTCAAATCATAGCAGTCATGGAAGAAGACAGAAAACATTTTAATATACCTCAAAATATATATGTATTTCCAGTGACACGTATTTCGGTATTCAATTTTTATGTTAAATGAAGGACGTAACTTCTGTAAATATTTACTAGTGATTGGTACTCGATAATTGCGATAACTATGTACTCACGATAGTTGCAAGGTATCGGCATCGAACGATATTCAGAAAATGTTCTCGAATACCTTTTCGATATTTGGTCATTCTAAATTTGTTTATTTTACTTAAAAATACCTAAATTTGCCACGCCTTAGCTGATTGGTTAGATCGCTTGGCTCTCATCTAGGGCAGATTCGATCCCAGGTGACGCAAAGTGGGATTAGTTGATTTTTTTTTTTTTTTTTTTTTTTTTTTGTAATTTACATCCTCCAACGTTTTCATATTGGACGATGAATGGAATTAGTGAAATGATGCTCAAATGAGCCCAGGGTCCATAGAACTTAGAGTTACCTCACATTCGTCTTTCAGGATAAAGGAAAACCCCGGAAAAACCTTATCCAAGTAACTCACGCTGACCCAGATTCGAACTCGGGACCTCTTGAACGTGAGGCAGACATGCTACCACCACGCCACCGAGGCAGGCTGTGGTGCACAACATGGCACCGGGGTGGGTGCCCTCCGGGTCCTTCGGTTACCCCAGCATCATTCCTCCAATTGCTCCATCCATCATTCATCTCAGGCTTTGGGCCGACCCCTCAACCTTGGAGCGGTACCACTCCTTGTGGGTTGGATTTATATCACACGATGCGGTGACATATCTGAAGTTGGATTCGCCCCGTCGTGAGGTCTACACGCGCAAAAGTTTCGCGCTCCCTCGGCGTGGCGACGCATCTAGAAGCCAAATCTTACCTTGATGTAGAAGTGATGAACCTTTCGTCTAAAAGCCGTGAAGATGATTTTCTCGAAGATTTCTATAAATCCTATCTCCGGCAGCTGCGGCGAGCGATGAGATGTGAAACTTCTCAGGTGTGGTATCGATACAAGATATTTCACTTTTGGGCAACTATGGAATAAAATAATTTATACCCTTTTACTTTACTTGGAATTATATTTCTCGGCGTCATTTCTTCTTTACATCCGACTTTTTCCACTGATGTATATAACCCTTTACTATATATTAATTTTCTCCTTTTATTTATAAATGATGCAACAGTTTTTTACTTAAATTATTTATCGTAGCGTCGCGTCTTCGATGTATATTTTAAACGTTTACTAAACGCTCATAAATGATGAACTCCAATAACTTCTCGTAGTTACAAGTAGTCTTTTACCGAAAACACGTCTACCCTCTTCGAGTGTTAAAGCCAGAGGAAAAAAATTAAGAATAAAATCATTGGTTCTTTTTTGTTTTCGTTGCTAAGCCACCGCAATACTTAATTCTGATTGGTCCTACATCACAATTTGGGATTTCAATAAACCTAAGCATTTGTTGCATCATCTATATGGCCTGCTTGGTTATTAACTCAAGTTGAATTACAGATGGCCATGTTTACCTAATATGTCCATGTATGCAATATCAGCTTCAATCTTGATCTCATCTCAGATCAGATGTTTCAGTTCCCTCGCTCTGTGGAAACCCAAGCGCCTCCTGACGTCAG
Source organism: Mantis religiosa (assembly GCA_030765055.1). Classification (NCBI taxonomy): domain Eukaryota; kingdom Metazoa; phylum Arthropoda; class Insecta; order Mantodea; family Mantidae; genus Mantis; species Mantis religiosa. The sequence continues at coordinate 31,234,692 of CM060952.1, read as the reverse complement.
GATTGACGAGCAAGGGGAAAAAAGAAGTATTATTGTCGCAAGTAGAACATTGCAAAGTCAGAGAAAATACTAGAAATATTGTACCTTTACAGTAACATTAGGTAACAAAATAATCCTGCGTCAAATTCAGTCTCGGTTACCAGTACCCAAGAAGATATTGCTCCATATCTCAACGACAATGTCACTTCCTCCTTTTTAGTGCGCTGAATTACTAAAACAAATTCAAAATTTTCAGAACTAAAGCTAATTAGCTGCTATGTATTCCACCTGTAACAGTTTGGAAAGACTATTTAGTTTAGCAGGAATCATACGAGACAAAAGAAGAAACAGGCTTGACACCGAAAGAATGAAAATGCCAGTATTTTGATCAAAAGCTTAACGTAGACTGTTAGCTTTTAAATGTCTAATGTAGAGTTTAAAGATAAGTACGATTGAAAAACTGGTACCGACCCATCCCTATCTTCTTCTTCTACCTCACGGCTTTGGATTGTTTAACCCGTTCCAGCTCCAAATTGGTCTGCCCATCTTTTCTTCGGTCTTCTCTGGTTTATTCTTCCTATAGGTTTATAGTTTAAGGCTATTTTTGGTATTCTGTTATTATTCATTCTCTGAACATGTTCCTTCCATTGATTTTTATTTATTTCAATAGTCTGGTTTATTTCTTCTACTTTTAATTCTGTCCTAATATCCTGACTAAGTTTTTTTTTTATCAATTTTGGTATGTCTAACAATTGCTCTTATGAATTTCATTTCTGATGACTGTATTCTCGTACTATTTATTTTTGTTGGTGTCCATGTTTCTGATCCTTAGATCAGAGCTGGTATTGCCATTGTTTTCTATAGCTTTATTGTAGAGTCCTTTCTTGCTTTATTTTTTTAATGTTCTTTTTTATTGTGCCTGTTATATATTTAACTTTATTTACTTTCTCTATTATATCAGCTTCCCCTTGGTACGAGACATTACATCCTAAATACTTAAAGTGTGATTTCTGCTCAATTATTATGTTATCTAACACTATTTTTGATCTTACTGGATTAATTCCTTTAAATGCCATGGTTTTGTATTTGCTGATCTTTTCATTCCATATTCTGTAGCAATTTTATCTAGACTATACAACATTTTCTGCAGGTCATCTTCATTTGTGGCCATTATTATTTGATCATCTGCATACAAAATAGTTTTCAATTTAGCTCCTGATACATTAATGCCTCCATTGACTTTATTCGACCAAATCCTTACTATTTCGTCAACATACAAACTAAAAACTCTATTACTGGTTCTCTTTTATTTATTTTTATTTTTGTGTTACTGTACATACTTTTTATAACTTCAACTAGTTGCAAAGTTATGCCTCTATTATTTAAAATTTTAAACAGTATCATTCGTCATACTTTGTCAAAAGCTTTATAATAGTCAATAAATAGTGTGTCTCTAAATTTTGTTCTCGTCGTTTTTCTATTATTTGTTTAAGAGTAAAAACATTGTCAATGGTGCTTCTTGCTTTTCTAAAACCAGTTTGTTCTTCTAGGAGTATTGCATCTGTTATTTTAACCGAGTACTTATTATTTTGGCATATTTTGTAGGCAGCACACAATAAACTAATAAACTGATCCCTAATATTTACCAAATGTAATCAATAGAGAAGGTAAAAGCAGACTAATAAAAGAACAGTTGAAGGAAATTACTGCACATCCTTATTAGCATATCGTGAAAGTATAATGAAAGTGGTAGAACTAAACCTGTCTTTTTAAAATCCATAAAGGAGCAAATTATTAATTTTGCTCTTATTGTTCTCGTGAGTTTAGCCTTGGACGGTATTTGAGTTCCTTGGCTGGTTGTTTTACAGAGCTGTGACAGTTGCTAATAGTGCCTCACTTATAAAATCGATGTTGTGACTTCACTGGTCGGTCTGTATTTACCTACAACAGAAACAAATGCGATCGATGTGACTTCGTGACTATTGCGTTAGATATGTCTTCAAGGTCTTGTACATCATTAGAGCTCACCGTATCAGCTTGTCAGCCCGGTGATAAATACTTTTAGCTTGTCCATGCGATAAAACAGTAATGTTTCTTGACAAATTGTTGGAAGTATTTTCTGGGAAGAAACCGTTTCAATGACAAACCTATAGTAACTGTTATGTACACTTTACTTGGAATCTTGAGAGAGTTATTCCCAGTTATCCAAGGACAACCGCTAATCGACGTTTTCAGATTAGTCATCGAACTTCACCTTTGAGAAGTCAATAAGAAGTGAAACTTCATTACACAAAATTGTTATCAGATAACCTCAGTACATAGGTCAACATTACAGTTGTGTTGTACATTTCTCAAGGAAAAGCTGGTGATCATATACACATTCACACGCGTACGCATCCCTAAAGATAATTTGTTTTGGAATCAGAGAATGTCAAAATACGTATTTTCGATCCAACTTCTATATTGAATTTCTTTGGAATACAATATTTTTTCTACAAATTTGGTATTGTCACCGTATGGCATTACTGAGCTGCTGCGACAATCCGGAACCAGGCACGAGGGCAGGAGAGCTGAACGTTTGCCAAGAAAAAGAGAGACAGAGATAGGCTCTGGCATTTTCTGTCTTTCTCTTGCCGCCACGAATGTTGTCAAAGGTCTCTGGCTTTCTAAAAACAATGGCGGGGGATATAAAAACCGGCAAGTTGTTAGAGCGATCCGGGGTGACGGACAAACCCAAGTGATGACGACTTAGCGACGAGAAAGGACAAGAAAGGCAACAATAATATAGAGATTAGCCCTAGTTTAATGTGTTTTTCTATGTATGTAGTAACAAAAAGGAAATAAAATAATAATTAAAAATAATAAAACATTTGTAAAACTAATATTAATAAAAACAATAGAATAGTAATATCTCAGTGTATCAGTGTAAATAAAAGATTATATACAGTACGTGCAAGATAAGAAGAGCGCTGGATTTACGGTGTAGTGCGGGTAGAGAGGAAGTTGCGAGAGCTAACGCTCTTTTGTTTCTGCAGTGTGGTCAACCATGAAAAAAACAGTTAAGCAAAATGGTGTGTAGGATAAGCGAAGATATGCGCCGATAGTGTGAGATCTGCGGACAAACATTAAATTGAACTCGATCCTATAAGCTGTATATTTATATACTTACTATTTATGAAACACATAAAAACAGTAAACAAATATGACAGCTATAAATACTCACTCATTCGCTTTATGATTCTTCGATTTTTGAGTCCACGGCATCAGTTTCATCTCTTGTATCCTCTGATCTGCTGATAATTTCATCAATCGCATTTTCATTTACACGATTATTTCTCCAATATTTCATTTCCAGTTCTTGCAGTATCCTTTCCAATCCGTCGCAGTTACAGAAGAGAAAGCTTCTATAGAAAGTTTCTGCAGATTTGGAGCCGACATAGTAACGTTGTGTTCTCTCAAAACGTTCTTTATTTTTGCCCACGCCAATTCAATTGCATTCAGATAAGATATACGGTTATACGGAGGTAAACGAATAATAGTGTGTCCACTTTCGAGAACCATAACATCCACAACATAGGTAAGTCTTGCTCCTAGAATTTTATTTATTATTATTATTATTATTATTATTATTATTATTATTATTATTATTATTATTATTATTATTATTATTATTATTATTATTATGATGATGATGATGATGATGATGATGATGATGATGATGATGATGATGATGATGATGATGATGATGATGATGATGATGATGATGATGATGATGATGATGATGATGATGATGATTAGTAGTATTAGTATTAGTAGTAAGTAAGTTAGTAGTAGTAAGTAAGTTAGTAGTAGTAAGTAAGTTAGTAGTAGTAAGTAAGTTAGTAGTAGTAAGTAAGTAAGTTAGTAGTAGTAAGTAAGTAAGTTAGTAGTAGTAAGTAAGTAAGTTAGTAGTAGTAAGTAAGTAAGTTAGTAGTAGTAAGTAAGTAAGTTAGTAGTTAGTAAGTAGTAGTAAGTAAGTAAGTAAGTAAGTAGTAAGTAAGTAAGTAAGTAAGTAAGTAAGTAAGTAGTAGTAAGTAAGTAGTAGTAAGTAAGTAGTAGTAAGTAAGTAGTAGTAAGTAAGTAAGTAAGTAAGTAGTAGTAGTAAGTAAGTAAGTAGTAAGTAAGTAGTAAGTAAGTAGTAAGTAAGTAAGTAGTAAGTAAGTAGTAAGTAACTAAGTAAGTAGTAGTAGTAAGTAAGTAGTAGTAAGTAGTAGTAAGTAAGTAAGTAAGTAGTAGTAAGTAGTAGTAAGTAAGTAAGTAAGTTAGTAGTAAGTAAGTAAGTTAGTAGTAGTAAGTAGTAAGTAAGTAAGTAAGTAAGTAGTAAGTAGGTAGTAAGTAAGTAAGTAGTAAGTAAGTAAGTAAGTAGTAAGTAGGTAGTAAGTAAGTAAGTAGTAAGTAAGTAAGTAAGTAAGAAGTAAGTAAGTAAGTAAGTAAGAAGTAAGTAAGTAGTAAGTAAGTAAGAAGTAAGTAAGAAGTAAGTAAGTAGTAAGTAAGTAAGAAGTAAGTAAGTAGTAAGTAAGAAGTAAGTAAGTAAGAAGTAAGTAAGAAGTAAGTAAGTAAGTAGTAGTAAGTAAGTAAGTAGTAAGTAGTAGTAAGTAAGTAGTAGTAAGTAAGTAGTAGTAAGTAAGTAGTAGTAGTAAGTAAGTAGTAGTAAGTAAGTAAGTAAGTAAGTAAGTAAGTAAGTAGTAGTAGTAAGTAAGTAGTAGTAAGTAAGTAAGTAGTAGTAAGTAAGTAAGTAGTAGTAAGTAAGTAAGTAAGTAGTAGTAAGTAAGTAAGTAGTAAGTAAGTAAGTAGTAGTAAGTAAGTAGTAGTAAGTAGTAGTAAGTAAGTAAGTAGTAGTAAGTAGTAGTAAGTAAGTAAGTAAGTAGTAGTAAGTAAGTAAGTAAGTAGTAGTAAGTAGTAGTAAGTAAGTAGTAGTAAGTAGTAGTAAGTAGTAGTAAGTAACTAAGTAAGTAGTAGTAGTAAGTAAGTAGTAGTAAGTAAGTAGTAGTAAGTAAGTAGTAGTAAGTAGTAGTAAGTAAGTAGTAGTAAGTAGTAGTAAGTAAGTAGTAAGTAAGTAGTAGTAAGTTAGTAGTAAGTTAGTAGTAAGTTAGTAGTAAGTAAGTTAGTAGTAAGTAGTAGTAAGTAAGTAAGTGGTAGTAAGTAAGTGGTAGTAAGTAAGTAAGTAAGTAAGTGGTAGTAAGTAAGTGGTAGTAAGTAAGTGGTAGTAAGTAAGTGGTAGTAAGTAAGTAAGTAAGTGGTAGTAAGTAAGTAAGTAAGTGGTAGTAAGTAAGTAAGTAAGTGGTAGTAAGTAAGTAAGTAAGTGGTAGTAAGTAAGTAAGTGGTAGTTAGTAAGTTGGTAAGTTGGTAAGTTAGCAAGTTGGTAAGTTGGTAAGTTAGCAAGTTGGTAAGTTGGTAAGTTAGCAAGTTGGTAAGTTGGTAAGTTAGCAAGTTGGTAAGTTGGTAAGTTAGCAAGTTGGTAAGTTGGTAAGTTAGCAAGTTGGTAAGTTGGTAAGTTAGCAAGTTGGTAAGTTGGTAAGTTAGCAAGTTGGTAAGTTGGTAAGTTAGCAAGTTGGTAAGTTGGTAAGTTAGCAAGTTGGTAAGTTGGTAAGTTAGCAAGTTGGTAAGTTGGTAAGTTGGCAAGTTGGCAAGTTGGTAAGTTGGCAAGTTGGCAAGTTGGCAAGTTGGCAAGTTGGCAAGTTGGCAAGTTGGCAAGTTGGCAAGTTGGCAAGTTGGCAAGTTGGCAAGTTGGCAAGTTGGCAAGTTGGCAAGTTGGCAAGTTGGCAAGTTGGCAAGTTGGCAAGTTGGCAAGTTGGCTAAGTAGTAAGTAGTAAGTAGTAAGTAGTAAGTAGTAAGTAGTTAAGTAGTTAAGTAGTTAAGTAGTTAAGTAGTTAAGTAGTTAAGTAGTTAAGTAGTTAAGTAGTTAAGTAGTTAAGTAGTTAAGTAGTTAAGTAGTTAAGTAGTTAAGTAGTTAAGTAGTTAAGTAGTTAAGTAGTTAAGTAGTTAAGTAGTTAAGTAGTTAAGTAGTTAAGTAGTTAAGTAGTTAAGTAAGTAAGTAGTTAAGTAAGTAGTTAAGTAGTTAAGTAAGTAGTTAAGTAGTTAAGTAAGTAGGTAGTTAGTAAGTAAGTAGGTAGTTAGTTAGTTAGTTAGTAAGTAGGTAGTTAGTTAGTTAGTAAGTAGGTAGTTAGTTAGTAAGTAAGTAGGTAGTTAGTTAGTAAGTAAGTAGGTAGTTAGTTAGTAAGTAAGTAGGTAGTTAGTTAGTAAGTAAGTAGGTAGTTAGTTAGTAAGTAAGTAGGTAGTTAGTTAGTAAGTAAGTAGGTAGTTAGTTAGTAAGTAAGTAGGTAGTTAGTTAGTAAGTAAGTAGGTAGTTAGTTAGTAAGTAAGTAGGTAGTTAGTTAGTAAGTAAGTAGGTAGTTAGTTAGTAAGTAAGTAGGTAGTTAGTTAGTAAGTAAGTAGGTGGTTAGTTAGTAAGTAAGTAGGTGGTTAGTTAGTAAGTAAGTAGGTGGTTAGTTAGTAAGTAAGTAGGTGGTTAGTTAGTAAGTAAGTAGGTGGTTAGTTAGTAAGTAAGTAGGTGGTTAGTTAGTAAGTAAGTAGGTGGTTAGTTAGTAAGTAAGTAGGTGGTTAGTTAGTAAGTAAGTAGGTGGTTAGTTAGTAAGTAAGTAGGTGGTTAGTTAGTAAGTAAGTAGGTGGTTAGTTAGTAAGTAAGTAGGTGGTTAGTTAGTAAGTAAGTAGGTGGTTAGTTAGTAAGTAAGTAGGTGGTTAGTTAGTAAGTAAGTAGGTGGTTAGTTAGTAAGTAAGTAGGTGGTTAGTTAGTAAGTAAGTAGGTGGTTAGTTAGTAAGTAAGTAGGTGGTTAGTTAGTAAGTAAGTAGGTGGTTAGTTAGTAAGTAAGTAGGTGGTTAGTTAGTAAGTAAGTAGGTGGTTAGTTAGTAAGTAAGTAGGTGGTTAGTTAGTAAGTAAGTAGGTGGTTAGTTAGTAAGTAAGTAGGTGGTTAGTTAGTAAGTAAGTAGGTGGTTAGTTAGTAAGTAAGTAGGTGGTTAGTTAGTAAGTAAGTAGGTGGTTAGTTAGTAAGTAAGTAGGTGGTTAGTTAGTAAGTAAGTAGGTGGTTAGTTAGTAAGTAAGTAGGTGGTTAGTTAGTAAGTAAGTAGGTGGTTAGTTAGTAAGTAAGTAGGTGGTTAGTTAGTAAGTAAGTAGGTGGTTAGTTAGTAAGTAAGTAGGTGGTTAGTTAGTAAGTAAGTAGGTGGTTAGTTAGTAAGTAAGTAGGTGGTTAGTTAGTAAGTAAGTAGGTGGTTAGTTAGTAAGTAAGTAGGTGGTTAGTTAGTAAGTAAGTAGGTGGTTAGTTAGTAAGTAAGTAGGTGGTTAGTTAGTAAGTAAGTAGGTGGTTAGTTAGTAAGTAAGTAGGTGGTTAGTTAGTAAGTAAGTAGGTGGTTAGTTAGTAAGTAAGTAGGTGGTTAGTTAGTAAGTAAGTAGGTGGTTAGTTAGTAAGTAAGTAGGTGGTTAGTTAGTAAGTAAGTAGGTGGTTAGTTAGTAAGTAAGTAGGTGGTTAGTTAGTAAGTAAGTAGGTGGTTAGTTAGTAAGTAAGTAGGTGGTTAGTTAGTAAGTAAGTAGGTGGTTAGTTAGTAAGTAAGTAGGTGGTTAGTTAGTAAGTAAGTAGGTGGTTAGTTAGTAAGTAAGTAGGTGGTTAGTTAGTAAGTAAGTAGGTGGTTAGTTAGTAAGTAAGTAGGTGGTTAGTTAGTAAGTAAGTAGGTGGTTAGTTAGTAAGTAAGTAGGTGGTTAGTTAGTAAGTAAGTAGGTGGTTAGTTAGTAAGTAAGTAGGTGGTTAGTTAGTAAGTAAGTAGGTGGTTAGTTAGTAAGTAAGTAGGTGGTTAGTTAGTAAGTAAGTAGGTGGTTAGTTAGTAAGTAAGTAGGTGGTTAGTTAGTAAGTAAGTAGGTGGTTAGTTAGTAAGTAAGTAGGTGGTTAGTTAGTAAGTAAGTAGGTGGTTAGTTAGTAAGTAAGTAGGTGGTTAGTTAGTAAGTAAGTAGGTGGTTAGTTAGTAAGTAAGTAGGTGGTTAGTTAGTAAGTAAGTAGGTGGTTAGTTAGTAAGTGGTTAGTAAGTAAGTGGTAAGTAAGTAGTTTTTCTTTAGGCAGGGGAAAAATCTTCAAAAGACGCCAGACTTGGCGAGTTGGATTCTTACCAACTAAAAAACCCCTGCTAGCCACAAGAGATTTCTTCCTGGGACCACCAATCGGTATTACTTCGGGAAGAAGGGCAATAAAGATGGTCAATCGTACTTGCGTACCAATGGAGGGTTTAGGTACACGCAGCGGCCTCGGCCGACTTATTCTCGGCGGTCGTCCCGCTCTTTCGCCTTGAGGATAGATGTAACCATTTTAGCAATAGCGTTCCAGTTTTCTCGGGACTCCAGCATAATTGGGAGAATAGTTGCCAAAGTAACAACCTGACCGATGGTAGCATGACACCGTTTACGGTGATCGATCCATTGAGTGCATTCCAGAAGTGTATGTTGCGGAGTGTCCGTTTGTGCACAATAAGGGCAGAGGTCGGAGGCAACGAGCCCCATACGGTGCAAGTAAGATCGGAAACGGCCATGGCCTGTCAGGAATTGGGTAAGATAGTACCCAACATCTCCGTGCACACGAGAGAGCCAGGGAGTGATCTCCGGAATCAGCAGCTTGGTCCATTGTGCCTTTTGTGTTTCCTGATTCCATTCCTCCTGCCATCGTCGGATGGTATGGGCGCGAACCAAAAGCCGTTGCTCTGGCGTACCAGTGCCATGAGCATAGGTGCGCTCCTGCACCAAGAGATGGATGGGAATGATGCCGGCGACAACTTGCAAAGCCTTCGTTGAGGTAGTCCGATAGGCACTACACACACGCAGTGCAACTTTCCGCTGTACACGTTCCAGCCAGGTGCGGTAGATGGCCTTATCCAGGCATGATTTCCAAGCCGGGGCACCATACAAAAGGATGGAGTGGACCACACTACCAAGGAGGGTCCTTGAGCTGGGTTTAGGACCACCGACATTGGGCATCAAACGTCCTAAGGCGGCAATGACCTTTTCGGCCTTGCGGGTCACGTACTGCAGATGGGCACCAGGATACATATTGTGGCCAACTTGAAGGCCGAGATAACGTATGTGTCTCTGGGACCGGATGTCCATACCACTAAGGTGAACTGTAATATCCCGTAGGGAGCGTCGCCCCTGCAGAATCACAAGTTCGGTCTTCTGTGTAGCCAACTGTAGCCCCTTTTGCAGCATCCACATTTCAAGGCGATGAACAGCCCATTCGATCCTCTCTTCCACTTCCGCTTGAGATCCTCCAGACACAAGGACAGCAAGATCATCGGCGTAGGCGATAGATGTGGATCCCGAAGGCAGAGGCACTCGGAGGACATCATCGTAGTAGATGTTCCACAAAGTGGGTCCCAGAATCGAACCCTGAGGTACCCCACAAGTCATCTCCAATGTTTCAGTGCCGCCAACTAAAAGCCTGCGATTGTGGAAATAACTGCACAGAATTCGAAGCAAATAAGGTGAAATGCGACGTCGCCTGAGGTCCGCAACGATGCCAGTCCACTTCGCCGAGTTAAAGGCATTTTTAACGTCCAGCGTTACCAGGACGACATAGCATGGAGAAAGCGTCTGGACCTCCATCACGAAAGATTGTACAGCCTCAATAGCATCCATGGTCGACAAGCCTTGCCGAAAACCAAACTGACGAGGAGATAGGCCCTCCCCGTCCTCAATTTCCGAGATTAAACGTCTATTGAGGATATGCTCCATGAGTTTGCCCAACACATTAAGCAGACAGATGGGACGGTAAGACGTACTCCCTCCAGGCGGACAGGGTTTTGCAAGAAGAATAAGCTTGCCAAGTTTCCAAGCACTAGGAAATTCACCGGAGGACAAAATTAAATTAAAAAAGTCCAGGAGAAGCTCCGGTTTCTCGACAGCAAGAAGTCGCACAACCTCCGGGGGAACGCCGTCGGGGCCACCGGCTTTGCCAGGCTTGAGGCGGTGTCCTGCAGCGCGGATCTCAGCAACTGTACAGATGGGAATAGTCGCAGTGTCTACGAGAATCTCCGGCCAGACAAGCCGAGCATGTTCAGGAAACAAAGTTCTGGCGATGTGAAGCTGTTCTTCATCACTAAGAGCCATAGGTGAGCGGAAGCCAAGTTTCCCAGTAACAATTTGGTAGCCCAGACCCCACACATCAGAGTCAACCTCGGCACAAATGGAGCTCCAGGCCGCACGTTTAGCCGTCGAAATGGCAACTTTAAGGGCTTTACGACGGTCCCGGTAGGCGCGTAATGCATCTTGTTTGTCAGAAGCGGCGACATTACGTCTATTGATTCTGGTAAGATGGCGCTTAGCCTTGTTGCACAGCCGCCGCAAGTCAGCTATATCAGCATTCCACCAGTAGGCGCCTTTACGACCCCCGCGGGAGCGTTTCCGAGGGAAAACACAGGCACAGGCGTTGTAGATAGCCTGGTCGATTCCATATGCCTGATGAATAAAGCTAGATCGAATTTGGTCCTCCAAATGCTCCAATAAGTGATCCTTCTTCTCAGGTTGGTAGGACCAGCCTTGAGGCCCACTGGCAGGCCGTAGAAATGGACCGGGCTCCAAAACCTCGAAATAGATGCTGCGATGATAACTCAAATTTTCTTCGTCGCTTACGCGCCAATTGCGGACGGTTCTCCCAAGATCCGGGCTGCAGATGGTCAGATCTATGTATGATGAACCACCATGGTGTTCAAACGTAGGTAGGGTGCCATCATTTAAAATAAGGAGGTCGCGTTCATCAGCCCATTCGGCCAAAGCGCTGCCCTTCCTGTCTTCAATGGGGGAACCCCAACAATGCGCCTTAGCGTTAAAATCACCACCTATCAACAGACGCCCAGGGTGTTGCTGTATGCTAGTGGTCAGCAAAGAGAGAAAGTGGTCAAAGTCAGCAGTAGTAGATGCCGGAGAAAGATAACACGAATAAACAACCAGATTGCCAGTGTCCATCCACACAAAACCATCCCCACCACCAGTGGCGCGCACTTTAACAGAGTCACTAGAGAGGTAAATGGCGGCATCAAGTCGGCGATCCGTAAGCCAGCGCGAGCTGTAAATCGTCATAACCTTATTAGGTTCCGCAACGATGGCAAAGCCTAAGCGCTCAGATGAACATTTATGCCGTAGGAGATCCATGGCCCGCCTGCTCCGATCAACATTAAGTTGTAGAAGTTTCATGTAACAGGATGCTGACGATCCGTTTTCTCCCTACGCTGATGAATGAGGTCCCGATACTTGGGACATCGCATCGACTCCGCTTTGTGTCCCTCAATGTTACAAATGTAGCAGGACGGCGTGTAGGTACAATCCTTTCGATGATGATCACTCCGGCCACAGTTATGACAGAGTTCCGCTGCAGGCGAGAGTTTGCACTCCCTGGCTATATGACCCAACCGGTGACAATTATAGCATCTGGGCAAACGGGTTGCTTCACGAACTCGCCATCTGTCCCAGCCATGCCCTATCCTGTGTTGCGCAAGCAGCCGCTGTGCCAAGATTTTATCAAGGGTGACGAAAGCGTATTTAACGCCATTACTGTTAGGCTTCGGTGCCAAATTAACCTTGATATCAGCCGAAGGTGTTCCAAGAGTAGTGGCAATCACCTCCTTCACTCCGGTTTCGTCCACAAGTTCATCGATATCAAGCAGCATCACAGTTTGGGTCACTGGCCAACTCCGTCATCTTCAGGGTAAGTTGTTCCCGGAAGGCCTGCCGCTTGTTCATCTCGCGACCTTTGATTTTAAGATGCACAGAACCACCACCCGTTTTGGTAATGCGCTCCACTGTGATTCCATCCGTTTGAACAGCTGTTTTCATGTTCCGAAGCATGTCGGCATACGACGTTCCGGGTAGTGGCTCGAGAATGATAGTCTCTGTATTAGGAGTCCGCACATGGGGAACAAAATCCGTCGTGCCAGTTGCCGAAACAGAGCCGCTGCGGGTCTTCAAAAGAGACTGCAATTGGATAGGTATAGACACAGAACGTCTGCGACACACATATTCAAACACCTTCCTAATAGTGCAGACGTCAGCATTGCGAGTGACATTACAGACGGTAGGGACCCTCCCTTTTCTCAGAGCAGTGTCCAGCACTCGTTCGAGAGAGCGCCGAAGAGCAGTCCGATCTAGCGGTGTATCACTCGCTGCATCCGTCACAACCAAATGTGTGAAAAGTTCTGTACTGGAAATGACGCTCTCGTCGTCGTTCAAGCAACCATGGCGGGCGACACTACACACAGATTGGCCTGGCGCTAACTGACGTTCATCCAGCATATGCGACAAACAAGGATTCTGAAGCAGAACATGCCGAAGTAGAGGGTCACTACGGTCTTCATCCAGAGGCATGATAAGAATGCGGTCCAAGGCTGGCTTAGCAGCGCAGTGTTGCTGCAAAGGGCAATGTTGATAGATTTCCTCAGGCCATTTAAGGGCAGTGAGTTCCAGAAACTCCGCATCTGAGAGATCCCTCCGAAAGCCCGGCTCAATCTGCGCCTTGAGTTGATCAGCAGCAAGTTGCTGAGGGCTAGAAGTTTGCGTGCCTA